>CM076583.1:1093313727-1093913727 GCA_034641835.2 Pinus albicaulis
TTTTGTGTATAAATAAACCCTCAAAGAGAGTGTTGAGGGTGGATTCTATTACTCTACTGTAACATTGAGGTTTTCGGAATAAAAAGCGTTTGGAAAAATTTACTTGTGGCTTACTGGATGACGTTTTGAAGCACTGGACTTGTTGCAAGATTCATGTGTTGGACTACAGTTCAATAAGTTTTCCAACCCTTGTGTTTGAATTTTATATTAGTTTATACTATCATCATATCCGTTTCTGAATAGTTTACATAAAGGATTGAAACAGAATTTGCTTAATTGTACTCTGTTTTCAAATGTAATTATTCTTGATGTTTTCTTCTGAATTAGTTATAAGCATGAATTCTTAAATGCTCCTGCTTCGCTAATTTAATCATTGTTGATTACTATAACAAAGAATCCTTCATTGCTCTTTGCTTGTAGTCATTTCTCTTCTTTCTCTTGAACATGGTGAATGATTCTTAGCTGTCTTTCATCCCTTCAAGATCATCCCATCCACTTTAAATTTTAAGGATTGTTCTCTGTCTAGCTATCTTGCCCTGTAATACCATCTTGTGCTTAGAATAGAAATCCAGTAAAGCCATCCTTTGACTCCATAGCCCAATGGACTGAAAGCCCTCAACCTTGCCCTTAGTTTATGGGTTCCACCATTTTCCCAAAACAAATTTTGAATCTATAAATAGCCTAAAACCTTCCAAGAAAAAAGATAAATCATAAAGAGAGAGCCCTCTATGGATGCAGATTGGCTAGATTCTGCATCTAAAAGGTTGGTTTGTGGTTACCTCGGGTATACTTTCCTCTTACACAACTTCTAGGAAAACCTGAGTGATAACATAGTGGCGACCATACTGGGGATCTGAATCATTTTAATTGTTAATATTGTTCACTTATAAGCTATAGATAGAGTCTGAAGATCAGCCAGGTAGCCTTTGAAATTGCTTTTGCTCTGCAATTGCAAAAGTAAATAAATTGCTGCTTCAGTCTATCTCTGATTTAGCTTATTTGTTGAATCTTAGTTTCAAATTTTTTAAATCAGACTCTCTAGTTTAAACAGATCTTTGAGGAAATCTAAATCACATATCATTACTTCTCAAGGAATTTGTAGAAGTTGTATTTATTTTTTCAATCAAAACCCAAAAATCCAAAAACATACAGTCTAAGAAAACTGGCTTCAGAAAGGATTCGACATACTAGGTCAAACCCTGACCCCAATCCACCACCAATATTTGAAAATCCAAATCTGATCCCTAGGATTCTTAGAAGACAAGGAAGTCAAGAAAGTTCTGAAAAAATTACAGTTATAACTCCTCCTCACTGAGACCCTACGGGCTCTGAGCCTTCATACAGAAACTTTACAAGATGTATACAAAGGCCTTTCACTGCACAGTTTGCTGATAGAAATATGGAACCCTTACAATGTTTTTCTTCTGGAGTTTTATAGGAGAGGTAGAAAACTCTAGAGAATGAGGGTTAGGTGAAAACATTAAATTGCTTAATTTGATCAAGATGGCGGAAAAATGCCTGCCCATACTTTTGACGACGCTGTAATGCTGGACGTACTCTGCTGCTGTGCTATGGAGTAAATGCTGAGGGAGGAGATTTTTCTGGAGGCAGAATATAGGAATAAAATATAAAACATTATGTACTTTTGCCTCTCATCTTCTGAATCCACATTTAAAATTTTAAATGCCGAAGCCTAAATTTCTCGATCATTCCCTGATATCTGCCATTGTTCCATTAATATCCATATCTGCAAAATCTGTATTTTGAAAAGACTCTGGAATGTTTGAGGGATTTTTAAACCTTGCTTCTGTAATGAGTGTCTAATCATGGTGGCTCTTGGGATCCCTCTTCATAATTGCAGCCTCGACAGAATAGCCTTCGGATGTGCTACACTCCTGCAACCAAGACTGTAAATTACAATAACCTTTCATTGTTGAAACCCTGCAAAATCCGCAAACACAGTAAGAGAACAATGCAAGGGGATAGAGACGCAGTGGGGGTAATAAGAAGGAGGCGATTGTGAAGTGTCGTGGCATTATAGACTGGCGGAAGCATGCAAAAAGGTGGTGAAAATATAGTGGGGAAGTGGTGGACAAACAGAGCGGAGGCTTTTCCACGTAGAATAGAAAAGCACGACGCATGAACAGAGAACAACGAATATGAATGAAATATGTATATATATATACGGCAGGGGAAAAATACTATGGAAACGCGAGATGATGACACATGGGTGTACGAAACGCCAAGAGGGAGAGACGACGTGGAGGTAGACTTAGTCAAACGGGGAGTATGTAAACAATCACGGGCCGTATGATCCTTGAATGAGATCAACGATTAAAATGACATCAACAGACAATGCGTGGTGGGCCAGGAGCATGATTAGCGTGGGTTAAACCGCGTGCAGCTTTAGAAGATAAACACCGTTGGATGAAAGATGCAGGATCAGACGACGATGATTGATTCCGTTGCACATCCTTTGGCCGAAATTTAATGCGCGGGGAGAGCGGAGGCCTGAGATAAAGTGAGTGCATCTTCGAGGCATGATGGCCGTCGGATGGAGGCCCCGAGATCTGACGGTCGCCATTTATTCCACTACCCGACCTTTGACTGATCATTAACGTGCGAAATGGGAGCGGTTTCAGGCTCGTACAAAAGACACGCGACGCGCATTCAATGGAATCGCTGGCCCTGCGGAGAATACCGCCCTCTCGGCAATGGTGGTGCGGAATAAACCACCGGTTTTTGGGCGCGGGGACCACCAGGCGGGCATGCTATGGGACCGTTGATTTGTGACTGATCAGACGGTTTATGGTGCATCCGATGACTTTATATGTGGAGCGCCTTTGTGATTAGTGTTCGGTCCCGGGCTGTGGTCACGTAGATAAATAGAATATGGGGGCTAAGGCCAAAAGGGGCTGGGCCTGATATAAATTTTTATTGCGGGTTTTAACTTTGCATAGTGTATTTTATGGGCGGAAAGGGGAGTGTTAAGAAGAAATATGGAGGCTGTAGGCCACGGCAGAGGTTCGAAACGGATTCAGAAGAGGCTGCAGGCCAAAAATTTATATGTAAGGGATGACATGTACAACAAATTCATAAGTATCAAAATATTCTAAATAGACTTTTGGTTTTCTAAATAAGGCCTCTAGCTGCCTTGGTTAGGCCTCGACCTACTACTGGAACTTACTGGCCCTCGTGGCCCCTGGAACTTCTATGAAGCATATCAGCCTTCAAAAGTCCTTTACAGGCTCTGAAAATCACACCATTAGTTCCATAATGTCTGAAACATCCAAAATTGACTATTGGATTCTTGAATACGGCCTCTAGCTCCCTTGGCTAGGCCTCAAACTACTGCTGGCCCATGGTGGCCCTAATGGCCCCTAGAACTTCGCTGAAGAAACAAACCTGCTCAAAATTCCTCTGATGGATCTGCAACCCTCACCAATGAGTATGCAATGTCTGAGATAGTTTAAATTTACTATTAGCACTCCAAAATTGGTCGAATCTAGCTCAAGATAGAGCCTGAACTCATTTTTCCCAATGATCCCTGAAAACCCTCCACTAAAAATGGGGGAGCTGGACTTAAATCCAGTTAAAAGTGGGATCATGGCAAAAAAATGGCGCGTTCACCAAGAATTCCGCCAGCGTGACTGCAAAAAGTTATAGTGACCGTTGGACGTGGGCACATGGCCGAACTGTCCGCTGTCTTCGTGAGTGGTTATCGTAAACTGTGGAATAGGTCTTAACCGCCGGCGGATAATGTTGCATGTGACAAGTCTGGTACCTGTGGCAGAGAATGCGGGCGCTAACCGTTGTGGTTGGATAAGTCCTTGGTTCATGCGGCTACGCCCACATGGGGGGGCTGGCCCTCGGGGGGTGGCCCCCCAAACCCCCATATGCATGTTACATAAACGTTAAGTAAATGTCGAAACTGCTATATGTTAAGAACCAAATAGTAGGTGAGTCGGTAAAGCGCTATGTGTGTGGGCAGAAGGTCTTGAGGTCGAGCCCCGGGGACCCCCAAAAATTTTTCTTGACCATTCCTGGGCCACATCGCGACCTCCGGGCATGCCACATGGCAACTTCTAATTGGCCCAAATTAAAACACGTGCACCTAAATACCAATATAAATGCGACGCTTGTCAACTTGCCATTCACCTAGAAAGAATATTCCAGGAATATTCCCTAGAATATATTTTTTTAAAATATTCAAAGATGAGTCAAACTTGGTCAAAGTCCAAAAATCACAGTTTACTGGACATTTCAAACTGTGATAACTTCTTCATACGGTGTCAGTTTTTCGAACCGTTCATGGCACTGGAATTAGGAAGACGAGGTCTATCTGGTCGCTATGGTTCGACACACTTTCTAACACTTTTAATTTTGAGCTATCACTTAGGTCCTTGTTCCAAATTTGATTAGCTAGAATATGTTAAAACTGACATTACACAACCTCCATAGTTGAGTGCACAAAAATTAGCCCAATGGAAGCAAGACATTGCAAAGACCAGGAGAATTATTCTGGAAGGTGTGAGGGACCATGTGGTCTCAAATATCTATGGAAAAGAGAAACCATTTTCTATGTCAAAGACACTAACTGAGCTATTCGAAAATAACAGTGACCATAGAAAATTGGCCCTGGAAGACAAACTTCAAAACATAAGGATGCAAAAGAATGATATCATTCCGCAATATCTCTCCAGATTTACACAAGTTCGAGATGAGCTTGGATGGGTTGGGGTGAATGTCGTAGAAGATGACCTAGTGAGCCTAGCTCTTCTAGGCCTTCCAAAATCATAGTACAACTACCAGGATTCTGTGAACGGAAGGGAAAAATTACCGAATTGGGAAAGGTTCTGGTCCAATTTGGTTCAAGAAGAGTTCAATAAAATAACTAGAGATGGAATCTAATCTAGAGCATAGGATGAATAGAATTTTGAATTGGTTTCAAAGGGGAAGACGGTGAAAGGGAATAAGACCCAAATAAAACCCAAGTCTAGCCAAATACTTTAGCAAGATAAAATGCTTCCATTGCCACAAATTCGAGCACTATGCAACACAATTTTCACACAAGAAGTATATCAAGAAGCCTTCACGAGGAGCAGGAGGTGAATAATTGACTTCAAAATTTGAATTAGACTTAAACCTAATAACATGCATAGCCAAAATTGTTATGGGGAGTGTGTGGTACCTTGATTCTGGTGCCTCCTTCCATATGACAGAGTGCAAGGATTTTTTCGGTGTCTGGAGGAGAATGATCTCCAAATGCATATCGAAATGGAAAATGATAGGAGGTATAGTGCTACAAGAATTGGTACTGTCAACTTTGAGAGGGAGAAAGCCTCTCCTCTTCACCTCAAAGATGTTATGTTTTTACCTAGACTGAATAATAAATTTATCTCTTTAGCAGTATTGGAGGATCGTGGCTATGATGCTATTTTTAGTCAAGGTAAAGTTTTTCTAAGACACATAGCTACCGGGAAAGTGAAGCAGATTGGGGTTTGAGTGAAGAACCTATACAAACTTGAAGTTGGAGATTTCACTGCATTGAGAAGTAAGGATGAAAAAGTGTAGAGTCAAGATGTTGGAGAATTCTGACACAGGAGATTGGGTCATCTACACCATGGTGCCTTAAAAATCATGCAAAAAATTACCATCGGTCTCCCTAAAGGCTCCCTTGATTAGTAGGATGTTTGAAAGGGTTACACAATGGGGAAATATGTAAAATCCATTTTCCATGACCAAGATAGTAGAGTAAATAAAATCTTAAATCAAGTCCACTCTGATGTTTTTGGACCCTTTTCTAAAACCTCCACAACAAAACATAAGTAATATGTTATTTTCATTAATTTTTTCTCTAGAAAATTTTGGACCTTCTTCACGTGGAAGAAGGATGAATTTTTATCAATTTTTTTTGAATTCAAGGAATTGGTTGAGAAGGATACTTGGAAGAAGGTGAAGTCTCTCAGGAGCGAAAATGGAGGTGAGTTTGTTTCACATGCCTTCAAGTGTTTTTGTGCCAAAGAAGGCATTCAAATAGAATTGATATCACCCCATAACCCACAACAAAATCTGTTAGCTAAATGGAAGAACATATGAATAGTTGGAGTAGCAAGGGGCATATTTCATAATTGGGGGATGCCACTACATTTATGGGTAGAAGAAAGAAACACCAAAATATACTTGAAGAACCAAAGTACTCATAGAATACTTGGAATGATCACACCAAAGGAAAATTTCTGTGGGAGAAAGCCTGATATGTCCCATTTCATAATTTTCTAAGCTTCATTTTATTATCATGTCTCCAAGGATTCGAGGAAGAAACTTGAGACAATAGTAGAGTTGGGAGTTTTTGTTGGATATAATGAAACCCCACACAATTATTGGGTGTATTTTCATTCACTCAGGATGATAGTTGTGAGAAGAGATGTTGTTGGAATGGGGTCTCCTAACAAGCTACAAAACTGGTCCATTTTGATTATATTTAGTATAGCGCAGGGGTTTTTGGGCAGGTCAAAGCCCCGAAATCATTGTAATGGGTCAAAGGGTAAACTAGGGGTTTGAAAACCATGGTTTGCGGACCATAGGAACGTTGAGGCTAGATTTTTATAAATAGAGATGCATTTTGGATTGTAAAGGATAGGAATTGATGAGCTATTGATGTGATCTGTTGTTTAAGCTATCTGTTTGGGTTTTGGGGAATAGACTCCTGCTGGCTGTGTGCGCGGAGATCCTAGTCCAGCTGTGTGTGGACCCTGCTGCTGTGTGCACAGGTTGGGAATGGAATTGTAAGGAAATATTGATGAATGAATGAATGCGAGGGATTATTAGAGATTTGAATCTGTGAGTAATGTTGTATGAATTGCTGATAATTTCTGTGTTATGTGTTTTCTGTCTTTTTGCTGCGAAGGTCTGTATACTGAATGCTTAGATCTAGATCTCTTCCGCTCTGTTTATATAATGCTGTGTTGATGTTATAGAAAGCATGTAATTATAGATCTAGTGCACGTGGATGAATATAGATGCATAATTAACTCTGTGAAGAGACAAGGTAACCTGGGAATTATGGAATAGAATGCAGCTTTGCTTGCCTTACCCTTCCTTTCTCATGGTGTGGAAACCTGGTTCCAGCACCCACCCATACTACTTCGGGTGAGACTGTGTCTTGCGAAAGTAGGTCACTGCTGAAAGGGTCAGTAGTATAGGGGTTTGTTGGCAAACCTTGCACACCAAACCTGGGTCAGGACCCCTCAAGCCAAAAAAAGGTTTCGTTTCCAGGACCAGAAGGAGTCTGAGAAACGAGATCAGGTACTGGCATTGGATATCTAACGCGGGGTTGAATGAGTGATATTTTGGGTGGAAGCGCAACGCGGAGCGGTAAGAACTTTCGAAACAATCGAGAAGAGGGTCGCTCTGCTCATAGTCCGCCGAGACCTACAAAAGGTCTGTCAGCTGCCCTAATGTTAGGGCCCCAGGAAGATAAAATAGAGGAGCCCATGGCGGCACACTTAAAGTTTCCTACCTTTAAAGGAGCAGCCGATGAGGACATGGAATGATTTTGGTTCGTGGCCGATTCGGTATGGACGACGGAAGGGATAGTAAGCGATACTGTGAAGAGAGCACAACTATCCTTGGATTTCAAGGAGAGGGTGCTGGATTGGTATATGCAGTATATATCTCAAAACGGGAGTGCAATGCTTCAAAATATTAAGGATTCCCTAAAACAACAATTCCAAAAGCCGAAATCCTATTCCCAGCTGGTAGCGTAATTAAAAGACTTCAAGAAAGGAATGTTTGAATCGGTATGGGAGGCCGATCAATGGTTAAAAAAAGCGATCAGGGAAGGTGAGTTCAAGTACGAAGACAAACAACACAAGGAATGGTTCATTGCTATGCTGCTACCTCACTTACACATACCCATGGGCCACTAGACCTTCGAATCACAGGAAAAAGCCTTGGAAGCTGCCATGAAACTTGAAGCTGCGCCTAAGGATGACACGAGGGAAGGAGTGCAGAAAATTTAGGAGCATCTCAGAGCCATGCACATGGAAATACAGAGCTTACGGACGGAACAGGGAAAAAGAGTCGGCACGGACCTCTAGTGCGAAGATTTCCGGGTAGCGGGACTACGTGATACAACCCAGTGTCCTCGGAAAAATACGGGAGAATTGAAACAACAATGGTGTAGGTTATGTCGATATATAGGGCACGATGAGCAGAATTGTCACACATATGACTTGTTGGTAGATCGGAGAAACCTCTATAGGGTACAATCCGATCCTGCCTCTCTGAGATCTCCCGCGACCTTTGGTGGCTCTCCTACAAGGGGCAGGAGGGGATGGGGAGGGAGCACAGAACGATGATGGGGCCAAATGATCTGCTACAACTGTGGAGAGGTAGGGCACTTCGCCAAGGACTACCCAAATCCCACTAGGCAATCCTGTAAATATTTCCGACAGCTGGACCATGAGATCGAAGACTACCCGATCTTGCTAAAAAAAATGAAGGACAGACAGTCTACCCCCACAAAAAATGTACAGAGAGTCAAAACGGAGCTAAGGAGCGAATATCCAAGTATAAAAGTCATAATTCATAGCATGGTCACCCAGGAAGCAAAGGAGGAGCTTGCTGCTCAGAAGGGACCAAATCCCAGGAAACAGGAGTTGCTGGAAGCTCCTGCGCAGCCGCCAGTGCACCTCCAGATAGACGATGAGGTTGAAACCTTGTTAAGGGCATGCTTGAAGCTACTACGCAACCCACAGGCTGGAGAAAATCTTCAAGTATTGCTACAGGACTGCGCAACCCAGCCCAGCACAACGACTGAGGTTAAGGAAGTACACAAATTACACAGCTACAAAAGGTGCACCGAGAGGGAAATGTGATTGACTGCGCAGATTGGTGACTATGAGATAGATCAGGTTATTCTTGATCTTGGATCTGATGCGAACGTCTTACCAAAACATACATGGCAACGAATGGGAGAACCTAAATTAGACTTGTCCACCATCCAACTGCGAATGGCGAATCAACAAAAGATCATCCCTCTAGGAAGGTTGCCAAAATTTGTGGTCGATATCGCAGGAGTAAAGGTCCTAGCTGACTTTGAGGTCATGGAAATTATGGAAGATACAGATCCCTATCCTACACGCCTAGGAATAGACTGGGCTATCGATGTAGGGGGTGTCATTAATCTAAAAAAATGTAGCAAGGTGTTTGAGAATAATGGTACACGTGTAATAGTACCACTAGATCCTGCTGAGGGTATGCGGTATACAGAACCAGCATACGAAGAGAAGGACCTTGATCACATCTACAGGATGACGACACAAGACGAAGACCAGGGTGACCCTACAACAGGCAGAGTATTCGATTGGGAGAAAAATAGGGAGTACTTTTCTGACCCGGATGAAGAACTTGAGAGTTGGCAGACCCGACTATACAATGTCTCAACACTACGATGCCCTTGGGTTGCAAGGACCCTCTACTGCATTAATTCGGAGGTAAGGGACCTTCCCTACTTTGATGAGTCTAGTACTGTCCAGGACTTCTTAAGAACATTAGAGGCTAGGGTGCAAAAATATCGGCGACTCTGGGCACTCAATCTGGCACTGCGTGGCACACCTGCACGCTGGTGGGATACCCACAAGAAATCATTTCCGGATTGGGAGACATGTCAGGATAGGATGGTGCTGCGGTTCACACCTTTTATTGATGTACGCACCAAGATATTCCTGGAGCCCAGGGATCCCCGCGCGCATCTATGTACTTGGACAACCAAATTGGCCGAATGAACCCCATACGAATGGATCCATCTATTCATACATGCCTTGGGCCCTATCTCTACTACTTGGTACTTAAATGCAGAGTTACATCAGTGGACCCGCCACTGGGAAATATTAAAAGAGGACTTTATTGGAAAATTCAGACTTATTGGGGGAACAGAGATGCTTGACGAATCCCTGCAAGACATTGATGCATTCATCTTTAAGAAGCCTCACCCACACACCCCACCATCCGTTCTGACGTGGGAGGCCTAGATGCAAGACACAGTCAACTGTCAGAGCTTGGTGATTAACGAAGAAGAGTATAACCCGTGGAATATCTTTGTTCCGGAATCTGAAGGGGAACGTACCGTTATCGGACCATCGCTCCAGGATGTTGATATAATGCAACCTCTCCAGCTATGCAAAGTTAATATTGGGACAGAAGAACACCCTAAGCTGGCTAAAATTGGGGACTATTGGGATGAAGGCACCATGGGCAAAATTTCCAAGCTACTTATGGAGTACCAGGACTTATTCCCTACGAATTTTTCTGAGCTCAAAGGAATCACTGGGGACCTTGGCATTATGCACATCACTCTCAAGCCTGAGGCGGGGCCTGTCAAGCAGTGGCCCTACTGATTGAATCCTAAGTAGAAGCACAAGGTCAAAGAAGAGTTGGACAGAATGCTGACCGCAGGTATCATTGAACTAGTTGAACAGTCAGATTGGGTAAATCCAATGGTAGTTCAGGAGAAAAAGGCAAAGGGAGAAATACGCATCTATGTGGACCTATGAAAGCTGAACGATGCCTACGTTAATGACCCCTTCCCTACTCCCTTCTCCGATGAAATACTTGATAGCATGGGTGGCCATGAGGCCTATTCCTTCACTGATGGATTCTCAGGATACCACCAGATCAGAATTGCACCTGAGGATCGCAATAAAACCACCTTTGCCACCAAATGGGGTTCCTTACAGTATACGGTCATGCCCTTTGGTCTGAAGAATGCACTTGCTATCTTTTCAAGGGTCGTAGTGGCTGTGTTCAAATAATTTATTCAGAAGTTCTTGGAGGTTTACTTCAATGACTGGACGGTTTTTGGCTTAGTGAAAGAACATGTCTCGAACCTGCGATTAATGTTGGATGCATGTCGGAAGCATCAGATCTCCTTGAATATCAAAAAGTGCATCTTCTGTGTACCTTTCAGAATCTTTATTGAACACATAGTCTGTTGGCAAGGACTGATGGTTGATCCTGCGAAGATAGCCGTAATTATCAACCTGGCAGCCCCCACGACGGAGAAACAGCTGCGATCCATTCTCGGTCATAGGGGCTATTACAGAAAATTCATTCAAGGATATGCTCTGATCACAGCACCCATGGAACAGCTACTAAAAAAATATGTCTCTTTTTTTTGGAATGATGAATGTCAAAAGAGCTTCGAACTGCTAAAAGAGAAGATGATTTCTACACCCATACTGATATTCCCTCACTGGTCAAAATAATTTCATGTACATGTCGATGCGTTAGGCATTTCCCTGGGCGCGGTCCTCACTCAGCCTAGCGAAGGAGATATTGATCACCCGGTTGCCTTTTCCAGTCGCAAACTCTCGAGAACTGAAAGAAATTACTCTACCACTGAGCGCGAAGGACTGGCTATAGTGTACGCACTACAAAAATATCGACACTATCTGCTGGGTAGAAACTTTAAGATGTTCACAGACCATTCGGCTTTGAAATACCTGATCAACAAGCCTGTATTGGGGGGGAAGATTTTCCGCTGGCTGTTTCTATTTCAGGAATATGATTTTGAGATCATCGTTAAGCCTGGGAGGTTGAATGCAAGCCCAGATCATCTGTCTCGTATCGATACAGGGGAAGAACCCACTAACCTAGACGAAGGCTTACCTGATGCGCAGCTGTTTACCATTAAGATGGTTGATGCTCACTTTGCTGATATCATTGAGTTCCTTACTACGGGCATGGCCCCTGCTGCGTATTCAGTACAACAGAAGAAGGAGTTGGTTACTTGGGCTGCAGACTTTATTATCATCGTAGGACAACTATACAAGATAGGCGCCGATTAAATACTCCGAGATATGTATTGGAAAATGAACGGCCCACCGTCCTCACAGAAGCACATGATGGAGTCGTAGGCGGCCATTATGCAGGCAGGGCTACGACACAAAAGATTTCGAGGGCTCGCTTATGGTGGCCTACCCTGCGTCAGGATTCTTACACCTATTGTAAATTGTGTGATACATGCCAGTGAACTGGCCGACCCTCATGACGAGATGACATTCCATTACAGCCTCAAATGGCCTTACAGGTTTTTGATAAATGGGCCATTGAATTTATAGGACCCATCAATCCACCAGGCAAGAAAACAGGTGCGTGCTACATTATCATTGCCACTGAATATGTCACACGATGGGCTGAGGCACAAGCAGTAAAATATTGAACTGATGATATTGTTGCGCACTTCATCTTTGAGCAGATTCTGACCAGGTTTGGCTGCTCGAAGATCCTAATGAGCGACAGAGGTACACATTTTGTTAACCAAACGATTCATGCTTTGAATGAGGTATTCCGAATCCACCATGCCAAGAGTACACCATATCATCCCCAAGTGCTTGGGCAGTTGAAGCTTTTAACAAAATTTTGGAGCAGGCATTAACGAAGGTTTGTAATGTCGATCGTAGTGACTGGGATATTCGCATCCCCTCGGTTCTGTGGGCATACCGAATGACCTGCAAAAATTTGACCGGTAGGACACCCTTCTGAATGGTCTATTGCAAGGAGGCCATCATGCCCATAAAGTACGTTGTCACTAGCGTACGCATCGCCGCATTCACGAATATGGCAGACTCTGATATCATAGAAGAACGCCTGGCGCAACTGGTGGCTTTGGAGGAAGATTGGTTTATTGCTCAGTTTCACTAGCAAGTTCAAAAGGCTTGAGATAAATCCTGGCATGATTGACACATTCGCTAGAAGACATTCGTCGAAGGTGATCTCGTCCTTTGATACGATAGCCAATTTTCGAAACATCCAGGCAAATTTCAGCAGCACTGGCTTGGTCCGTACACAGTTAAGGAGGTTACGAATGGCGAAGCAGTCTAGTTAGCTACCCTTCACGGTGACCTCATTCCTGGCTTTGTCAATGTTAGTCGACTCAAACCATACCAGGCTGCGGACTATGTGGTCGCACCAGTGTAGTGACTCGGGACGAGTCACAAGATTGTGTTGGGGGACTGTTGGAACGAGGTCTCCTAACAAGTTGCGAAACTGGTCCATTTTGATTATTTTTTATTATATTTAGTATAACACAGGGGTTTTGGGGCAGGTCAAAGCCCCAAACGCATTGTAATGGGTTAAAGGGTAAACTAGGGGTTCAAAAACCATGGGTTGCGGACCATAGGAATGTTGAGGCTAGATTGTTATAAATAGAGATGCATTTTGGATTGTAAAGGATAAGAATTGATGAGCTATTGATGCAATCTGTTGTTTAAGCTATCTGTTTTGGTTTTGGGGAACGAACTCTTGCTGGCTGTGTGCACGGAGATCCTAGTCTAGGTATGTGTGGACCCTGCTACTATGTGTGCAGGTTGGGAAGGCAATTGTAAGGAAATATTGATGAATGAATGAATGCGAAGGAT
The DNA here is from genome assembly GCA_034641835.2 of Pinus albicaulis. Classification (NCBI taxonomy): domain Eukaryota; kingdom Viridiplantae; phylum Streptophyta; class Pinopsida; order Pinales; family Pinaceae; genus Pinus; species Pinus albicaulis. Next base: position 1,093,327,152 of record CM076583.1, read on the forward strand.
TATTAGAGATCTGAATCCATGAGTATTGTTGTATGAATTGCTGATAATTGTTGTGTTATGTATTTTCTGTCTTTTCGCTCCGAAGGTCTGTATACTGAATGCTTGGATCTAGATCTATTTCGCTTTGTTTATATAATGCTGTGTTAATGTTATAGAAAGCATATAACTATAGATCTAGGGCACATGGATGAAAATATATGCATAATTAACCCTGCAAAGAGATAAGGTAATCTAGGAATTACGGAACAGAACACAACTCTGATTTCTTTACCCTTCCTTTCTTAGGGTGCGGAAACCTAGTTCCAACACCCACCCATACTACTTCGGGTGAGACTGTGACCTGCGAAATCAGGTCACTGCCGAAAGGGCCAGTAGTATAGGGGTTTGTTGGAAAACCTTGCACACTGAACCTGGGTCAGGACCCCTTAAGCCAACAGATGTCAAGTTTGATGAGGAGAAGGCTATGAGATTCTCTTTGGAACGAGAGTTGACTATCTCATCAGAGTAGGAGCTTCTATATCCAAAGGAGGAGCCTCAAGATGATATTGAGGAGGTTGTGGAGCAGCCACATGCAATGGAGCAGACAAGAGACAAAGTGGAGGCACCCACTCAACCATAATCTTCCAGAGAAGGGAGAAAGAGAACCAGAGAAGCTGATAGATTATTGTAGAATCCCAGGGTGAGTGTGGGAGCCCTGACATCAATACGTAGGTAGAGGAGGTCACCTGAGAGTTACACTCGTTACATGGCTCTAATGACAAAGCTCCTTGAGACAAATCCTTTCTCATTTGAGGAAGCAATTTCTCAACCTGTTTGGGTTGATGTCATGGTGGAAGAATATGAATCCGTCATGAAGAAAAAAGTATGGTAGGTAGTGCCGATACAAGAAGGGAAATCAGTGGTTGGTTCTAGATGGATCTACAAATTGAAGCATGTGGCTGATGGGAGCATCGAGAAATACAAGGCCATATTAGTGTCCAAAGGGTTCTCTCACGTAGAGGGAGTGGACTATGAGGAAAATTTTGCACCAGTTACAAGATATTCCTCAATCAGATCCATTCTAACATTAAATGCATACATGGGGAGGAAAATCCACCATTGGATGTGAATACCACCTTTCTCAACGGTGTTGTTGAGGAGGAAATTTACATAGAGAAACCATAAGGTTTTGAGACATATGATCGGGAGTTGCATGTGTGTAGACTCAAGAGAGCATTGTATGGTCTCAAATAGGAAACCTAAGCATGGTACAATCATATCGATGATTATCTCAGTGGATTTGGCTTCACCAAAATTTAAGCAGATGCAAACCTCTATCACATTGTGGTAGATGGTAATTTTCTTATTATTGTTTTTCGTGTTGATGATTTAATATTGACACGTGACGAGAAGCTGATTCACTCTTGCAAGGGAATTTGAGATGAAAGACATGGGCTTAATGCATTACTTCATTGTGCTATAAGTATGTCAAGGTGATGTTGAATTGTTTTTGTCTCAAGGGAAGTATACCTCTGAAATAATTCATAGATTTCACATGGATAATTGTACGTCCATGGACACACCTCTAGCTAGAAACTGGAGGAAGGAGAATGGCACTTCAGGTGAAGAGGTTGATGCTACCTTTTACATGAAACTTGTGGGGTCTTTGATGTATCTTGTGAACAGAAGACCCAACATTTTCTTTGTAGTAAACTAGCTAATTGAAGCTATAGTGAGGCTTACCAAGCTATATTGGAAGGAAACAAATGATGTGTTACAGTACCTCAAAGGCACTACCGAGTATGGATTATGGTACATGAGGACAAAGGGAGTGAAGCTAGAAGGCTCCACCAATGTTGATTTGGAAGGGAGTCCATCAAACATGAAAATTACTTCAGGTGCTATCTTCAGTGTTGGGTCCACAATTATTTCCTGGTACAACAGGAAGCAGAGGTCTGTGGTGCTTAGCTCAACATAGGCTGAATACATGGCTGCATGTTAAGCAAAATGTGAGGCCATATGGATGAGGAAAATACTTGTGGGTCTTTTCAGTCAGGAGATAAATCTGATAGTGATATATTGTGATAATCAGAGTTGCATTAAGCTCTCTGAGAGTTTGGTTTTTCATGATAGGTCCAAAACCATTGATATGTGATATCATCATTTTTGAGACTGTGTGCAGAGGCGAATTATGTTGCTACAATACGTTACAATTGAGGAGAAATATGCTAAAATATTGACAAAGGCATGGTCAAGAGGTAAATTTGAATTCCATAGGTGCAGGATAGGGGTGGTGAAAAATCCGTTTCTTGCTAAGAGGGAGTGTTGAAAAAATGTAGCAATAAAGGCTCAATTTAACTTTAGCCTTAGTCAAATTGAGTAAATTGAATTTCGACATTATAAGGACAACTTGGAGGCAGTTAACTAGTGTGAAATGGCTCTTGTCACTTATTTAGCTTTGTAAATTCGAGTTAGTGGGCTTGGACTTCAGTCATGTATATGTGATTGCTAAATTTTAGCAATCTAGTTCAGTTATTTCGAGTTGTATTCAGTTAACTCACCTCTAACTATTGTTCGAGTCAGTTGAAGTTTAGTTGTGAAGTGGGACTACATTCTAACGAAGAGATATGTTAATTAACTGATAAATCAACCCAAAATAGCTCATGCATACAAAAAATTCAAATTCCTTAGCTGAAATGTAGATGACAAGGAAGTTTAACATGAGTTGTATACTAGTTTTAGTGTATAGGTGTTGCATGAGGTCAAGAGATCAATCCTTGGGAATTTCACATGAAAATAGGAGGAGGTTACTATATTTTAGGATCTAATTTCCTTAGAAATTGCGCAAGGAAATAGGAGGCTAGGTGAGAAAATTATTGGCTAGGTGCTGGTCAGAGTTTCTCATTCAAAAAAGAGAACAAATATTCCTTTGCAGGTTGAGCTCAGAGCTAGAGCTGGAAATTGTAATATTTTATCTATTAAACTGAATAATCCAATGAGGCTTGAGAGGTTTTTCCCAGTTGGATTCCCTTAGAAATCACTGTGTACTTGTGGTTTTGTTTATTGCATGTCTATGCATGTTTTTCTAAATTATTATTTCCATTTTGCATATCAGTAGAGTAGAATTGTTTCTCTTATTTTTCAGTTTAAAATCTTGAGTAGTAGCAATTTTTATCAAATTTATACACACTATTTCTATATCCCTAGACCATATTACTAAATTAAAAACCAAAATTATCTAGATGGAGGATGAGATGGTTTGCCTCCACATCTAGCTCAAGGATATGAATAAGGAAAATTAAATTGAACCAACCCTTTGCATTTAGTAATTATGTTTGTTTCAGCTCAAGGTTTATCCCTGATCTAAATTTAACCAACCCTTTGTAGCAAAAGGACCCTTCCCTTGGGGATGTTGAAATGACACCCCAAGGACACTTCTAATTTAATTTTACCCTAATTAAATTGGAAGAGAAATTGTAATTTCATCTCATGACAGCTTCTATTAGTTAACTAAATCAGAATGAATGAGTTAGCTTAGGAAATTTGAGTTGAGGGTTAGAGAGGATGTATATAGAGTTGTCCCATGATTTAAGGGGAACCGGTTATAGTTATTTGTGAGTTGTAATTAGTTAAATCAATAAATTGAGTTAAAATAAGTTTAACTAGTTCTAATTGAGTAATGAGCTAGTGAGAGGTCAAGTGAATTAATTTGATTTAATTCAGAAGTAGTGATTAGTATGTTAACTGATAATTTTCTATAAATAATTTTTGCATGTGAGTTCTAAGGAAGGCCCAGTTGAGACTGAGGTTAAAGGGATGATAACTATTAGTTGTATAATTAGAAAATTTTACAGGTTAGTTATAGATTCATGTGTAGGCCAATGAAGAATTGTGCAATCAATTCAAGGGAATTTCCAATTTAATAGGGAAAAAATTCCTCCAAGAATGCGTGAGTAAGGCAGGCTAAGTAGAGGCTGAGAATTGGCTAAGTAATTGGCTGATTTTGCCTAGATAAGTGTGAAACAGTTGACAGAGTGCAGGAATTTCTCTGAGAGAGAAAAGAAATGTATTGTTTCATGATCTTGACTTAGTACAATATACAGATAGTGGGGTTTTAGGCAGTGTGATTTCCCTAGATACATATTTTGTTATGTGATTGATTTTCTCTTTCTCTGACTTGTTATGTGATTGTGCGATCGTGTTTTGTTTCCGCAAATTGTAGAAGGATTCAATATCTTGTTTATAATAAACTTAAGTTTTGAAAGATAAAAATATAATTCGTAAAAAATAAAATAGTAAATATTAAGTTTAATGTAAAATATTATTTATGTAATTAATATTAATGATGATTATTATTAATTTAAATATATTATATTAAAATATTACGTCGGGGTTAAGAAAATATATCAAAAATACATATTTGAAAATTTAATAAATAATTTGGATAAATTATTATAAAAGAGAAACTCCATTGTTGTTTTATCTGGATTTAGATTGTATCTTTGCATTCTTATCCCAACATTATGCCATGTATATCTTTTCCACAAAATTCGTAGAAATCGACAGAATCTACAATTCATTCCGAAAATTAAGGACGTTTATCCCACTCCCCTATAGAAAATATAAGAGCGGGATTCGATCTGATCTTGTAATGTACTAAAACAAGATATTGAATCCCTCTACAATTTGCGGAAGCAAAACACGATCACACAATCGTACATTACAAGATCAGATTGAATCCCGCTCTTAGATTTTCTATAGGGGAGAGGGATAAACGTCCTTAATTTTGGGAATGAATTGTAAATTTTGTCCATTTCTAAGAGTTTTTTAGAAAAGATATACATGGCATAATGTTGGGATAAAAATGCAAAGATACAATCTAAATCCAGATAAAACAACAATAGAATTTCTCTTTTATAACAATTTATCCAAATTATTTATCAAATTTTCAAATATGTATTTTTGATATATTTACTTAGCGCCAAGATAATATTTTAATATAATATATTTAAATTAATAATAATCATCATTAATATTAATTACATAAATAAATTTTTACATTAAACTTAATATTTACTATTTTATTTTTTAAGAATTATATTTTTATAATTCAAAACTTAAGTTTATTATAAACCAACAGTCTTATATAATAAAATGAAAAATAATACGCAACATTATTATATAAATAATATAACAAATGAGAAATAATACACAACATTATTATATAAATATTATAACAAATAATATATAAACTATGTATTTTTGAGAAATTTGGATAATATAAAGTGTTTTAAAAAAAACACAACGAATGTTATATCATACTCACACTATTAAATCATCTTCCTTTAATTATTACCTCTAAAAATATTCAAAAATGAATTAACTATATATTAAATTACATGAAATAAAATGACAAAGTGGACTATCCAAATATTATAATGGCATGGCTACATGAAATTAAATAGCAAAGGTGAGTTATTTTAAATATTAAATGGTATAAAACTAAAGGACAAATAGTTATGCTGGCACCATTGAGCCACTTAACCACTTTTTTATTTAATCTGTTCCTTTGGAAAATATTCAATAGTGGGCTAACAATATGACTAAATGACAAAGAATTATGCCCTCTTTACATCATTGGATCACTGCTTTCTTTAGTATCTGCACTTGAAAAGTATTCAAAGATGAACTGACCATATGCTAAGCTTGGAGGTAGCTAAAGGACAAATATAGTTGCAATGTAGGTTGGAAGTTAAATTTTTGTTTTAAATTTATATCGAAATCCCTATAACAAGTTGTTAGACGGTTCGTTATAAAGTACACCTTATTTTTTTAATGACATGAAATGTTGTTTTTAACTTTTTCTTTTATTAAAATATAAATGCTAAAGTAAATATTATTATTTTGTTTACCGATATGCAATGTCTAATGATGTGCACTGCACCTTGTTACTTTTATTTTATCAAATGCCATATGCGTTTCCTTAACTTTGATTTTTTTTCGTAAAATACAACTTATCTTAGGGCTCTATTTTTTATTTTATTTTTTAGATGTATTACTTTTTAAAGATAATCATTACATCCAGTTTTGGAATTGGGTATTTGGAAAATCAGATTAATAGCTAAATTAGTGTTGTTTTGGCATTTAAATATAATATTTGATACAATATAATTAAAAAATAAAAAAATTGTATTAATGGAGTAAATACCAAAGTCTGAGAACAGATAACCAAAGAAAATTTCATAAAGAAAATTTAAAAAACGAAGCAGATTAGAATTTATTATTTGGAATGATCATATATAACATCCACATTAATAGGCTGCTTACAACGACGAAGGAGAATGCAATGTCATGTGGGAGCCCAACTAGAACCTATACAGACTCCTCGTAGTAAGCTGAAATTCATCCAACATTATTAGAATTTCCTCTTTGGCCTCATTTCTGTCTAGCAAGACTCAACCAAGTAAGAGATTCAAGTGCTAATACATGTCAATTGTATGCATATATTGACTGTAGCATCCTTTGGTTTGCCAGACATCCAACACCCAGTCCATTATTTCCACTAGAACTTCCATGTTAGTCAAGCAACCTTGTTCCTTTACAATATCGTGATCTGCCGATAAAATCTCCTCTTGGATAACCTGCAGTATGTTGTCTTGGTAGCATTGAGTAGAGATTTCTGCCAACTATTGAGTGTGAGAGCTACTTGTCTCTTGAAAGTATATGATGCCTCTCTCATTAATGGATAATTGGTGATAGGTCCATGCTAATAAAAAAGGATTGGATAGGAGGGAAGAACCCCAAGAGGACCAAAAGGAGGTGGAAGCAAATCTATGGGGCACTAGTGAGTGTAAGCCATAATTAAGTAGATATTGAATGGACCAAAGACATGAGAACTATTGGAGATGGAGGAAATTAGGGAGATCAGTTGAGTAGGAATCCCTTCAAGACTAATAGAATTAGAGACCGGAGGGTATGGACAACAAAAATCCCGACTAGAAGAAGAGGGAGTGAGAGTGAGAAGTCTTGGAGGATGTGCAACAAAAGTGGATGAATAACCAGAGGGACGACAATAGAGGAAGTAGAAAAAACAAGGGAAAAAAGGAGCTCAATATGGAGCGAGAGACTAAAGGAGGAAATTTTCATCCATGAAGAATAATAATGCTCCACCTACTGAGTCTTGAAACCCAAAGTTAACAACTCTCTCATGTCTAGATCGATCCCAGCAAAGAGTGAATGGCTTCTTCCTAGAATGATGAGGGTGGTGCATGGGGGGTCTGCACAATACTAGCTTGGCTAGTGGCTTCAAGTTTCCAAGAGTGGCCATTATTGAAATGATCAATCACTATTTACCCTTTGTCATTAGACATGAACCAAGCCTGATTGGAGCACACATCCTGACCTATGTAATGATCGTTAACATGCATGTGGGCTTAAGGATCATTTATGTTAATAGAGTTTTTTTGGGTGTGGCACATGGCCACGTCCCCTACCATGTGTGTGGAGGGGACGATGGCCATGCACCCTCCGCCATCTGTCTTGTACCTAACACCCCATTAAAAATGTACCTATACCTTATTACTTTTGCTACTTTTATTTCATTAAAAAAAATAAAAAGCATTTTTTATCTTGTTTAGTGATGTAAACTCTACCTTATTACTTTTATTAAATTAATGACATAATATAAAAAGATATTACATATTTAACTTACAAATCTCAACAATTGACCGATCCCCTAGTATGTATATCAAAATGGAGATGGGAAGATAAATTCTTATTTATATTGGGATTGGAAAATTAAGTTTGTGTACCATCAAGTTTGTTTGACTAAGTCTCTCTCTTTTCACAGTCCTGTACATTTGTTTTGCAATCAAGGTTTTCTTTAGTACAATATAATTACTAAAAACTTCATCTGGCTCCTTCCATAATCATATATGGTTGTTGGCTATTGCCTTTAAACTCGGAGAGAGGTAGTTTAAAAGTGACAAGAAAACAAAAGCTTACTAACAGTAACATCAAAATTGTGTCATAAAACCCAAGTATCAAACAAAATAAATTAGTCTCCTTTCGACTCAAAATCTCCATTAAGTTAAACTTCTTTGAACATTAAAAAAAACAAATCAAATAACATCCATTATACAGTAACATCAAAATTGTGTCATAAAATCCAAGTATCAAACAAGATAAGTTGGTCTACTTTCGACTCAAAATCTCCATTGAAGTTGAACTTCTTTGAATTATTCAAAAATTAGGTGCGTACATATTCAATACCAGCAGAACCATGAGTGATTGAGGACGTACATTAATAATCACTGCCTAGTACCAAAGACAGGAACTTTGAAAATCAATATAATTCATCTTCAGCTTTGGCAAAACGAATGCCACGGAACACCCATTCAAAATTTCATTTATCCAATTTTCAGGCTTTCAGATTTCAGAACTCTACTTCTTATACTGACCTCTGGATAGTCACTTGCTATACTATTATTTAGTTCAGTTCCTGTATGCAAAAACCCAAGTTTGTTAATATAAAAAGAAAATCAACAACAGAGAAAGGAATGCTATCTAATTCCAAGCTTGCACTGGCAGTCCAAATTTAAATATTCCATCATTTGGCAATATAGTGATTTAGGGAATTTTTGTTTTGTTAATGTTGGTTTAAACTGAGATAATGGTTTGTTATCTTTTTATCAGGTTTCAATTCTCATTTATTAGAAATTATATTATTCTTCTTCACTCGTTGAATAATTTGTTGTGAAGTGTAATTTTTATTAGATTTCAGGTTTAAATTTTATATAAGGATCTGAGGATAGAAATTACTTTTTGAAGAGTTAAATTATCACAAAGAGCATCATAAATAATTTTGGTGATAGCATCTTACTGGTGAACACAAATCTGGTTTCAATTCTCATTCACTAGAAATTATACAATATTTCTTCACCCATTGAATAATTTTTTGTGGAATGTAGTTTTCATCAAATTTCAGGTTCAAATTTTATAGAAAGAATTGAGAATAAAAACTACTTTTTGGAAAGTTAAATTATCAAAAAACCACCACAATTCTGGTGATAACATCTTACTGGCAAACAAAAATCTTGCTGATGTGGGCAGATTTATTGGAGCTGGCCCTGGCTTAACTTTTTTTTTTTTTACATTCCATATACATTTATGTAGATTGTAGATTTGATGTATTTAAAAAACATTTAGTAAATTCAATTAACTTTGCTCCATATAAGTAAAATAGCTTAATGTTCAATGAACTTTTCTCCATACATGTTTTAATCCCTACCTGTTTTACTCCATAACTATGGGTTATCTAAATTTACAATCAACATAAGTTCAAATCTATAAAACTTAAAACAATATATTTTACAGCTGGTTAGATTGTTTCAAACATTAAGAATTGAACTCAGGCGTTGATGTCACATGAAACTTTATTGATTTCCATTACAGAGTGATCCACAAAGCTAGCACACAAAGTCTGGAAATTCAGTCTAACTTTAATATTTTGGCATGCATAGAAAAGATTGAATTTTATTCAATAAAACCAGTCCTAGTCCAGACTGCATTCCGAACCCGATAGAGATCTCTGCCTTTGAGAGTCCTACCAACGCCTTCATACACCGAAAACGAAGCTATGCCTCTCTGGGCAAGTTGCCTGGCAATGAGTTCATGAGGTGGGATGTTGCTCTCATAATCCCTGGCATCATCATCACTGTTATCACCAACTATTCCATCACTTCCCTTCCAGTAATTCTCATTTTTCTTCTCCTTCCGTACCATCTGAGACCAGTCGGGGATATCCACGGGTGCAGAAAAGCTCATTCTCCTCCTATTATTCTCTTCATGACATGTTGCCTTCCAAGGAATATTTATTGATCTGCTGCTATTATTACCATTTTCTTCCTCAATTCCCACTGATCTGCACACTGCAACACCATTATACCAACTTTCCTGTAAACCAAGCTGCTTGGCCTCAGGATCATGAACATCATCCCACACTTGCTTGGCCTCAGGATCATTAATACCACCCCATATATCCTCCTCATTAAAATCTTCCATGGTTTCAAAGTTCTCAAATTCTTCCATTGTTCCAGAGTTCTCAAAGGTTCTGGATAGTTGAAATCCAGAGAGCTGGTAATTAAGACAATACTCCTTAGAATTGTGTCTGCCCAAGTTATTCTCATACATGCCTCCAAGAGCTAGCTTCAATATCATTGCAAATGAGCCTACCCAGATCCTCAGCTTGACCTAATTGTAGGTTAAATTTCTCAGATTGGATGAATTCTCAGATCTCTGGCCTAACATTAGCAGATAAGAGACGTATGTTTGGAACAACTGAATTTGAATCCTATTTGCATTTTTTTATAACGTGAATCCAACCTTCATGTCCCCATGTTCTCTCAAGCCCGCCATGCTACATAACTTGATTCATCAATCCATTTTTACTTGAATAATAATAATTATATATCAGTTTATTTTAACATTTTTAACAAATTTTAATTTTGACAAATTTGAATTATGAAATGGTATAGAATAGGTGTTTAAGTTTTTCAAAGTTCTTTATGAATTCAAAAATAGAATTATATCACCACATTCTAATAAGAAAAATAAACACTTATCTTATATTTGTCTGTACCTTTATTATAAATTTAGACATTTAACAAGTATCTAGCAAATTCAACAATAGACTTTGCTTCATACCTATTAGATATCCAAATTTTTCTATCATTATATCTCTGTTATTAGTACTCTATTAATAAACACTGTTGATAAACATGTTGTTTTGGAATAGAGTTTCAAGCATTTTAATTTAATTATCAATAATTATTAAGTGGATGGTAGAGATTTAGCCTCCACTCATTATTCTATAATATTTTTAGTACTAATCAGAGATAAAATATTGAGAATCTAAAAAGTGGTTAGCCTTTTTTTATTTTTTTAATTAAATTGATTAATTAAAAAAATGTCATATAAACATGTGCCATATGAACACCAGTTATGATTGTTAGGACATATGATATTAGTAAGCCATGATATTGTAACAATGCATATTAGTGTCTCTATAGTAAAATGGGGTAAATTTCCAATCTTTTTACATATTTTTAAAATTATATATTAAATATTATTTTTTTGAGGATTCAATTGTGTTAAGTCATTCAACTATGATCATTTCCATGAAAAGTAGTCTCAATTGACTAATTTCTCATAATTTTTGAATAATCCACTTAACACTCAATAAAATTAATTAAAAATAAAATTATAATTTAATTCACTATTAATGAATTAAACCCTTTTTCAAATTCTTCATTTCATTATCTTGATGATGGATCTTGTTGGAATTCGAAACATCCACAAATGTTTCTTGATATTGTCGATAATCCAAGAAGCTCTTTAGAAAATGACAACCACAAGAACTTAAAAACCAAAATTTAATTGTTTTTAATTTTGAAAATGTAAAATCTATTATTAAATAAATAATTTTAATACTTTTAACAGCTTTTTTAACGTATATAATTATGATGGTTATATTTAATTTCATTAGTCTCTATCATCAACTAAAAAGTTGATAGGTCAAATTCAGGTTCTACTCGAATCAGTGTTCTGTCGTGGAGCATCCGTGGAGCACTTGGATTGAGAAGAACAAATCCTAAAAATTAGGAGTTCGTTGTTTGAAGCTACTGGACGCCGTGGATTATCATCCATCGTTGTTTTGTGGATAGATGTCTTACGTAGTAAAGTTGTTTTGTGGATAGATGTCTTATGCAGTAAAGCTAGTGGGTGTTTTGGACTATGTTCCATCATTTTTGTGGATAGATGTTGACAAGTTAGGTCGGAATTATTGTAAAGTGAAACAACTTGTACGCAAAGGCATTTTATGCCATCTAATAAATAGTTGATGGGATTATTCGATTAGTTTTGTGATGGGAAATAGTTTGGTGTTGTAATGATAATTAATAATTTAAGTGTATAATTAGTTAGATGTGTGAAAGTGATGCATAATCTTTGTGCTTGGTGGGTAAGATTGATAGATATAAATATGTTAAATTATAAAAATTTTAAGTTTTTTAATATATATTATGTATAGGAAGGATTAATGTTATGTATTGATTTTGTGTTGAATATAGAAGGAATTATACATTTATTTTATATAGAATAAGATATGGATATACTCATGAAAAGTTGATGTTATAATATATTAAGATATTTATTGTATTAATATTTTTTAAAATGTCATATGTCAATTTCATCTTAAGTAGTGAAGAAATTATACATATCTCTCATACTTAGATATATAAACCACCTACATATATAATATTTTTTTTTTACTTTCACACGCACACATATAGATATTGAAATATTTTATTTGTTGGCATTTTGTTGGCATTGATGTCAACATTGGTATTTTTGATGTCAACCGTGGCATGGTTTTGGATGGAACATGATGTTGGGCTTCAGAATTGATACATTTTCTTACCTTATTCTCTTATCTTTATAGAAAATTGTCAAGCTTTTTGAGTGTATAATATAATAATTCGTGTGATATTGATTCTAGAAAAATGGCCAATAGCTTTTCATTGCTTTATCTCTTTGATGAATCGATTTAGATCATGAAAGACATTGTTTACTTATGATTTGGATTGTTATTTGAACGTGAATATTTAATATCAGATGTTGTTCCCTGGAATAGTAAAGGAGAAGCAGACTATGCAGGAATGTTCAAATTAATTATAGTCAATCGAACGAGGTCAACTTCTATCATGGAGCAAATTAGTTGAAGAAGAGATCTCGACGCAGCTATTCCAGGAAACAATGGATATTTTCATGATTTGAATTAAGCATCCCGAGAATCCTTAGATTCTCAAGATCGCTTTATATTTGAAATAGAATCGTTTTGTAATATAAAAGAGGGATTGAACCTAAGAGTTTTAGGTTGAAGAATTTGAATTGAAGATGTAAATATTTTGATTTATATTGTAATATTTATAGACATTTCCTATGACTTGTTCGCTATGATTTAATGAAGACTTTCATTTTTCAATTTAATGCATCATACTCAGTTAACTACAAGGTAGTAAATTCCAGTGATTTTGGGCCTGGTTATGGAACTGCTATTGTCCTTTCATGTATCAATAAGTTTTCATTTCAATTTCTGTTTATGTCATTTAATTATTTAGTTGTTCTCTAGATATAATCGTTCTTAATTATATTTACCATCAAAGTGTGCTTTACAACATTTATAGTTGATATCATAGAGTTAGATTCATTGCCATTGGTTTCTTTGATTGTTATTTCCCTTTGCTGATTCCTGTTGGTTAAAGTAACTTTTTTAATTCTCAAGATTTGATATCGTTTCTGTCGAATTCATTTCTAGATATAGTGTTGTTCCCTGGGAAGCAACTTTGTAATTTATTGGATTTCATTTAGTAGGAGATTTAACAATTTTGATTTCCTTAGTCATTCTACTCATTTAGACTGGAAGTCTAGGAGTTAAGAGTGAGTTATTTCTTTTAGAAAGTGTGAGCTATTCCTTTCATTCATATGCCATTTCTTTTTATTAGATTCGCACAAGTCAAAAGATATTAGCATCATTTCTTGCAAAAACTGTGTGGAAAACCTTGAAATAAACATACAAAACCCTAGGTTGATAAATAATGTATAGGTGATTAGTTGTTTTCATTTTAAGCAATTAATTCCTCTAACACTTTGGCGTTGTTGCCGGGGAGGCTATCAAATAAGTGATGGGGATGTATTAAATACATAAGGGTTGGGTATTAAATACGGAAGGTAAGAACCTCTGCACGCACTAATTAAAAGCTTGTGCAAGTGCCTTCTCTTAACTGATACATTTAGATTTTTTTTGTGTGTATGAGTAGAAAGAAGCCTAGGACTAGGAACCCAATATAATTAGATAAAAAACATACCCCAAAAACCACCAAAACTCACCAAAACCCACCAAAACCAAGGTCAATTTGGCATTGGTAGAATGACCTTTATAGACGAAATCATTCATTGATCTGAGTATCAAGCATCGGTAGACCCCCGAACAAAATCTGGGAAGGGTTCTACTATTGCCCCTCGTGTAGGAGGATCATCTGCTACAATTAACACTGAGATTCATGATAAATCTATAGGATCTGAGAAAATATTCAAAGATACATTTGCTGGGAACCTTAGTCCTTCCAGTAAAAGTGAGGGGCAATCTTGTAATTTAAAAGAGGGGGAAGGTCAGACAAGAGAGCCATACCCACAAATTTCTGAGTCAGGATTTTTTGAAACACCTATTGTGAGGAGAGAACATGAAATTCTTGATCTAAATAGTGCTGTGAGACCTGGTCAAGGTCTACAACTGATCTGGTGCTAAAAAATATGCTCAAAAATTGAAGTTTTCAGAATGGCTCAAAACATGTACTCTTGCGTATATCTCATCGTTCTGAATCCAGTGCAACTCATTTCGCGGAAAACCAATACTGTATGCTCGCAGAAATTAGTTCTATTCATTTTCCCAAACATAAATTTTTTTGGCAAAAGTTGTGCAGGCTGCCCAATTAGCAATCTGTACAAATAATTGGGTTTGCCGATTGTGAAAAATGAAATGGATTTAGGAGCCTGTGACAGTTTTCCACTTGTTAGTCTCTCATTGGTGCGGAGTTGGATGCATTTGATTGGTTGGTTAGTTGCCAACCATAGGCTACGATGTGGCCCAACCAAAGGCCACCACATGGCAGCATGGGGGCCACTAAAATTTTGGTTAGAAGTTTGAATGTGACTCCATGAGAGTCAAAACCACAACCTCCACTGAACAATCCAAGTCGCATACCACTACACCACACTGCATGTCTTATTATACTATGGTGAAAACATTTATTTAATGTTTAAAATGTTTGCATATGACATTGGGGGCCAGGCTAAGGCCTAGATCATGACCACCCCAGTGCCCCAAGACGGTGGGCGGAGGGCTGGGGGCTAAGATCTATCCCAACCCCGTAGTGGTAACTCTAATCATGGTAGAAACACCATGTGAACATAACTGTAGGCCGCAACCTGTTAACCATTACTAATAGTTGAGACCACCGCACAAAACGCTTGTCTAATTGTCAGCGGCATCGTCGCGTGTGACGAAATACAAAGAAACCGTGGGGGTTTCTTAACCATCAGGCTCAACGCGCCAGTCGGAGGGCTAAGCCATGGGGCCAACCCCAGGGCATGTGGCCCCCACATGACCCAATTTTTCAGACTTAATCCGTTAGCGAAAAAAGTATCTATTCCACAATTTGCGCCAATTTTTCACCAATATATCGCTCTGGTAGCAGAAATTGGGGTGCAATTCTAGGATAGGTGCTCGATTTTGAGAAAATTGTAGAGCGACTAGCATCAAAGTTAGTGAAGCTCATAACTTCTTCAGTTTTTGGTCTTTTTGGGAGCAGAAAGAGGCTAGACAATCATTTTTGATAGCTCTGAAGCTGTTGGAGTAGGTTTTGAAGCCATTAGAGCACCATAAATCATTGTAATAACCATTTTATGAGCATAATGAGATAGGGTCAAGCATTGGAAGTTGGACCAGGAGATGTAGCTCATGAGGGGTGAGGTCCTTCATCACTCGTTGTTTTGTGGTTACTGTTATGGCTTTGTTTCTTTGTTATTTATGCAATTTTTGAGTTAAAATCATGTTTAAATGTGTTAAAGAAGTTAACTTAAGTACCTCAAAAACTCATTCAATTAACTTTCAATTTACACCATCCTTAAGAAAAAACGTATACATATCAAGTTTGGTATCAAAGCTTTGATTTTCTTTGCTGCTGTGAGGATTTAATTATTTGAAATTGTTTCAGATGCTTACAAGGTTGAAGCTCAAGAAAGGAGAAGGAAAAATTGTGAGTGTAGGTTCTCAATCTGGGACAAGGACAAGGAGTGCCCATTTGGCTCAATTTACACCACAAGTTTCACCTCAAGTTATACCTGAAGCTTTAGTAAGCATGTCTCATGAAGGAGGAGCTGATAATATGTCAGAGGATAAGAAGACTTTCAGAAAATCATTCTTTGACATGACTAAAATGGTAAAATTTATCTATGAAGAGATAAGTTCAAGGTTGTAGGGTGAGAGTTCCAAGCCTTCAAAAGGAGAGGGTTCTTCTGGAGGAAAAGAAGGAGATTATGACAAGCCTTTAAAAGGAAATGGTGAAAAAAAACCCTCTTCTCCACCATCATCTTCACTTCCATCCTCATCTTCATCTTCATCCTATTCCACCACAACCTTTGCTGAAACACCTCCACATACCCCAAAGGGTCATGGTAAAACTTCCTTATTGAAACTTGATATTAAATTTGAACTGCCTATGTATAATGGTGAAGTGAATGCTAAAAAACTTGATAATTGGTTTCATCAAATTGAAGTATGTTGCAAGATTCAAAAAATCAAAGATGACGAAACAAATATTCAACTGGCTTCATTAAGGTTGGAAAGTGCTTCTTTGATTTGGTGGGAAGCCAAAACACAAGAGGATATGAAAAATCATCGTAAGGTCTTAACCTCTTGGACATATTTTATTGTTGCACTTAGAAGACAATTTTATCCATTAGCTTATATGCAAAAGGCTATTATGGATTGGCAAAATTTTTGACAACTAAAAGGCCAAAGTGTGCAAAGTTACAACCAAGAGTTTAGAATAAGATCTCTAATTTTAGGTGTATATTTGTCATCACAAGAAACCTTGTTGAAATATATTGGGGGTTTACATAGTTATTTAAGGAATAATATCCTTATGTTTAAACTTGCAAGTTTATATGAGGTTTGTGTTCAGAAAACACATCTTGAAGCAAAAGGGAAAAAAATTTCACAAGAGGGTAGAAAAAATCCATTTCAAAGTGGAGATAAAGGAAAGAGTAAATTCAAAGGGAAAGGAAAGAAGAATGCATCCATCGAGAAGGAAGGAGAAAAATTAATATGCAAACATTGTTCCAAAGAGGGTCATGATGAAGCTCATTGCTAGAAGCTTCATCGTGAGATGAAACCAAAGAATTTTAACACCAAAGGTAAGAAAAATTCAGCAACAAATACACAGTCTCCTACATCAAAACTTCTCTTGTTGCGATGTTGATCTGCCTGTTGTTTCATTCGATTTTGTGCCAAATTTAGGTTATCCTTTATGATTTGGAGAAATTTTTGTTGATGCTCTATGTTATCTTCCACTGCTTGAACCTTAGAATTTTCTCTTAGAGATGATGTGATGGACGGTGGTTGATATCCATAAAGTGCCATAAATGGGGCCATTTTTGCTGCAGTATTTAAGGAAGTGTTATACCACCATTCAGATAGAGGTAACCACTTGACCCATTTTGTTTGTTTATCAGATACAAAACAATGAAGATATCATTCCAAACATTTTTTCATTATCTCAGTTTTCTCATCGGACTGAGGATGATAAGATGAGCTATGAGCTAGTTGAGTACCCAAACAAGAAAATAATTCCATCCAAAACTTTCCAGTAAAAATGGGATCTCTGGCGCTTACAATAATGTTTGGGTTTCCATGTAAATTGTGCATACTTGGTAAGTCTATCAACTACCACCATGATGACACTCTTTCCTTCAGACTTAGGTAAACCTGTGATAAAATCCATTGAAATATCCTCCCAACATTGACTTGGAATGGATAAAGGCTATAGAAGACCCGAGGTCTTAATTGTCTCAACTTTGTTTCGTTGGTTCCACCACAAAATTTTGATTATCATATTTAAGGACATCCCAAAAAAATTCTTTCTTCACCTTGTGGTCAATTTTTAAAAATCCTGAGTGTCCTCCTAAAGGAGAAGTATGCAATTCCAAAATAAATTTTTGTTTTAGTTGGGAATTCTTACAAAGATATAAGCGATCTTTGTACCATAAAGAATAATTTTCCAACTAAATGTATAAGATGTATTAGGATCTTCCTGCAACTTTTGAATGAGTGTCCACACTTCTTCATCCTTCTTCCATTCATCCCTTGCTTTGGTTATCCAATCTGGTTGGATAATACAAATGGCACAAAGCAATCCTTCCACCTCTTCATCCTTTCTTGAGAGTGCATCTGCAACAACATATAACTTCCCTTTTTTGTAGATGATTTCAAAATCATAGCCCAACATCTTTGTGACCCATTTTTTCTGCTCTTCTGAAGATAGTCTTTGTTCCAAAAAGTGTCTAAGACTATCATGATCAATTTTTACCTTGAAGTGTCTTCCCATTAGGTAAGGTCACCATTTCTTTAGTGCATGTAGTATTGCCATAATTTCCTTCTCATAAATAGCTTTCTGCAAATACTTTTCTGTGATTGGACAACTTTTAAAAGCAATGGGTCTTCCTTCTTGCATTAAAAAAAAACCAATTCCATTTCTTGAGGCATCACATTCCACTATAAAGGTTTTTGTGAAATCTGGCGTAGCTAAGACCGGTGCTAGGCACATTACCTCTTTAAGATGTTCAAAGGCCTTAGTTGCTTCAAGAGTCCATGAAAATGCATATTTATTCAATAATGTTGTTAGAGGTGCTGCTATTCTCCCATAATCCTTAACAAACTTGCGATAATACCATAATAAACCAAGAAATCCTCGCAACTGCTTTATGGTTGTGGGGGATTTCCATTCCTTAATGGCTTTAATTTTGTTAGGGTATAACTTAACACCCTCGTGAGATAAAATATGACCCAGATATTCCACCTCTTGTACTCCAAAGAAAAATTTGGAGGTCTTTTCATATAATTGTTTCTCCTCCAATAGTTTGAGCACTCTGTCAACATGTTGAACATGATTCTTCCAAGACCTGCTGTAGATTAGTATATCATCAAAAAATATTAACACAATTTTTCTAAGGAAGGGTTTGAAAATGGAATTCATCAACCCTTGAAATGTAGAAGGTGCATTGGTAAGGCCAAAAGGAATGACCAAAAATTCATAATGACCCTCATGAGATCGAAATGTTGTTTTCAGAATATCTTGAGTCTTCATTCTGATTTGATGATATCCTGAAAAAATATCCCACTTGGTAAAATAAATTGCTCCATGTAATTCATCCAATAATTCATCAAGCACAGGAATGAGAAATTTATCTTTAATAGTGAGCTTATTGAGCTCGCTATAATCAAGACACATGCACCATGATTTGTCCTTCTTGTGTACCAATACTACTGGAGCGGAGAAATAACTTTGACTAGGTTGAATTATACTAGCCTCTAACATTTTTGCAATCATATGTTCAATTTCTCTCTTTTGGACATAAGGATATCTGTAAGGCCTAATGTTTGGAGGAACACTTCCTGGAATCAAATGAATAACATGATCATGATCACGAATATGTGGGATTCCTTTGGGAGTTTCAAACACCTTGGAATGATTTTCCAAGAATTTTTGGAGATATGGAGAAATAGATGATTTTGATGTTGGAACTTCTAGTGAGTATAATTGTGCAATTACACCTCATTGTTCTTTATTTAGAAGTTTTGTGATGAAAATAGAGCTTATTATCTTTCCCGGCTTCGCCGCGATACCCCATAATTCAAATTCCTTTCCTTCCGAAAACAAATTCAAGAAAAGTTGAAAATTAAAAGATACCGTCCCCAAAGATTTTAACCATTGTAATCCTAGTACAACATCAACACCTCCCATTGGAATGTAAAGCATTGGACTATTCAATACATATTCCCCCATGGTTATCTTGATATTATGGCATTTTCCAGAGAAATTTATATTTCCTCCATTTGCAACCATCACTTGACATTTTGGTGCTGGGTATAGGAAGCAAGTCAATTCCTTGGCTACCTTACAATGAATAAAATTATGGGTACTACTTGAGTCAATCAAAACTATTACCTTTTTATTCTTGATATGTCCTTCTATCTTGAGATTTTGAGGAGTGGTAATTCCTGCCAATGCATTACAAGATATGGCCGAACTCATTTCTTCATTCTCCAGGGTTGGTTCCTAGTGTATATCCTCTTCTTTTGAAGTTTATTGTTCATTTTATTCCTCCTCTTCAAAATCTATGTAAAATAATTTCTTCTCAACACACTTATGACCTTTAGTGTATTTTATATCACATTGTAGCAAATCCCTTTTTCTCTTTTTTCTTCGAATTGTTGCGGTGTCAACCTTGTAGGTTGTGGAAGTGTAGAAGTATCAAAAATTCCATCTTTATAAATGTGAGTGGTACTCTTCCTTCTCACCATAATTTTACATTCAATTTTTCTTGCCAACCTAAATGCATTTTCCAATGAATTAGGTTCCCAAAGGCGAACCTCATGTTGGATGTTATCCTTTAAGGTCCCTATGAAGACATAAATCCTATGTTCCTATGGAATATCAACTACCCTTATATTCAATTTTTGAAAGCCCTAAATGTGCTCCATCACTGAACCCTTTTGTTTGAGATTTATCAATTGGCTAAATAAGGTGTTTCTCTTTGCATCCTCACAATGTGCTATCATTTCCTCCATAAAAATTGACCAAGTGACAATTTTTTTATGAGAGAAAATCCATTGATAACATACAAATGTATTTTTTTCTAAATATAAAGTTGCAAGGCGTATATTTTGTGTGTTTTTCACATTATTGAGATCAAAATATTTCTCCATCTGTAGTATCCATGTTACAGGATCCTTTCCATCAAACTTCCTCATATCGATCTTTGGAATATGGTGGGTCTTCCATCCAACATTCAAGTTTATGAATTCACGATTAAAATTTATTTTTCTCTCATCATGAGTTTCCTCTACTATATTTTCGCCATTAGGAATCATTTCTTGTATCAACTTTGTCAAACCTTCCATGTATTCCTTCAAACCTTCCATTTTTTCTTCCATACCATTCTTCAAACCATCCATCTTAGCTTCCACCCCTTTCTTCAAACCATCCATATTAGCTTCCATGCCCTTCTTCAAACCATCCATCTTAGCTTCCACGTCTTTCTTCAAGCCATCCATATTAGCTTCCATGCCCTTCTTCAAACCATCCATCTTAGCTTCCATGCCTTTCTTCAAAACTTCCATTTCATTTTTTGTTGCTCTGCGAGAACAAAATATGGTGCACTTGCTCTTGTAATTTTGATATATCATGTTGCACTTCTTCATCTTCATGAGTCATAGTAGAGTATTCTAAGAACTTAATGGGTGTTGAATTCTTTTTAGGGGTCATTTTAGAACCCAATAATGATATCTATGCTTCAATATGCCCTTGGAATCACTTCAAACTATTTTTTCAAACAAGTCTTATGCAATTTGAAAAAAATAATACACACCTTTTCTTGCTTTTGAGGATCTCTATATTGAAACTGAATTATCTCTGTTATTGTGGATCTTCAATATCTAAAATTTGGTCCTGTAGTAAACCTATGAAGCTTCTTTCGAATGCCATAGGTTTGACCTGATTTGGATGCTTCAAGGCAAAGTTATACCCAATATCCCACAATGACCTACTTATGGACTAGTTCAGTAGAGCAAAATTATACAACGTGCCACATGTCACTGTTTCCTCCTTCAGCTCTGAAATTGATACACATGAAACTACAGTCTCTGTGATTTTGGCCACTTTTTATAGAATTCTAATAGGATGCTTAGAGAGAGAGTTATGAAAATTTTCCCAAGGTCACCTCTTTTAGATGAAATTTAGGAGCCTCCAAAAACCTTAAATTCCACAGATAATATCTCCGAAAATATTGTGAACCAAGATCTGAAATTTTTATATGACGTTCCTCAAGATTTCGGCTTCGCGTGCTAAAAATTTGTGCTTCTGAACCTTTGTAGAAAAACAATTATACTGAAAATTGCATGATGACCTGTTTGGAGTAGCGAAACCCTAGAATCCAAAAACTCTAATACCAAATGTTAAGAAAACAACTCCAAAAATAGAAGAAAAGAGAGACCAACGCCTTATAATTCAGCCATTTCGAGGGGGAAACCTCCTTTACATTACATAAATGAACAATTCTTGGATGATACAAATGACAAAACCTCCTTCTATATATAAGGGCCCATGAGGTCACAATATAATCCTAGCCACCTAAAAATAATAATGTAAGGGCACAATAATAACAATATGAGGGTTACAGGGGTACAACAATAACAATAAGGGGGCTACACTAACAACAATAAGGGACTACACTAGTAGTATAGGGACCTAACATCCTATTCGGGAGATGAAACAAAAATCACATCAATGGGAATGAAAGGTAAAGACATTGAAAGCACTGTCTCTTCAATTTGTCCTAATGATACTCAAGATGAGAAAACAAGAATTTAACTTTTCCATATTTGGGTTATTTCAAAGCATACCAAAATTGATACACTCTTTGATAGTGGTTCACAAGAAAATTTGATTTCTGAAGACTTAGTCAAGAAGTTAAATTTAGAGACCATTCCTCATCCAAGACCTCATCCTTCAGGTTGGATATGCAAGAATGAAAACTTACAAGTAACGAGGAAATGCATACTTAGATTTGAAATTACAACAAACTTTCTTGATGAAGTTGAACTTGATGTAGTTCCACTTGATATTTCCAGAATTGTTTTGGGAATCCCATATTTGTATGATAGGAAAGCTATTTTTTATTGCCATAAAAACAAGTATCACTTGTTCAAATATGGTATTGATTACATTGTTAGAGCACATCGATAGAAACTAAATGTTTCACTTGTAAATGCCAGACAAATGAAGAGACTCATTAACTCTAGCAATAATTTTGTGCTTTTAATGGTCAAATCAAATAATGATGTTGAGAATGAAGCTTTTCAAGGTTGTAACTAAAGATAAAAATATGATTTGGTTGAGGTTGTTAACCAATATGAAGAGATGTTTCAGGAGCCCAAGGGATTGCCTCCCAAGAGGGAATCCAACATGAAATAAAATTGCAGCAAGATTGTTCTCTTTCTAACATTGGCATGTACAAGATGTCAGTGATGGAAAGTGCAGAAATTAAAAATAAAATTCAAGTGTTGTTGGAAAAAGGGACCATCCGACCAAGTACTTCGCCATGTAGGTCACCTATTGTTTTGGTGCCAAAGAAGGATGGAACATGGCGCATGTGTGTGGACTTTCGTGCATTGAACAAGATTATAGTAGAGAACCATTACCTAATTCCAAGAATTAATGATTTATTTGGTCATTTGAAATATGCTAAGTATTTTACTAAGTTGGACTTAAGGAGTGGCTATCATCAAATTAGAATTGATGAAGGAGACATATGGAAGACAACATTAAAAAAAAAGCAAGGTTTGTTTGAATGGCTAGTTATGCCTTTTGGTCTTTGCAATCCTCCTGCTACATTCATGGGTGTGATAAATGAGGTATTGAGGAAATTTCTAGGTTATTTTGTGATAGTATACTTAGATGACATCTTAATTTTCAGTAATTCTCGTGAAGAACATGTCATGCATGTCAAAAAATTACTTGACGTCTTGACGAAAGAACAATTGTTTTTAAATATGTCAAAGTGTGAGTTTGGAAAAACCTATTTAGTGTATTTGGGTCATATTGTTAGAGGAGGTGAATTGAAAATAGATCCATCCAAGGTTGATGTCATTTTGAATTGGCCAAAGCCCAAAACAGTTACAGAGGTAAGAATATTTTTGGGAGCAACCCAATATTGGAGGAATTTTATTACTAACTTCTCTTCTATCGCAGCTCCATTGAATTCATTGAATAGTGTGAAGAAGGTCTTCCAGTGGGGAGGTAAAAAAAAAAAAGAAATTTGATGCATTGAAGGAAAAGACTAGTTCAACTCTTGTACTTGCACTTCTAGACTTGAGACAATCATTTGAGATACAGACTGATGCAAGCAACTATGCCATGGGTATAGTCATGCAACATGGTAAGCCCATCTGTTTTCATTCGGAAAATTTTAATGGTGCAGTGATTAATTATCCTACATATGACAAGGAATTTTATGCATTGGTGCAAAGTGTGAAAAAGTGGAAACACTACTTGATGGGTAAGGAAACAATCATTCACATTTATCATCAACCATTGAAATACTTGCAATCCCAAACAAAGCTGCAACAATCAAGGAACTTTCGATGGATGGGTTTTCTTCAACAATTCCACTTGTTGATAATCTATAAGAAAGGTATCTATAACAAATTTTTTGATATGCATTCCAGGCCTATTGTTAGTGCTGCTACTATTATTAAACATAATTCTATTTTGCATGAGAGATATGTTGAACAATATGCTTTAGATAGTGATTTTCAAGATGTGTATGCAACTTTGAGTCAAGGGAACAAAGTAGAGGAATTGGATTATCATATGCATGATAACTTGTTGTACCATCTTGGTAAGCTTTGTATTCCACAGGGAGAAAGAGTCAAAATTATAAGAGAGGCACATACTTCTCTTATTGCTGGTCATTTAGGTGTAGGTAAGATGGTGGCACAACTACAAAGGTATTGTTATTGGACTCGTATGCTTGAAAGTGTGTCACGTTTTATTAAAGGTTGTTCATTATGTGCTAACAGTAAGCCTATCAATAGAAAGTTAGGATTGTACACACCAATTCCAATACCTTCTCATCCATGGGAGAGTGTTTCTATGGACTTTGTTGGATATTCCTATGTCAAAAAGGAATCATGATTATCTTTATGTAGTTGTGGATAGGTCCAAAAAAATGTGCATTTTAATGCCATGTAAAAAGCAAATTACAACTAAACAAACTGCTCAGTTATTCTTTCAGAATGTATGGGTGCATTTTGGATTACCCACATCCATTATTAGTGATCGAGATTATCGCTTTGTTTTGAATTTTTGGTCAAGCTTGTGGGGATTCATGGACACCAAATTGAAAAAGAGTGCAACATTTCAATCACAAACAGATGGTCAAACAAAGCTGGTGAACAATATGGTAATAAATCTTCTTTGTGGTTATTTCAGCAAGCATCCTAAGTTGTGGGATGAAAATTTGCACTATATTCAACATGTTTACAACTAGGCCAAGCACTCTTTGACTCAAACATTTCCATTTGAGGCATGTAATGTTCCAAAATTTTAGCCTCACAGCTAAATGGAACATTAGAGTTAGAAGCAGCTCTAACCGGTAAATAAATGGGTAGAAAAGCTCATAAGTCTCCTAAGGAGGAATAAAAACACTCCAAGTGTGAAAGGGGACACTCTTATAGCTTAATAAAACACCTTCGTGTGTGAACAAAAATAAAATCAAGCTGCTTTGACTAAGTCAACAGTGCAGTTGAGGAGGAGGAGGAATAATGCAGTTTTGGAGGGAGATGTATCTTTGGATAGAGATGACCTAATTGAGTGGGGCCAGGGGCAAGCAAACTCATATTCTATATAAGGAAGAGGATGGCAGCATTATTCTTCATTTTTTTATATTGTTATTCTTGTCTTCCAAGACTTGTTGCTGCTGCTTAGCAGGGTTGTAGTGCTGTTTAGCACTAGGTGTTCCTGAGCGGGAATCCCACCTCTCTCCTTGAGGAGCCTCATTGGGAGAGTTTGTATTCATAATTACACATCAAGTTTTCAGGCCAAGCTTCAGCCAACTTCATCAGCGCAGTTTTTCCAGAGATTGTGCAGTGTTGCTGGGTGCAACAGTGGAAGGGATTGGAATCCTGGTTTGTGAGCTAGTTTCTCATTGGAGGAAGGTTTCCTCACTTGAGGGACCTGTTTGGAGAGCTCCAGAGCTGATTTCAGATCTGTGGTATCAGACCACACATTTCCCATACATTCCCAGCATTGTTCCATCTAGGGAATGCGTTATTTTGGAGGCAGTGCTCAGTGCATGGTTTGGTGGCTCCATTGCTGAGTTTCCTTGTGATTGAGAGGTTCATCCTGTCATGGGAGGGAGCCCTTGAGAGATCTACATCAGATCAGACATCCTTAAGCCTTATACACTCACGTGATTCAGTTTTGTATTGATGATTCAGTAATTTTCTGAATATCACATTTTGTATGCAGAGTGTTTGACAAGAAACCCTTGCCGGGTTATCTTGTATTTTGTATAAGGAGACTAGATCTCAGTTCTTAATTCATATTTTTTTAATATATGAGTAGATATATTTTTATCCTATTTTATGAGTGTAAAACCTCTCTTAGAATGTGCAGTCCCTTATGCAGCAACTCCGGTATTTTGCAGTCTTGGGGTTTTATCACTTTTTGGCAATCCTAGGTGTGGGAGATCTGTTTAACCCACCTAGTTTGATTTGTTTAAGCTCTATTCTTTGATTTAGGTTGTATATTGATTAATTTATGGGATCCAAGGGTCCATTTCACTGTTTTATTACATATGTTGCTGGAAATGCATTTTTAATGCATGATTCATGAGGTGTTTCGAATTTGGAATATTACAGTGGTATCAAAGCATGATCTCTAGCTCAGCCCGTGAGATCCAACTATCAGAGGAAGGAGAGATGGAAAGAATCCAGAAAGCTTTAGTATGTGAAAGGAAAAAGGAAGACAAGCTGACAAAGCTTCTTCCAAAATCTATGCATAGCTTTCAAGGAGAGCTGAAGAAAATGAGATTAGAGATGGGATCTCCAAAGGAGGTTGAATCTAGATTTGCACATGGTGAGTGTGAGCATGCAACTACACACCATGATGCACAACGCAGTCAAGTTCCCAGGTCTATCTTGAGATGGATGGGAGGAGGAAAAATGCCTAAGAGGAGAACTCTTAGTGATTTGTTGCAGGAGTATGAATCTCAAATAGAGAGGTTTAGAGATCATACTGATTTCTAGGATTTTTGCAAGATCCAGGTGGAGAAGAGAAAGCAGTAGAATACATATATATTTCTTGTATCTACTTTTGCTGGATCACCTACATGTTCAGCTGGGGCTTGGGTGAAGGAGCTAGACTCCTATTTTCAGCAGCACCATATTTCTGAAGATGAAGCCATCAGAGTTGCAACGTTGCATTTCATAGGTAAGGTTCATGCATGGTGGATTTTTGAATCTTGTTCTTTAAAAAATGCAAATACTTCCTCTTATGCAAGATTCATAGAGACATTGGTGGGAAGATTTGTTGAAAAACTCCCTAGGACACATGAGCAAGGAAAAATTGAGAAAACAAAAACCTTGCATGTCATAGAGGAAACCCCACTTCAGGAAACCATGGGAAAGGCTGACATCTTGCATTACACATTGCCAGAAGCAAGACCTCTAGTTCATATTATTGAACAAGAGGGCATGGGGATCTCCTTTTCATAGGAGGATCCAACTATTGGGATGTTTCCCATACACATTGATGAGGATGAGGGAAGCATCACTGTCACATCTAGAGCACATCTAGTGCCTCATGTAGAGGGAAGAGGAGCACATGCTACAACAGGAGGGATTCTTGTATCCTTACAAGAAGTTTCCTAGGATCTCATACATGGAGGTCCAAGCACAATCAGGGAGCAGCATGATTGTGCAGCATTGCAGCTGGAAGGAGGAGGTAGGGAGGAAGAGCAACATCACTTGATGAGAGGCACACACCCTTCTCTATTTCAAAATACTAATGCAAGGAAGAGGCAGACTAATTTGCATAGTAAGGGCAGGGGCAAAGTTTCCCAATCATATGTGCAGTGTACTCTTGACATTGATGCCTCACTACATGGAGGCATTCCACCTGGGAGGCCACCTGATCTAGAGTTGATGAAAGACATCTTGTCTTTAGATTCACCACTCTGGGATTTTGGAGAGGTGAAGAGTTTGGAGGAGAAATTTGGCATGAGGGATGTCAAAGTAGCAGGCAACAGCATGAGGAGAGCTTCACATGCTAGATCACCAACGCTTTCTCTTAGGAGGATTGATCCTTATTGGAGATCTCAGCTTTTGGTAGAGTACTCCAAGGATCTTGGTGCATGCATGATTCTTGATGGTCCGAAGGGAGATGATAGATACATGGTGGATGATGTGGTCATCTATTCCTATGGCAGGATCTTCTTGACTAGATCTTCTAGTCTCAAAGAGAAGCTGCTACATGCAGCACATGAGGACTTCTCTTCTATACACTTTGATGCATATTTCCATCTGATGGAGGAGTTCACTTGGGAGGGCATTCAACATGGCATATTTCAGCATATGGAGAGATGCATAGCCTAGATAGTGATAAAGAGGATGTCACAACCACCTTGCTACTCATTGGGAGTAAGGGATAATTTCCAGTTGAGCCATTTCAACTCAAGGCCTCAAGTACATGATGGAGGAGATATAATTTATCATTTTGTATTGTACTTCTTTCCTTGTTTGAGAAGCATGATGTAACAAGAAGAATTATCTCTTCTTGCATATTGTATGATGATGTACTTGTAGCTACTTGTAGCATTGATCCTGGCTATCTTTGTGATGGTTTGTGGGGGAAGCCACATGATTCTTGGTGTGCTTCATTGACACCACATTGTGACTTCATGTTTTCATCTCATGAGATGACTGTGGCAGCAAACAAGTGGCTGGTAAAGCACTTGTTAATTCTTATTTTGATGCAGGCAAAGGATGCACTGCGCTGTTTCCATGAGTGGAACTATGATTCACTCTCCGGTTGTCATGTGGAAACTTGTTTTTATTTTACCTTGCTTCCATGTATTGCATATATGTTTTTGCTCAAGGGAATCTTTGTATGGAGAGAAAAACCAATTGGATGGCATGGCACCCATATGATAGAGCAGCAAAAGACTTGTTTATATGGGGCATCATACAAGTTGACTATCATGATCTCACTTCATGGCTTGTATGAGGAAGAGATGAGGCAACAACAAAAGTTGTTGTTGCTATGATTACACTTGGGAGAGTATGGGAAAAATTCTTCCCATTATTTTCATGAGATTTCTAAAGATAAGGGAGGCACATTCATGGTGCAAGGAGGCTACCCTTCAGCATTGAAGGATCATGAGAGACTTCCATGTCGGAAGAAGATCTTCTCACTTAACAACATGATGGTGGATAGCTTTGGCATGTGGAATGCCAAAGGGATAAGTCATGGAGTGACAAGAGCCTTGTTCCTAAGGCCCACATTTCTGTCACTTGAGAGCATGTTTCTATTGATGGAGTGTTCCAAAGGGAGTATGCACCCTCTCCTCTTGTAGATTTTTATGAGGGAGTTATCATGGGAAGACTCACTCATGGACCTCACCTTCAGCTCACACATGATGCATGGTAAGAAATAAATTTATGTGGTTGTTGATTACTCTATTGAGTACTTGTATTTCCTTACCATATGTAAAAAGTGCATTTCTCCACATGAGAGCAAGATTATTTATGGGTTTCATGGTCACTTTAGGGCCAAATCTTGTAATATTGATAACCCATCTCTACATCACTTTGGGAAAGTGTTGTATTGCTTTGATTGTACACAGCTGGTATATATGGTAGCTTACTACTTCATAGTAGATGAGCTAACATGCATAGCTGCAAATTCTTTGAAGGACATCTTGCCACTTGATGCTCTGAATCAGTAGTTGAAAGGACTGCGCTTCATCCACCAGAGAGACCATATGTATCATCCAAACTTGCACATAACCTTTAGCCATTTTCTGATTTGGCTGCCATGTGGTGATGATGTGCCATTCATCTTGTATGGAATGGTTTGGGTTGACATGACTCATGACTTTGGAGGAAGAGTCTTTGGAGACTCAATCTTCTTCTTTCCATTGGAGGGAAATCATGTTGCAGCCCGAGATCAACATATCCTCTACACTTATCATCAGTGGAGAGGAGGACAACATGGAATAGGCCCTCTTGCCTATCATGTTCATTTATTTAGCCCACCTCCATTTTCAGAGCACAAGGTGGAGGAGATTTTTCATGAGTTACCATGTTGGAGGGTGACTCACTTCATTTGGATGATAGCATGGGTGAGGGAGGCACTCATTCACCATGATGATCATCACTCCTACTTTGTGGAGGCCATGAGACAACAAGCAAGTTTCCATTCAAAATTTCCACCTTTGATTGATGTAGACCATTTGGTTTTGCACATTTGGGAGGAAACATTGCATTACAGTTTATTTGCAGATTCTCTTGATGCAGTGATGGAGGCTATTGATGGGAGGCCACATGAGGAGGAGGGGAGAAATTTTTCTCTCCTTATACATTTTATTGAGGTCAAGAAAATATTTTGGAGGGGAGGACTGTAGTGTTCCAAAATTTTAGCCTCACAGCTAAATGGAACATTAGAGTTAGCAACATCTCTAACTGGTAAATAAATGGGTAGAAAAGCTCATAAGTCTCCTAAGGAGGAATCCAAACACTCCAAGTGTGAAAGGGGACACTCTTCTAGCTTAATAAAACACCTCCATGAGTGAACAGGGATAAAATCAAGCTGCTTTGACTAAGTCAACAGCGCAGTTGAGGAGGAAGAGAAATCCTAGGAGGATTAATGCAGTTTTGGAGGGAGATGTATCTTTGGATAGAGATGACCTAATTGAGTGGGGCTAGGGGCTAGGGGCAAGAAAAATCATATTATATATAAGAAAGAAGATGTCAGAATTATTATTCATGTTTTTATATTGTTATTCTTGTCTGCTAAGACTTGTTGCTGCAGCTTAGCAGGTTTACAATGCTGTTTAGCACTGGGTGTTCCCGAGCGGGAATCCCACCTCTCTCCTTGAGGAGCCTCATTGGGAGAGTTTGTATTCATCATTACACATCAAGTTTTCAGGCCAAGATTCAGCCAACTTCATTAGCGCAGTTTTGCCAGAGATTGTGCAGTGTTGCTGGGTGCAACAGTGGAAGGGATTGGAATCCTGGTTTCTGAGCTAGTTTCTCATTGGAGGAAGGTTTCCTTCAATTTAGGGACCTATTTAGAGAGCTCCAGAGCTGATTTCTGATCTGTGGTATCAGAACACACATTTACCATACATTCCCAACACTGTTCCAGCGAGGGAATGTGTTATTTTGGAGGCAGTGCTCAGTGCATGGTTTGGTGGCTCCGTTACTGAGTTTCCTTGTGATTGAGAGGTTCATCCTTTCATGGTAGGAATATACATCAGATCAGAAATCCTTAAGCCTTATACACTCAGGTGCTTCAGTTTTGTAGTGATGATTTAGTAATTTTTTGAATATCACATTTTGTATGCAGAGTGTTTGACAAGAAACCCTTGCAGAGTTATCTTGTATTTTGTATAAGAAGACTAGATCTCAGTTCTTAATCAATATTTATTTAATATATGAGTAGTTATGTTGTTCTCATATTTTCTGAGTGTAAACCCTCTCTTAGACTGCGCAGTCCCTTATGCAACAACTCCGACATTTTGCAGTCTCGGGGTTTTAGCACTTTTTGGCAATCCTAGGTGTGGGAGATCTGTTTAACCCACCTAGTTTGATTTTTTTAAACTCTATTCTTGGATTTAGGTTGTATATTAATTAAGTTATGGGATCCAAGAGTCCATTTCACTGTTTGATTGCATATTTTGCTGGAAATGCATTTTTAATGCATGATTCATGAGCTGTTCTGAATTTGGAATATTACAAGGCATGTTTGGGATACTTTCATAAATCTCCTTTGGATTTCATTTTTGGGAAAAATGTTGCTATTTATGGTCATAGTGATGTAGAAAAAGCTAAAAATTTCATTGAACAAATCCAATTGGTACATCAAGAAATTCAAGAACAATTGGAAAAGAGCCAAGTCAAGTACAAACCAAGGCACGACAAGCATCATGTATATCACAATTTCCAAATTGGTGATGAAGTTTGGCTTCACATTAGCAATGAAATGCTTCAAGGAGAAGGTAAAAAATTGAAACCAATTCGATATGGTCCATTCAAAATTTTAGAAAATATTGGTGATAATTCCTTCAGGTTGGATTTTCCTTCATATATGAAAATATATATTGAGAACTTAAGGTTGTATGAGCCTTTGATTGAAGATCAAGGAGAGAATGTTCAAATTCTTTCTATTGAGGATTTTTCTCGTTAATACCTTGAATAAATACAACAAGACACCATTCTTGACAAAAGAACAAGGACTTCAAAACGAGGGAATGCAGAGTACCTTTGTGTGGGGCTCAAAGGAAAAAATCCAACCAAAGAAAAATGGATCGAGATTGGAAAGGTGAGGGAATTGTCCCCTCGTATACTAAACAACTAAAAGTGATCTTTTGGGGTCCAAAAGCTTCCAGTGGGGAGGAGTGATCCGGTGCTAAAAAATATGCTAAAAAATGAAAGTTATCAGAATGCCTCGAAACCTATGCGCTTACGTAGATATCATCATTCTAAATCCAATGCACCTTTTTTCATGGAAAAATGACACCATGTTTTCCGAGAAATGAGTTCTATTCATTTTATTAAATAGGTAAAGTTTTTGCAAAAGTTGTGCAAGCTGCCTAGTCAACAGTCCGTACATTTGATTGGGCTTGCTGACTGTGCAATATGATTTGGATTCAGGATCCTATGACAGTTCACCACTTGTTATTCTCTCATTGATGCAGAGTTGGATGCATTTTATTGGTTGGTTAGTGGCCAACCACAAGCTCCAATTTGTATGCCATAGTACCAATATTTTGCAACACCTTGTAAGGACCATAGTACTTTGGTGATAATTTATTATCCTTCTTAGCTTGCTTGAGGGACAATTGTTTGTATGGTTGTAGCCATAAAAATACCCAGTCTCCTACATCAAAACTTCTCTTGCTATGATGTTGATCTGCCTGTTGTTTCATTCGATTTTGTGCCAAATTCAGGTTATCCTTTAAGAGTTGGAGAACTTCTTGTTGATGATCGATGTGATCTTCCACCGCTTTAACCTTCGAATTTTCTCTTAAATATGATGCGATGAATGGTGGATGATATCCATAAAGTTCCATAAATGGGGTCATTTTTGCTACAGTATGGAAGGAAGTGTTATACCACCATTCAGCGAGGGGTAACCACTTGACCCATTATGTTTGTTTATCAGATACAAAACAACGAATATATCCTTCCAAACATTTATTTACTATCTCAGTTTGACCATTGGATTGAGGATGATAAGATGAGCTATGAGCTAATTGAGTACCCAAACAAGAAAATAACTCCGTCCAAAATTTCCAGTAAAAATGGGATCTCTGTCGCTCACAATAACCCTTGGGTTTCCATGTAGCTTTTGAATTGTGTCCATAAATGTAGTAGCAACCGTACTTGATTTAAATGGATGAGATAATGCACAAAAGTGTGCATACTTGGTAAGTCTATCAACTACCACCATGATGACACTCTTTCCTTCGGACTTAGGTAAACCTGTGATAAAATCCATGGAAATATCCTCCCAATGTTGGCTTGGAGTGGATAAAGGTTGTAGAAGACCCGGGTTCTTAATTGTCTCAAATTTATTCTGCTAGAAAACCAAACATTTCGCCACAAAATTTTGAATATCAGATTTAAGACCATCCCAAAAAATTCTTTCTTCACCCTGTGGTAAGTTTTTAAAAATCCTGAGTGTCCTCCTAAAGGAGAAGTGTGCAATTCCAAAAGAATCTTTTGTTTTAGTTGGGAATTCTTACAAAGATATAAGCGATCTTTGTACCATAAGGAATCATTTTCCAACTAAATGTATCAGATGTACTAGGATCTTGCTACAAATTTTGAATGAGTGTCCACACTTCTTCGTCTTTCTTCCATTCATCTCTTGCTTTGGTTATCCAATCTGGTTGGATAATAAAAATGGCACAAAGCAATGCTTCCACCTCTTCATTCTTTCCTGATAGTGCATCTGCAACAAAATTTAGCTTCCCTTTTTTGTAGATTATTTCAAAGTCATAACCCAACATCTTCGTGAGCTGTTTTTACTGTTCTTCTGAAGATAGTCTTTGTTCCAAAAAGTGTTTAAGACTATCATGATCAGTTTTTACCTTGAAGTGTCTTCCCATTAGGTAAGTTCGCCATTTCTTTAGTGCATGTAGTATTGCTAAAATTTCCTTCTCATAAATAGGTTTTTGTAAATACTTTGCTTTGATTGGACGACTTTCAAAAGAAATGGGTCTTCCTTATTTCATTAAAACAACACCAATTCCATTTCCTAAGGCATCACGTTCCAAAATAAAGGTTTTTGTGAAGTCTGGTGTAGCTAAGACCGGTGCTAGGCACATTGCCTCTTTAAGATGTTCAAAGGCCTTAGTTGCTTCAAGAGTCCATGAAAATGAATCTTTGTTCAATAATGTTGTTAGAGGTGCTGCTATTCTCCCATGATTCTTAACAAACTTGCAATAATACCCTGTTAACCCAAGAAATCCTTGCAACTGCTTTATGGTTATGGGGACTTTCCATTCCTTAAAGCTTTAATTTTGTTAGGGTCTAACTTAACACCCTCGTGAGATACAATATGACCCAGATATTCCACCTCTTGTACTCCAAAGAAACATTTGGATGTTTTTGCATATAATTTTTTCTCCTACAATAGTTTGAGCACCCTGTCAACATGTTGAACCTGATCCTTCCAAGACCTGCTGTAGATTAGTATATTATCAAAAAATACTAGCACAAATTTTCTAAGGAACTATTTGAAAATGGAATTCATCAACCCTTGAAATGTAGAAGGTGCATTGGTAAGGCTAAAAGGCATGACCAAAAATTCATAATGACCCTCATGAGTTTGAAATGTTGTTTTCAGAATATCTTCAGTCTTCATTCTAATTTGATGATATCCTGAACGAAGATCCAACTTGGTAAAGTAAATTGCTCCATGTAATTCATCCAATAATTCATTAATCACAGGAATGGAAAATTTATCTTTAATAGTGAGCTTATTGATCTCCCTATAATCCAGACACATGCACCATGATTTGTCCTTCTTGTGTACCAATACTACTGGAGCGGATCATATGTTCAATTTCTGCAATCATATGTTCAATTTCGCTCTTTTGGACATAAGGATATCTGTAAAGACTGATGTTTGGAGGAACACTACCTGGAATCGAATGAATAGCATGATCATGATCACGAATAGATGGGAGTCCTTTGGGAGTTTCAGACACCTTGGAATGATTATCCAAGACTTTTTGGAGATTTGCAGAAATATATGATTTTGATGTTGGAACTTCTAGTGAGCATAATTGTGCAATTACGCCTCGTTGTTCTTTCTTTAGAAGTTTTGTGATGAAAATAAAGCTTATTATCTTTCCCGGCTTCCTCGCGATACCCCGTAATTCAAATTCCTTTCCTTCCGAAAACAAATTCAAGAAAAGTTCTTGAAAATTAAAAGATACCGTCCCCAAATATTTTAACCATTGTAATCCTAGTACAACATCAACACCTCCCATAGGAATGGAAAGAATTGGACTATTCAATACATATTCCCCCATGGTTAGCTTGATATTATGGCATTTTTCAGAGAAATTTATAGTTCATCCATTTGCAACCATCACTTGATATTCTGGTGCTGGGTATAGGAAACAATTCAATTCCTTGGCTACCTTACAATGAATAAAATTATGGGTAATACCTAAATCAATCAACACTATTACCTTTTTCTTCTTGATATTTCCTTATATCTTGAGAGTTTGAGGAGTGGTAATTTTTGCCAATGCATTAGAAGATATGGTCGGACTCATTTCTTCCTCTTCTAGGGCTGGTTCCTGGTGTATATCCTTGTTGGGAAAAATACTGAGAGGGGGGGGCGAATCAGTATTTACTGCATATTCAAAAATTTTACTTTTTCTTGCTTCTAAAACCCATACGCTACTTTCCTGAAACAGACTCGCGTATATACGCGGATACCCTTTATGAAACTCGCGTATACACAGAGATCTAATTATGTCATTAATTATTCACTTATATCATTCCATCATTCATTCATCAGATGTTTAATAAACTGTAAACATGTGCAGTAAGAACTGAATAAACCATCACACAAAGCATCACACATGAACACCAGGATTTTTAGGTGGAAACCCAAGTCGGGAGAAAACCACCGCTGCAGTTGCTCAGCCTTCAATATTTTATTATATAGAAAACATCTTACAACATATGTGCTGGTGCAGACTCTACCAGCACGCAGGCACCCACCTGCGCTCGTTTACCAGCCTCTCCTGGAAGGGAGCTCCAACCCCCTGACTCGTTTACCAGCCTCCCCTGGAAGGGAGCTACGACCCCCTGATCTCGTTTACCAGCCTCACTTGCAAGGGAGCTACGACCCCCGTTCTCGTTTACCCCCACCTGGAAGGGAGCTTCAACCCCCTGACTAAAGGCTACGACCCTCAGCACCTCTATGGACCACGTTTCATCAATTTTCACACCGGATCCAAAGCTTCCTTTAGGACACCACTTGCAAGCCACGTTTCATCAGATTTTCAGATTGGACCCACTCCATACTTTTAAGCACAGTCAAACATGAAACTGATACATATAACTCACTGTCAGATATCAGTAAACCAGCAGAACAGATCAGACATTTCTTACCACAGACTTCAGCAAACCCTAGTTTGCATACGCGCTTTCCTTTCACTGATGTCACGTATATACGCACTTCCGTTCACATAAACCGTATACCCCCGTACATATTTTATCATGTGATACGCGTTTTCTCTCGCCGAAGACGCCCGTATATATGCGCTTTCCTCTCGCGCGAACTAGCGTATAGATCTTCAATTATACAGAGGCAAAACATACTTCTTCGCATGGTGAAATCGGCCTACAGATTTACTCTTTTACTCGTACAGATGTTCGCCATCTCATATCTAAGCTCTTTCCATAAACAAACATCTAGCGAATACAAGTACATTTCAGATCTAGATCCCCTTCTTCATCATTTCTTCATAGGTGCATCATAGATTCAGATCTATTATCAAACCTTTACCCTTTCCATACAGATATACTTCACAGAGAATTATTCATTCAAGCTCAGACATTTTGAACCCACACTCATGATTTGCATAATGAATTTCTTCTCTTTATATAGGTTTACCCTTTTTCAATACCATGAGCCCATTTTTCAATACCATGAGCCAAAACAATATTACTTCCGATGGTATTCCTGGATGGGGTCATTTAGATGAATCATTACCCAATACAATGGGTCAATTCCATGGTGGTTACCCCTGGTTTTGCACTTTTAAGAGCGCTTTTTCCCATACGCGACTTGGAACATTTATTCCCGCGTGCATACACGACTTCCCCTAGCAAAATCCGCGTTCCTAGAGACATACTCTTTTTCATCATAGAATTAGCACATGCTGAAATCCTTTCTTCATTGCCTTCTGTACACACTGTAGATACATCAGATTTAGTTCATCAAACCATATTCTATCAAGCACACCTTCATCAAGTAAGTTGCCATTATCTTCATCAAGTGGGTTGTCTTTCAAGGACAACACTCAGCATCATATTGTCAACAAACATCATATCACATCAGATTTACATCATTTACCAAGTCCATCAAGTCAAGAATAACTTCATCAGGTGGATTGCCATCAAGGACAACACATGCCAATTATCTCATGTCTTCATCTTCATTCAGTGGGTTGCCATCAAGGACAACACTCTGCATCATATTGCCAACAATCTCCCCCTTTGGACTTGATGGCAACCACGATGGTGTTTGGTTATCACAACAGATACATACATTAAGAATACAATGACACCATGTCACTCTCCCCATTTTTGACACCATTCAAACACTATGTCACTCTCCCCCTTTGACATCAAGGGCAAAGGGCAGACCAAAACCAACATACTCTCCCCCTTTTCTCCTCATGTGGAAGAAGCGTTCTACAGATCTGATATATACTGAAGTGACCAAGCTCCCCCTGAGTTCATGCTGAATTTTCAAACATATTTTCAATGAAATACATGATTCTATGACTTTCCTATCACCAAAGACTCTTACATACATCAATTATCCATCTAAGTGGATTTACATATGAGACTCAACTACCCAACCAAGTGGGTTTACAAATTTGACTCAGTTACCAAACCAAGTGGGTTTACAAAATTGACTCAGCTACCCAACCAAGTGGGTTTACAAATTTGACAAGTCCTTACATGACTGAATATTACAAATTTACATCATGGGTCTCAACATGACCTTTTCATCAAAATACAAAAATGACTTTTCATGACCAATACCAGAAAGACTTCAAGATAGATCCTATATCAGAACCATCATAATGCCAACAATGCATTATACTCAGCAAAGCTAATGCTCCCCCTAAAAATGTGCATCCGAACATCCTTTCCATATGACTAAGGCTCCCCCTTAGTTTGAGCATCCTGAACACTTTCAACCAATCATCAAAGCATCTTTAAAGCATCAGAGATTGAAACAATATTATAAGAACTGGAACACCATCAGAGATACCAGAGATACCAAACAGCACTGCAGCTGTGCTGAAGAGAGCTGACCCCAAACAGAAATTTGTCAGCAATCAGACATACGCGGTTTTATGTGCATGAACTAGCGTATATACGCGACTGTGTTTCAGGAAACCCGCGTATCCAATACCATCTTCTAAATTTTAACCAGATCTGATCCTTTGTGAGAAAAATACAGTGTTCAGCTTCTTTCTGAGATATTTGAATGCTTCCCTGGACTACAGATAGATAGAACAGTGTAGTTGTGTCTTCAAGCGTCATCCAACGGTTGTAGCATAAGCACATTAGTAACCAAGCCTTCAGATTCTTTGCAGCATCAATACAATCTTTCCAAGAGAGATTATCATACCCGAACAACATCTTCAAATATGTGTCACACAATCATCCATGTGGTCCAATATCATCAAGATCTTCAAGATTTAACATGAAGTAACATATGTAGGCAAAAGATCTCAACCATAGTAACAAACTCTGCATGATTTATTTCTGAATCAAACGACTTCCAATTCATCCATGTGTGAGCACAAAAGATACTTTTTAGTAACCAGGGATCAAAATCTTATCATAATAAACCATATACCAAGTCATCATCATTTGAGCATCACAAAAACCAAAGAATAAGCAGTCATATTTCCAACAATGCAATCATTAGTATTCAACCTGCTGCTCCCCCTGAACCAGTGCTCCTTCTTAACTTGTGCAACCTGAATACGTTCATCAGCAAGTCATCAGCAAAAATCTCTGCATGAACTGCCCTTATCTCCGAATTATAAGACTTTCATCTTAACAATGAATACTCTTCATCAAAAAGGAAACATGACTTATCCCATAATCTTAGCTTAGTAACCAAGTATCCCATGTCATCATTATTTCAAGCCGAGAAAACTCAGGCGTCTGAGTCAATAAAACAATTATGCAGTCATTGATGCTCCCACTGAACCTACCCTTAGGATCTTTAGCTTCTAATATAAATTCTCTTATCATTAATGCATCTGTAGTAATGTTGCTGTAACTTTTGCGTGTATCGCCAACTTGGATTCATCAGACCGCGTATGAAGGCAAACATAAGAAATTTTCATCTTCCTTCATCTCCTCACGAGCTTGTACCTCTGTACTGTCTTTCCACATCGAGATCTTGTTGTCGAAGTAAACACAACCGAGTAATCAAATCAACCATGAGTGTCATGCATTGCTCCCCCCAACTGTGATACATTACTAAATCTCATAATGTAACTCCACATCATTCACAGGTCAATAAAGAAAGAGTAAACAGAAAGCGGGATAAACATGATGGTTGTTCCTCGTTGATCAGTCCTCCATCTTTTCGGTTGTTTAACTTTCTGTTGCGTGCTGAAGTTATCCAATCTCTCATATTTTTTCAACACCGCATTTCGCTT
The DNA here is from genome assembly GCA_034641835.2 of Pinus albicaulis. Lineage (NCBI taxonomy): Eukaryota > Viridiplantae > Streptophyta > Pinopsida > Pinales > Pinaceae > Pinus > Pinus albicaulis. Next base: position 1,093,366,761 of record CM076583.1, read on the forward strand.
TTCTACATGTCATCACTTGTTACAAGAATAACATCTCACCTCTCCGAAAAATAAGCATAAATCATGGTATTTCTAATCTTACTCCTTTTACAATAATTTTCTTTATATCATACGTACATGAAAACAATATCCCTTGAAGAAACGAGTGCCTTTCTATATAGGAGCTGTAGTTTGAGGCTGAAATAGATATAACTCTTTGCATAATTTGCTGCAACATACCCATAATTATAATTCAGCATTTCTTATCAATGGTGATTTCCTTTGATTTCATCATTGTTGGTTGACCATTTGTCTCTTTCAACACTTAGTTTTGCATTGAAGACACCTCCCCGAATTTTTGCACTTCCTTGCGGGCTAGTTACTCCTTTAACGAGTTCATGGAAACCAAGGCCAAGTTTGATATGGAGACCTTTGATTACTCGAGAATATTGTCCATTCATTAGTACTATCTTGAAACCTGCCAAAAGTTTAATCTTTTCTTCTAATTTACACATGAGAATGTTATCTTCAAGGCTTGACATTGCTTAAGTCGACTTTCTTCTTGCCTCTTCTTTATCTTCGCGATCGCCAGTTTAGAATCTCTTCTTGACCAATTTTTGTTTTTCTTCACATGTTTGTTGCGATACTTGTTCTTCTTATTGCAGTTTTCGAGATCTTCTTTGAGAGAGATGATTTAAGCACCAGAGCCTTCCCTTTTCAAATAGCGGAGGTTCTTCATTCTTAGCATTTGATGCTTCAAGATCTGTTGTAGAAAGATGATTGCAGCTTCAAGTCCTTCAGTCTTACTTGCTTGATTTTGAGATACTGCATTTCAGTCGTTGATTTACCTTCTGGATGTCTTTAAATTAGATTGGATGCATAAGTATGAAACCTTTGATACTTGTCCTTTGTCCATTCAAACATTTCTATTTGATCTTTCATTTTGAGAGATCATCTCTTTGTAGATAGAATCTTTCTTATCAATTTCCTTTTGTTGTTCTTCAACTTTGATCTTGATAGCTTGTTCTAGATCCTATTTACTTTCACCTCTACACCATTGCTTACACCACCAAAGAGGAAGATTACAAGGGCCCAAATCACTATGATTCATCTTCTTCATTTTAAGATGTCTCTTGCTTGATGGCCTTCTTCTTTTCCTCTTTTCCTGACACTTGTAGAGCTTAATGAAATCATTTTAATCTTCTTCAATTTTTGCTATACATGATTTCACAAGGTATCTCCTTTCCTCTAGAAGTAACCTTCTTCTTTTTGCTTCTTGCCATGACACTTGTAGGAAAGCAGTGGAATCTTCTTCTTCTTCAGGACACTTCATCATCATCTTCATTTTCTTCACTCTTCCCTCTTTTCAAATTGTTGTTTCCCTTTACTATGTTTTTCTTTATAAGGACATTTTAAAGCATAGTAAACCAACTTTCCCTCAAAACATTTGAAGGAAGCTTACCTTTGAATCTTCAGGTACCTAGTTGAGTTTTCTCTGAAGTCACTTCTTCTTCTTCGGATATATTTGGTTCTTTGACAACTTCCTTTCCTTTCCTTTAAGGACACCTTAAAAGCAACTTCTCGATTTGAGAAGGACCTCCTTGTCTCTTTTCAAACGAGTCAAAATACCATAATTGAACAATAATGAGAGTTGAGATCTTGCCTTTCTTGATATTGAGAAGCACTGAGAGTGAATCTGAGTCAGGATCTTAGGCTTTTTCCTGCGAGGTAATTATCAGTTAATAGTTTCTTTTCAAATTCTCATCAGATTTACAATATCATCTGAAGCAGAAGAAAAGCTAGCAACACTTTCATCACTATGCATCTTCCCAAATTTTCATATTAAATTCTAAGAGTTTGAGTTTTTGCACTTTTTACCTTTACAATATACTCATGCCTTAGAATAGTTTTGTCCCTTATTTATTTCAGAATGTAGGCTGCTGCTAGAAAATTCTGATTAGGACATACTTCCTAACGAACATTCCTTGCTTTGGCATTGATTTCATACTTCTTCCTTTCTGCTTTGCCAGTGGGAATGCTTCTTTGATCTATTGATACTTCTTCCACGATTGCCCATACACTCTGCTCTGAACTTTACTTGAATGAGTTGTTAGTCCTAGAATATGATTGTTCCATTGAATAGAAGGTAACACACATAGACATTACTCCTTACTTGACTTCCCATTACGGCGGATCTCCTTGGCCGAATCGAAACACTGCAGGGGACTGCTAAATGCCAATTTTTGGAAAAATAAGAGGGGAGTGAATCGGTATTTCATATTAAAAAGGGCCCTACTCTTGCTTCCCTGAACCACTCTCACCTTCTTTCACAAACAGAGACTCGCGTATGTCTGAGATACCCTTTATGAAACTCGCGTATACCACAGTCTAATTATGTCATTAATTCTTACACTTATATCATTCCATAATTCATTCCCTCCAGGATGTTTAATAAAACATAAACATATTAGGTAAAGCTGAATAAACTATCACACAAGCATCACACACAGACACAGAGTTTTTGAGGTGAAACCAAGTCAGGAGAAAACACATTGCAGTTGCTCGGCCTTCAATATTTTATTATAGAAAACATCTTACAGCATATAATGTGAGTCTGAGACTCCTACCAGCCACCTGAAATTTTCCCTAGCAGCTGGATTTACCCAGCCCTCTCTGCAGAGGAGCTCCAACCCCACGACTCGTTTACCGGCCTCTCTGGAAAGGAGCTCCAACCCCACGACTCGTTCCTGGCCTCTGGGAAGGAACTCCAGGTGACCCTACTCTAGTTGCAAGCCTCACTGGAAAGGGAGGTGCAACCCAGGCCCGAAGGCTACAACCCTGTACCCTCTATGGACCCGTTTCATCAATTTCCACCAGGATCCAAACATCATTTGGAACCTACTTATGACCACATTTCATCACTATTTCAGACAGGATATACCACATACACTTTTAAAAACATGATTGACTAGCAAACAGAGATATATATATAACTCATAGCAGATATCATTGTAGTGAGAATAAGATGGAACCATTTCTTACCACAGGACTTTAGCTGAACCTAGTTTGCATACGCTTTCCTTTCTTGATGTCGCATATATCTGCTTCATTCACATAAGCTTGAGCGATAACACCTCTCTGTACATATTTCATTAACATACAACTTTCTCTTAATGAGAAGCATTAATATCTGGCCTTCCTCTGTGAACTAGCGTATAGATCTTCATTATTATAGAAGCGACATACTTCTTGGATCAGATATTCATTTCAGATTCTCTTTTACTTAGACAGATGTTCGCCTCATCTGGGATCTCAGCCTTCCTTAAACGAGGATCTAGCGGTCTGAATACATTCCAGATCTGAATGTTAGCTTCATCATTTCCTTCATAGGTGCATCCTGGTCAGGATCTATTATCAAACCTTTTCCTTTCATCTGAATCATACTTATAAGTAATTGTCCAGCCTCAGACATCTTGCTCCCTGCATAATTTTTCATATCATTTCTTCTCTTTATATGAGTTTGCCTTTTTCAATACCAGGCAAAACAATATTGCCAAGATAGTATTCCACAGATAGGGGTCATTATCTGAATTATTACCAAATACAATGGGTCAATTCTGGTAGATTTCAGTTTACATAGAGCGCTTTTTCCCATGCAGCGACTTGAACGTTATTCTACAGCGATGCATACGCGACTTCCTAGGCAAATCCGCGTATTCCTAGAAACATACTCTTTTCATCAGATTTAGCACATGATAGTTGTGCCATTCTTTACCTTAAGTACATACGTAGATACATCAGATTTACTTCATCAAGAACATATTCTATTAAGCACACCTTCATCGAGTAAGTTGCCATCATCTTCATCAGGTGGGTTTCCATTGAAACAACTCTCTACATGTCATGTCAACAAACATCATATCATCAGTTACATGTTTACCAAGTCATCTGAAATAGAATAACTTTATGGTGTATTGCCATCAAGGACAACACATGCCTAATATCTAATATCTTCATCTTCATTGAGTGGATTTATATCAAGGACAACACTCTGCATCATAATGTAACAATCTCTTCTTTTGAAGATTAGTGTTTATTTTCTTCTTACTCTTCATAATCTCAACCATAAAATAATTTCTTCTCAAACACTTATGACCTTTAGTTTATTTTCTATCACAATTGTGGCAAAGCCCTTTTTGTCTTTTTTATTCAATTGTTGTGGTGTCTTAACTGGAAGTTGTGGAAATCTGGAAGTATGACAACATATTCCATTATATGACTTCACCAAAATTACAGATGCTGTTTAAAATTTAGAGTTTCCCCCTGCTTCCTTTAGGTGTTAAAGTCTTCCACGGCCTTGAACAAACAACGTCCATACGACCTACTCTTCCCAGCCTCTGATTTGTCTATCATATGACTTGTGTTGTCGCTGCAATCACGCCATATGTGGGAGGGATCATCTAGCGTGCAGCTGTAGTTTCCATTATACTGTATTGTCCAGCATGCTGTGTGTCAGATTGCCATGCATACGTTGAATGAGAATCCTTTTGTGTGTGCCAAGCGGTAAAAAGCCCTCTGCTGTAGGTCATTAAGCATATTGTTTGAACTCTTCTCTAAACTTGTTGGCAGTTTCATCCTTCTTTGCTCATATGGTTATCATTATTTAAAATGTTCACGATGTTGTAATATTACGAGTCAGCCAGGTGACAGCCTCCTCAATCTTGTCCCATGACATGAGACGATAAAATTGAGCTCGATAACAAAGCCAAGGTTGCGAATAGGAAAGGAGGAGGAGCAAGCGACCGATCATTAAAGGAGGATGGTGTGATACATGTTGAAATCAGAAAGACCTTAATATTCACATTGAAAGAAATATTTCTTCACCCGGTGCGCACGAGATACTTAAATGCACTCAGTTTGAAATGTCCAGTCTGCACTGCTACCATCTAAATGTCGATGGGTGCACGCAAAGGAACATATTTTTCACTGCGATGAATCTATCACAGGAAGTATAGCCAGGTGAACAAGCAGCCCGAGAATATCTCCACAGAGAATGGCAATCTCTCATATGGGTGTGTGAAGACGTGATGGAGTTTCAAATGTCAACGCACCTTTGAGAAGCAACATCTTAATTAATCTTGAGATATCACCCGTAGCATATTTGTGGTATGTATGGAGGGACGAAGAGGTGCCAAGCCTGATACTCTTTGCTCCTACATGTCCGATGCGGATCTATTAGAGATGGAGAATTCAAGTGAACAGAAAGGTTATGTTTAAGGCATACACTTTGTGCTGTTTGCAGTGATCGTATGTACGAGGGAGCCTCAGAACCCAAGAGATAGAAGGGGTTAAATGTCAAAGAACTGTCAATGTGGCTTGGCTTATCCTCTGCAAACAGAAAGCTGACCTTAGTGTCCTGAGGTGACAGTGATCAAAATTCCAAACAAAACAGTATGTGGTTCATCACAGATATATCTTGAGAAAAACTAAGTGATAACATGCTCAAAAGACACATTCAATAGATAAATTGATATTGTATATTTATTTTAGCGTAAGCAATGGTTTTCAAACCATATATCACAGGATCCTGACTCCATGAAAACTTCTGACCATTTAGAAGCTTAATATTCTATTAGTCTGGTTTGACCTATATTTAAAACGTGTTAAGTGATACCTGTGAGTGAGGTTTGTTTGTAAGCAATGGACGAAGGCGCAAAAGGAGTCAGCCAATGATTGAGAACAATTACATATGTGAGTCAACTCGTTAAACCGTATGAGGATTACATGGACACACGTTGCATGCGGCACAAATGTTCGATGGTAGGTTTATTATGCATTAGCAAGGACAAATATATGTTATAGTGGTAAACTTAGCTAAGACACGGATGAACCATTTAAAAATTGCATTTATGGACTTAAATATTTGATGGCTAGTTTTGAACCTCTTCTTCTTGATCCTGGGCTTGAATATGTATACATATTCGGTGGTCGAAGATCATGTGTACACACAGCGCCATGCGATCACTTGTGCTTGAATGTTCAATGGTCCAAAAGCCTGTCTACGTGCATGGAGCCAACGTTTAATGTTTACGTTAGCAGAGCTAAACGTGAATTTTATATATATATGGCAGAGTTTAAAGATGGAAGCGTTTATATGTGATAAATGAGTTATAATAGCGGCGATTAGAGTTAGTTGAAACAACTCTCGTTGGGTTTAAATATGGAGCGTGAATGCATATAGCGACTTAAATTTTATGTTTAAAACCTAGAGCCAAATATCAGAATGAACCTATATGCTTATGACATGGCACGGTGGAGTCTTGGAATCTTGGTGGCGTTGAGCAGATGCAGTAGCAGTCCAGAGTTTATAGAAGTAGGTTCAATCATCACAGTGGCACCATTGGCAGCTCTGCAAAGCCTGTTCTGACTCTTAAAAGCTCATTTCCCATGTGAATATCTCATCGATGAAGTTTCCCTTAAGCGCTGCAGGTCGATGTCATGCCTGTCGAGTATTTCGGTGGAGCGACGGTGTTTTGGTATTATCAGTGTTGATTGTTTTGGCATGAAAAACAGCGAAAAATAGCATATAATTCATCTGAGTGTGACTTTGATTTGAACATGCAGGTCAAGTTGACAGCATGAAACTTTAGGAAAATATTATATCTAGAGATACCTGCTTGCAGACTTGAAGTACAGCATGATACATCCCATTTATCATGAAATATTGATTTGTGCGGGAAAATGACGCTCCATGAACAAATGTCAATGGTGTGGAGCATTTTTCAAAGTAGAAAAATCCACTCATTGAAGTGAGTAAATGTTCTATTCTGGGATAAAAGTTCCATGAAAAATTGTAATAGAATCTGTTGGTTCAAGAGCTCAGGGTTCGTCTTCAAATGGAGAACTATGTACCAGGCTTGCAGAGTTAAATGATTTGTTGACATGATATCCCCAACATAAAGAGAGCGTGAACTGTGCTCAAATCTCAATGGGGTCAGCAGATCCAAGCATTTATTGAATTTCCTTTGGAAAGTAGGTTTTGTTAACATGGTATAAATCCTCTTTTTAACAATGGTCACAGTGCCTTATAACGACTTCTACCATAAAAGCAAAGTACATTGAAAGGCAAAGAAATTTGTTGGAATGCGTTCCTTCCTACAACTTCACTAAAGACAGTCCCTCCACCTTATTTGTCATGACATGCGGACTCCTTGACCCATTTGGAGGGGCGTTCCCTCGGTAAGATCTTGGCGCAAACTTTTAGAACATGATGAAAGTATCGTTGGAGCACGGCATAGTTTCGTTGTGGAGAAAAAAAAACGACATGTTGCCCAAATCAACATACATTCCATTTGATACATTGCTTGGCCCATAGTTACGCTAAATACATTAACAGTGGTGAAGAAAGTCTGAGGAAAGCTTATAAACTAGTGTCTCAAATAGCCTGTGGTGGAGCAGCCAGTGGTTGGTGAGAAGCCAAAGCTTTCCGACAAGTGAAGAGTTGGTACACGATATGTGCATCATGTTGCCTGATCCCCTACTAAATCCCATTTGGGAACAGACGCATCACATGGTGGGAGATGGCACAAGCAAGGAGATCCTTTACCTCACTCAGTAGTTTTCACACAACTGTTGGATCCCCAAAGAGAACAGTACAGGACCACGTTGCGACATAAAATTTGACCATGAGGAGTCCAAAGTTTCATTTTACTTTTGAAGTAAATCGCCTCTTAACATTTTTATTCAAACAATGTGAGACATGTAACCTTATATGTGATTGCGGGTGGAATGCGGCGATTTGCACGATGAGTTGGAGTTTTTCCACCAAAAGCATGAAAGCGGTTTTCAAGCACATGAGATGGGAATACACTGCAAAATCCAGATACGCAGGAGGCAACAGGGTGTGATTATTCGGGTGCAAATTCGCACCTCTTTGGTTTTTAAGCCTTTTGTTACGACCGGCAGCCTGAGTCGCCGGGTTGCAGTCACTCTCCTTCGGTTTTCACACCTTTTGTGACCCCGTGACCCGACGACACAGTCGTGAGTTGCAGTCGGTGTCTGTTTTATTTATTTTTAGACCCGCGACCGGCGGCCTGGTCGCGAGGTCGTGGTGTATGCACTCATTTTTGTGATCTTGGCATTGCCGCGACCCAGCGACCTGGTCGCCAGTCATAGTCGTAGTGCTACCTTGGACATTTCTTACACTTACTGACAGCGACGGTCGGTCGCAGTCTAGCCTGTGGCCTGGGTCGAGGATGAAGTGAAAGACTAGGTCTGGCTTGACCCAACAATCAAAGAAGATGAAAAGTCAAGAAGCCCAAAGAAGTAAGGGTTTTATTATAAATACTCCTTGAGGAGCTTGTAAAGGATATTTGTTTGGGACACAAAGCGAGTACATTTAACCTTGATGGGTATACATTTAATGAGAAGTACAAGCATTTAGAAAAATCCCTTGTGGATGCATTTGATGTTTTATGTATGAGCACTCTTAGGTATTATGTCATATGGTTGGTTTTATCTTTAGATTAAAGGGCGCATCTTTAATTCACATCCACAGTTGCATAACCGGTTCTTGAGTATGACAATAGTGGTTGAGTTTATTTCACTTTCAGCGAATATTGGCGACTTTGTTTATGCGTTTGTGTTATCATTTAAACTTTTAGGAAGTGAAGGTGTTCTTCTGTGAGGAGCGTTTCGCTTTGTAGTCGGAAACCGAGTTTACAAGCATGACCCTAATGAAGTGTTGCTAACGACACTTACTTTCATCGGACTTCATGCTTTATTATTCTCCTCTTACTACTCATAGTCATCTTGTTAATACATCAATCATGTCTTATCAGTTGATTGGTGTGTATCCTTGTTTATAGAGTTTATGAGACCCAAAGCAAAGGAGAAATCAGTGGTAGCCGGACCCACACCCCAGACGGGATCCCTATTCCAAACGGTTCAAGGTCTAATTGGGACCTTTTACCGGGGAGATCCCCTGCTATTGGCCGGACAGATTTTCCCGTCAACACAACACTTTCATCTTTATATAAGTGAGTGGTAGGCTTCCTTGTCGCCATAATTTTACATTCAATTTTTCTTGCCAACTTGAATGCCTTCTCCAATGAATCAGGTTCCAAAACATGAACTTCATGTTGGATGCTATCCTTTAAAGTACCTATGAAGAGATCAATCCTATGTTCCTCTAGAATATCAGTTACCCTTATATTCAATTTTTGGAAGTCCTCAATGTGCTCCCCCATTGAACACTTTTGTTTGAGATTTATTAATTGGCTAAAGAAAGTGTTGCTCTTTTTCTCCTCATAATGTGCTATCATTTCCTCCATAAAAATTGACCAAGTGAAATTTTTTTTACGGGAGCAAAGCCATCGATACCATACAAATGTATTTTGTTCTAAATTTAAGGTTGAAATGCGTACCTTTTGTGTGTTTTGCACATTATTGAGATAAAAATATTGCTCCATCTGTAATATCCATGTTATAGGATCCTTTCCATCAAACTTCCTCATATCCATTTTTGGAATATGGTGGTTCTTCCCTCCAACATTAGAGTTTATGAAATTAAGATTAACATTTATTTTGTTCTCATCATGAGTTTCCTCTACTATATTTTCACCATTAGGAAACATTTCTTGTATCAAGTTTGTCAAACCTTCTATGTCTGCTTTTAGAGCATTCTTCATGTTTTCCATCTTAGCTTCCATGTCATCTATCTTAGATTCCATGCTAGCTTCCATGCCATTATTCAAACCATCCATCTTAGATTCAACGCCTTTCTTCAAACCATCCATCTTAGTTTCTATGCTTTTCTTCAACTTCCATGTCATTTTTTGTTGCTCTTTTCGAGAGCGAAATTTGTTGCACTTGCTCTTGTAATTTTGATATGTCATGTTGCCATTCTTCATCTTCATGAGTCATAGTAGAGCGTTCTAAAGGCTTAATGGGTGTTGAATTCTTTTTAGCAGCCATTTTAGAATCCAATACTGATATCTTATTTACAATATGCCCTGGGAATCAATTCAACTTGATTCTTCAAACAAGACTTATGCAATTTGGAAAAAAAATACACACCTTTTACTTGCTTTTGAGGAGCTCGATATTGAAATTGACTTATCTCTATACTTGCATATCCTAAATATCTGAAATTAGGATTTGTAGTATTCCTCTGAAGCTTCTTTCAAATGCCACAGGTCTTACTTGATTTGGATTCTTCAAGACAAAGTTATGTCCAATCTCCCACAATGACATAATTATGGACTGGTTCAATAGAGAAAACTTGTATGACTTGCCATGTGTCACTGTTTTCTCCTTTGACTCTGAAATTTATAGAAAGGAAACTAAAATCCGTTTAATTCCATTCACTTGTTACAGAATTCCAATCCAATGATCAGAGAGAGAGTTATGAATATTTTCCCATGATCACCTCTTTGAGATGAAATTCGGGAGCTTGAAAAAGACCTACCTTCCACAGATCATATCTCCGAAAATATTGCGAACCAAGCAATGAAATGTTGCGAAGATTTTCCTCAGGATTTTGGCTTCGCACTCTAAAAATTTGAGCTTCTGAACCTTCGTAGAAAAAACGTTATAGAAACTATTCCACGATGAAAGTTTTAAGTGAAATCCAGGAGCCTAAAAAAATCCCTAACTTGCACAGATCATATCTCCGAAAATGTTGCGAACCAAGCTCTAAAATGTTGCGAAGATGTTCCTTAGGATTTCGGCTTTGCACTATGTTATGGCCTAAATCTACCTTAGGCTGAGGAAGGCAGAGTCTAGGGTAACATCAAACCACGCTTAATCTAGTAGCTAGCCTTACCAGATCGGGAGAGGGCTCTCTCCTGGTCAATATCAACAAATAATGATCAGTGAGGCTTGATATGACTTGAATAAAGGCTGATTTTAGGCTAGGTATATATGTAAAGGAGTTTTATTTGATTTTGAGGGTGTTTGTTGGATCAAAGGGAAGGGCAGATTTTCGGTCTGGGAAATGAGCAGTTTTGCAAGGATCTGAATGGGGCAAGGTAGGCAACTGTTTTGATGTTTCAATTTTGAATGAAATGGATAACTCAGACCGATGAGGAGTTGAAGAGGGCAAGAGACTTTCAAGAAACCTCTTCAGACAGTTGAAAACATAGAAAATTAAACAAAATTCAAGGTAGAGCACTGCAAATCTAATGAATTCCACCTTTATCCTTGTTTGTTTAACTTAAGAAGAAATAAGAGGGAAGATGATACACATAAAGCACCAGTAAACTTACATTAACAAAGAGAAACACATCATCAAAACAAAGAGCCACATGAATCCCAAGGATTTCTGCAAACCTTGGTCTATTCCTTTGCCAAACTGTAGAGATGAAATGTACAATGAAACTCAAGGAAATCCCAAGTGTCCAACCATGCAAATGACTGAAAAGCTACAAGATATAGACAAGAATAACTCATCCCCATGCCTCTAGGGGTCGAGCTCACTAGTTTAGGATCTGTTTCAACAATATCTAAACTAAAAACTAGAAAATAGGCAGTGGAACAACTTGCCTCTGTAAGATAGGAAACTGATTCATTCAGTTGCAATTCACCTTTTGATGAATGAATCTAATTTCATGAGTAACATTTTTCCAAAATTACATCAAGAGCCATGAAATTACATCAAATTACATCAAGAGTTTTACATGTGGAAGTAATAAAGTCAAACTGGCCAAAAATAGGCGAAAAGAAGAGTTACTGAGTGAAAAATGAGCCAAAATCCCTAATGCGCTGCGCCTGAATTCTATATGCGTCGCGCCTGTTTGGAGCTGATTTTGAAGGCCTTCCCGATGTCCACATTAAGTGCAGGATAGCTCATTGGAAAGCTATTCCTTTCTAATTTCCAACACAAGTGGAATTTTGGAATTTGGCTTCCAGTTTCCCCTCCAAAAATGAGTTTTCCCAACACTGCTTCCTGTGTGTCCAAAAAGGGGCAGAAAGGTCATTTTTAGGGTATTTTTGACCCTTCTGGAAGCCCAAAACTTGTCAAAATATCTTGTCCATATGTAGGAATGCATAAATTTTCATGAAAAATCCAAAAATATAAAGTTTTACCCAAGAGGAGCTCCCAATCATAAGCGCGCCCCAAGTGGCGCGATGCGTTGAGCTGAAAAATCTGTGTTTAGGCCAAAAAAATCAAAATTTGCAAAATGTGTCCCAAATTTCTTGAAATTTGGGCTGAGTGTCCTCCATCATGCACTATTCTGGGCCAAGGAAGCTTCAGCCAAAATCTGAAGTCTATCTTGCCTTTTCCGATGCCTTAATGCCCTCTTTAACTTAGCCTTCAAGATCTTGATTCGTGCCTTGTAGACATGATTTCTTGCCCAATAATGATTCTTCATGTGCCTCAACATGTTATTTTCCTTTTTTTCCTTCTCCAACAGCTTCTCCAAATGAATATTGACCCTTTCGAGCCAATTTTCTCGATCAGCCTCAATCTCTTGCTCGATGGATGTCATCTCGGTTTGGCTCCTTTGGGCAGCTTGCCGGTTCTCACGTATATTTTGCAACTCCATGATAGTTTTCTGATCTTCCAACTATTTTTTTCTCTGCTCAAGGTAATTAATTATCCATTGGGCTCTTTGCAACTTGACGGACAAAGTGTCTATTTCTGCCTTCTGTTCTTGAACAATCTCTCTCAACTTTGAGCTTGGTGAGCCCAAATCCTCATCAATGAGTATGAAATCGGTATCCTGGCCTCCTAAAGGCCCCTCATCCTACATGGGCCTCTTACCCTTGTCCTATACTTGTACCTGTGCTGCTGATGACGGAAGAGAGACCCCTTCGACCCCGGGTGGAGATAATACTCGCCTGACTGATGCAAATAACCCTCTAGTGCCTCTCTGATAAGTGACAAACACCGACGCACTAGTGGTCTATGTCTCATGACCTTCATGCTGATATGAAGGTTCCCCTGCCTCATGAACAACCTCCGAAGGAACCTGAGGAGCTGTGAAGAGATCATTAGAAATGAAATCTTCCCATGAAATACCCTGCAAGCCGAGCTGATGCATAACCAAAATTTTGATAAGTGCAAAGTGGTAGATACTGCTGTACTGCTGTTCAGGAATTTTCCTTTGCACGAGAGTGGTCATATTATCAATATTCCGGAACATGAAATAAGGGAGGTTCATTATCCTCACCCTGGTAAAATGCATCAGTAACCTGATATGATAAGCATAGAGACGTGAAAAACGGCCTTCACAACTGAAATATTTGATAATAAGTTTCATCAGAGGAGCATATGAATCATTTAGGAACTGGAAGGGAAACACTTTGCTGAGTTGTCTTACAAAACTAGGCCTGATATATGGCTCATAGTGTACCTTGTCAACCTACTGCCTTTTGTTCCATTGTTCTCCAACATTTGGTATTCCGGTTGCTTGAGAGATAGTTTCAGGTGTTAAAGTGAATGTCACACCTGCAAGGGTGACTTGACCATCATGTAAATGCAACACAAAAAAAGGGGCTAGATCTTGATGGTGATGGACCCTAGCAACCATTTCACAAAATTTATAACAATACTAGTGTTGAAAACATGCCATAGCAAGTGGACAAGCCTGCAATTCAGCCAATGAAGTGGGCTCCTCCCTCACATGTCTGCCACTCTTATGAGGTCTTCTAGGTGCATGAAATTTAGTTGTGGAGTCACTGTCTCGGTCATAAGATGTATCGGTCTCCATGATTTCCAAAGTCTATCTTGTGTTGGATGAAAATGAGAATTTTGGTGTCTTTGATTTTGTTGCCAAATATGTGATAATATGGGAGGGACTATGGAGGGATAGGGTGGTGGAAATGATGGACTATTACCAAGTGAAATCTATCAATTGAAGAGTTTTGGGGCAGTCACTTGATTTCTAGGGATAGCCTTGGGGTTTGGGAAAATTCATAATTGGGATGTGGAATAATGGGAATGGGATAGGAAATGAGTGCTTTAGGGATATAAGGGAATAGGAAAATGGGCTGTTGTAACAAGATAAACAGTGATGAGGGAAAAAAGAAGGTGGAGAATGGAAGAGATAGGCACAAAACTAATTTCATAAACCCTAAAGGAGCATTCTTCAAACAAGATAATAGGGTTTGATTTTTTTTTTGTATTTAAATTCTCATAAACAACACAAAACACTGGTTCATGGGCAATGGAGAGTTTGCATGACTTACGTGAACAAAGAGGGACTGAGTTGATTTGAAGATTTGGAAGAAATGGAAATGAATTTTCTTGCTGCCATATGCGTCGTGCAACAAACCCAGTGCATTGCGCAGCTTCAATGCATCACGCATGAACAATTTCACAACAGTGGGGGCCAACCCAATGCATTGCGCCTACCCAATGCGTCGCGACACCCACCCAATGCGTTGCGCCGGGAAATTTTACACAGTCTGCCTTCAAATGCTTGCTTTTGCTCTTCACGGGTTATCCTTCGTTCACTATTGTTCTCTTGGCATTCAAATAAAGTCTTGAAACATAAAAATGATATATATACCAAGGATTTTAATTCTTCTTTAAAAAAACCCACTTTGCAATGTTTCAAAATTTTGACACTTTTCAAAAACTCTGTTTTGCTTCATTTGGATTTTTGACTGAATGATGTCCTTCTGTTTGTTCTTGCAGAGAATGGATGGCTGGATCTTTGAAAAAGGCGACCAGGGTTGCCAGTGATAGTATTATTACAACTGAGAAAACTTAAAATTACATTACATTTATACATAAAGATGAAAAACTCTATTTTCCTTCAAAACTCTGTTTTGAAGAAAAATACATTATTAAGTATATGATGATAAGATTTTTAGCACTGAAACCTTATTTCAGACCTCTTCATGTGCCTGCCGACTATTATTAGGCATTCTGAAAACATGATTAATGAAACCCTAGACCTAATGAGACTAAAACCCTAAAAATGACTCTTTGCAAACTATGAGACCGAAAAAGACTGCAAATGATTTTAATGAACAGAAATAGGCTAGCAGGTAAGGGACATGAGGGACATGAGCAACAATCCACTATCGTCAGATGATCCATGCTCCTAATGGAATGCAACTGACTGAATGAGACACCTAATATGCAATGCAACAAGAGAAATTTTATCTCTAACGGAGGGATGAAGATACCGACAATAACACACTATAAAAATTTAAGCTTCTGAACCTTCGTAGAAAAAAAATTATAGCAAAAATTCCACGATGACCTGTTTGGAGCAGAAAAACCCTAGAATCCAAAGCTCTGATACCAAATTTTGTGAAAACAGCTCCAAAAATAGAAGAAAAGAGATATCAACGCCTTAGAAATAAGCCACTTCAAGGGGGCAACCTCCAATACATTACATGGATGAACGATTCTTGGAATATACAAATTACAAAACCTTCTTTCTATATATAGGAGTCCATGGGGCCACAATGTAATCCTAGCCGACCTAACAATACTAATTTAAGGAAAAAATAATAACAATATGGGGGTTACAGGGGTACAATAATAACAATAAGGGGGTTACACTAACAACAATAAGAGACTATACTAGTAATATAGGGACCTAACATCCTAAAAGAAAAATCGAAGGAATTGAAAGAAAAAATATCAAAGAGCATATAAAAATAGACCCCAACCAAAAAGAGATAAAAATAAAACATGAAAGTGATGCAAATCTAAATTCTACTACTATTTACTTTTATTGCAAAATAAAGATTGTGTGCAGCTTGTAAAAATGCCACAATCCATGAAGGACAAACTGCTTAATCTTGCCCTTTCATGCTTTAAATTTCATATTGTTAGATAGAGAATAAAGATCTAGCCAAACAGTTTAATCTTGGCAGATCAGTAGTTAAGTAGAGAATAATAGGGAGCTTAACAGTTTAATCTAAGCCCTAGGAAGAAATAAGGATAGAATTAGTTATTCTGTTGTTTAAAAGAAAAATGAATGAGGGTTTGCAAGCTCAAATGCACCCATGTAAATGAAGAAAAAATGTTAGGGTAACAGATGGGCAGGCAGAAGTAGTTTTCACAAGCATGGATAATAGATAATTGGTCATTCCATTTACTAATTTCCCTTCAAAATCATTCCCCTTGTAAAAAATACCCCCTCCCCTTCATTTTCCCTCTTTTCCCATTATCACTCATTTTTCCTTACAAATGCCCCTTTTCCTAAAGTAAAACACATTTTTTTGTTTGGAAAAGTAACAAATACTTTTACTAATTCCCCTTTTATTCAAAAATACCCAAAAAACCCAAAAATGCCTTTATCCTAAGTATTTCTTTAAAAAAGTGTTATGTCGGGTCCCAGAGTGAAAATAAATCTATTCCCAATAACAATTTTAAAGTTAAAAGTTAGTGTATTATACATATCTTGCAGTTACATTTCATTATTAACATTTGAAATAATGTATTAAATCCATTTATAAACCTTTATCCCGTATTAATATAATTCCTTTGTATATTATTCTCAACCCATTATTTATTATATAACCTATGGTTTAATTCCCCACATGTTATATATCCATGACCCATTATGTATTATCCTCGCTTATTATACAATGGTCCCACTTGCTTTAACCACATTGGTTATATCATACAAAACCCAACCATTTACATATATAACCAATTTCATAGCATATGCCCCGGGCCCTACGTCATCAATCCTGATACATCCTTCGCATCATCTCATCTATTAGATCAACATTAACAAGATCTAATGACCACCACAGCCTATTGCACATCTGGTAGTACGATAGTTAACACACCCCAAACCTTGCGAAAAACACAGTTTTCGGAGTCTCCCTCCCCGCTACGTGTTGGATTTTTGTTCGATCGCGTCAATCAAAACTATACCGCCAACCACCTTTGGAGCTTGTGAAAACCACTGAGCAGTTTTCTCCCCAACGCGTAAACCACTTGCTCATTTGAAATGACTTCCCATTAATGCAAAACACTGTTGGTTTAAAATGCATAGATACTTCCCTTTTTTAAGCCTTATTTACCTTTCTGTTACATTTTGCGTTGAATAAGCACTACTGACCTATTTCTGAGCAACCAGATCACTGAACCGATCATATTTCAAGCATTTTCACCTGAATTCAAGACCTCTGCTACTACAAGACATCACAAAACCAAATTGAAGCATTTTAAAGACCTTTGAAGATTCAGAAAAGCCCTATGCTACCTTAGAAACCCTCCTGCAAAGAAAATCTTCATTTTTTCCCCAGGTATTCCTCAAAGAAAAGGCTTGTTCTTGATCTAAAAATAAAAGTAATCAGTAATTGAATCAAATTAAGATTACTAGCAGACCAAGAAAGCCCTCTTGCCTTCCAAAATATTTTTCCACATACCCTAAGCAATCTTTTCACAGATTCTGAGGCAATGACTGTTTAGAATCATAGAGATTGAATAAACTGAAGAAGTTTAAGCCTTTGTACACTTGAAGAAAGCCTCCTTGTCTTCCAGTCCTTTCATATAGACCCCAAACATCTTTTGCAAAAAATCCAAAGTCTTGAAATTTCCTTTTGTTACAGAAAATAGATTTTGATCAATTGAGCAAGTTATACCTGTGCATACCATAGCTAAAAACCTGATTTCATATTCAATCCTTCTGCAAACTGTTATAAACTTTCAAAGGTTCTCATACAGGCTTAAATCAGCTTTTCTAAAGTTAAAAGAGTAATAAAATTGATAAATCAAGCAAAGCAATGGCTTCCAAAAACATTGTAGTTGTCAATCCTCTACAACCCCCTATTATAGATGTAGAGCACAATCCCTTAACTGACACAGACTTAGGGATTACTGACACAGTAAAAAAATTTAACCTTCTTGAGCTCCACTGTTGGAGCCAAGAAAAATCCATAGATCAGGGTGATGAAGTTTTCATCTGGGAGTCTAATTTACCAAAATATGTTTTCCCACAAACCTTCCAATGCCCAAAAGTGATTACAATCTGTCAATATTTCTATATTCATGATCAGAGAGCCATAATAAACCCTGAAAAAAAATTCTATTTACCATTACTGCTGAGTCAATCAATCAGATGCTGTAAATACAACCCAAGCTTGATGAAATCCTTTTATCCATTGAGATCCTCACTCAATTATACCTGAATTTGGACTTCCCCAAGAGGTTCCAGATATTCCATATTTTCATGCCTTCTTCTGTAGAAATTCCCAAGATAAATCCTCCATGTCCTTTTGCAAAATTCTTTAAAAGGACAAGACATATCATCTCCATGTTGTGTTTTATTCTTAGATATTTTACAGATGAAAGTGCAGTTGTTGCAGTGGTAGGTTTTATGTCTACATTCACACCAAGTCAGCCTCTTGCTACCATTTTTAATTTAGCCCAATACCTTGCTGACAATATTCATGAACAGTTTCTCAAAATGCCTTCTGAAGTTGTTTTCAGGTATTCCTCATTCTTATTCCATATGTTTTTATACTTTCAGTCTGAGAAATTTTCTATAAACCTTCAGAAGCTTGATGTAAAAGGAAACCCACAATCAATCATCTTTTGGACTTCCTTGATAAGGAAAGACTCCAATGATTTCACTTATATATATTTTACTGATTCTTTCATTCATCCTATGGTCAATTTGCTGAACAGTAGCAGACAACCCAAAATTAGCGAGGAGATTAAAAAGGTCCTGCAGTTGTCAGAGCATAATAGGACATGTGATTGGTACTTGTACTAAAATCATACTGAAATAAGAGTATACGGATCAAGTCTTGTTCCATATAAACTGCCCAAATACCTCCTTATGAGTTTATTTTCCCTTGAGTACAAAAGGAAGATTCTTAATTCAAATGCAATTAATTTCTTGGCAGCAAAGAAGAAGACACAATTCAAATTGAATAATTAGGTTGGCCCTTTTATCTCTAACAATAGAGATGTAGGTCTAGAGGTTGAAAAATGTTTACAGGAGTTCAAATTCAGTAAATGTTTTCTGTGATATTATTATCCCCTTGAAGTTATAAGTAAAATGAGAGTTAAATGAAAATTGACTCCCTATGTACATGAAAATAAACTAGACATAGAGAAATTATCCAATCAATCTGAATGGTTGGAGAACACCTTGGTAGAGGCAGAGAAGCAAGGTGATACTAGTCAAACCTTATAGACTCCAGCCCAAGAAGATAGGAATGCAAAGAGAAACAGAGAGGAAGGATCATACACTGCAGAGACTACAACTGAAACTAAATTTAAATTGAGATACAATAAAAAGCCAAAGTTAAATCCTGCCAATAAAGAAGTGGAAGCAATAGAGATGATTGATACAAAAATAGTAGCAAAGGATAAAGCACCTCCTACAATAATTGAAGAAGAAGAACAACCTACAACTTCAAACACTCAACTTATTCAGAAGCAACAAATTATTGAAGTTTCCTCATCTAAAAAACCAGCAAAAAAAGATATGGATATCAAAGAAAGATACAAAGAAATCAATGCCAGAAATGAAGATATTAAAACTAAAATATATTCTCAATATCTGAAACAAACTCCTGGCATCCAGAATATGCTACTTTCTGCCTTTTACTATAAGAATAAAAAGATGCAAATGACAATTCTTCAACCCACAGTTAAAACTCCCAAATCATCTTCTGATTACAAAAAGATAGATTTTGAAGTCTTGGCCCAGGATATTCATCCTCTGAATCAAATTGAGTTTCATAAGCTGGAAGGGGAGATGATCTATTCTACATTGACCACCAAGGCCATGAGTGTAAATAAGTTGCAAAACACTCTTGGAAATATCAGAGATCAGCTCAAATTGGAAAAATCATCTTCACAGGCAAAAGACAATACAATTAAATATTTGGAATAATTAGTAATTGAAGTAGGATATGATCCTAAAAATGTCAAAGTTGCAGATGAATTGATAAAGAAGAAAATTTAGACATTGATGCATTAAAGAAGCAACTAAAGCTCCCCCCTATAGAACATCCTCAAGAAGAGGAAGTATTATAAGATACAAATAAAAAATATGAGATGATGAATCTCATTCTACATTTAACTGCTCAGATAAAGCAAATGCAGAATGAAATGGACAAGTTGGTCAAGGAGAAAGAAGCCAACAAAAAACTAGTCCCATTCACTGTCATTCCTATAGTCACTACTGTTGTACCTTCTGCACTAGTAGAATCACTGGCTCCAATAGTTCCCATGGCTACAAGATTACCAGTTACTTCATCAACAACTTTAGCAATAGAGTCTTCAACAACAACATAACAACATTCATATGAAACAAGAAAATTGGTAAAAGCTATGCAGGACATGTATATTCAGACTGATGAGGTTAACAGACTGAAAGAAAAACTTAAAAGTCTTGAAGATGAAAAGAAAATTTCTAAGATAATGCATAAGAATGAAGAACAAAGAGCAAACAAATTAAATTAGTAGTTGAAGAAAATAGAAAAAGATCTAACATTGAAATAACCCATGGCTCAAATCAGACAACAACTATGGGCCAATATCATTGAAGCTGTCAATGATATTTGGCCATCCATATAGGTCATTTATGAACATAAATACTTAGTAAAAGCAGCAAAATATTTCATTCAAAAGATAAAAGAAGAACTTGATAAGAGACCTGAAAAAGCTCTTGAAATCACCAAATTTATTAATTCCAAAAATAGGAAAGAACTGAAGAAATTTAAATTAATGACATAACAGAAACCATTCTAGAAGTTAGGAAGGTTATTTCTAAAAAGAATTTGATGATATAGTTAGAGGAGAAATACCAAAACATGGAGGTTTCCATTAAAAAGTTTATGATGAAATTTGATGTCCTAAGGCAGAAAGGGCTTCCAAATCCATTAGTTATTCATGAAAAACTAATGAAGCATGATGAATATGACAAGAAAATGAGAGAAGTTACCAAGGATCAGGCCAATTTGCCTTCCTCACAAGGTATTCCAACATAGAAGGTAATTTACAAGAATTTTGAGAATTTTGTTTACCTACAGCATGGGGTGAAACACACATTTATCAAAAAGCCTACATTCTCAAAATACACTAAAGCATATGAAATATTCAGGAGGATGATCAAATTTCCAGAGGCAGAACTATGGGAAAAAATGACTGACTTACTATGAAATTTGGTTACAGTAAGCACAAAAAAGAAAAAATAAAAATAGAGCATGCTATTTTTACATTTACAGTTACAGTTTTGCAGTTAAAATCAGGACAATAAATAGTGAAAGAGTATCAGGTGAAAGAGTATCAGTTCAAAGTCAAAGTGTAAAGTTAAATAAAAAGTTACAAAGCAGAGATAAAGCTGCCAGCATAGAGGGCACTTCAATGTCTAGCTGTAACCTTTGTTGAACAACTAAGAGAGAAAACAACATCATATTGAAGACATCAAACAATAATTTCAATAAAAACAGGGACAATTAGCATTAGTTAGAAAGTTGTCACTATATTCTTGGATGAAGATATTTCTTGTTCCATGAATAATTTCTAAGTTAGTTTTAGGATATTTTTTAAGAGTTTTTGTATAAATACTTCTCATTTGGAAGTATTGAGTGTGAATGAATTGTTGAACATTTCTATAGTTTTACTATTCTGAACCTAAGGGTGATTGTACCAATTTCAAGTCAGCAGACTGGATTAAAGCAATAAAGCATCATATTACAGGATTCATGTGTTGGGCCACTACAATGAAGTATTTTCACTAGTTTCTTTGTCAAATTTCTATGTGTTTCATCAATACTTGAATGTTGTTCTAAATCTAAATGATAAATTAGGAATTGTTATTTCAGAATATGTTAAAAGCACTCTGTCTTGAACTGCATATCATTTACATGTTTTCCACTAATATCTAGACTAAGGAACCTTTAATTTCTCCCTAGTTTCGATTTACCTCTGCCCTTTCACTCATTATCCGGATTTGAGAACCATTAATTGATCTCTTAACCTGATTGAAAGCATTTTCACCATCAGCCTTGAAGATTTGAAGTAACTCAACTATCTTGTCCTGTAAACATTTCCCTTTAGAACTTGATCCTGATCTGACTGCCTGACACATTGAATCCATTAGCTTAATGGAATACAGATCTACATCTATCCATCTGAGTAAGTTATTTCACCACCAAATCAAATCAAATTCCAAAACCATTTTACCCTACATAACTAGCCTAAAATCAATTAAAATCAACAAAGATAAATCATATAGAGAGAGACCTCTCCGAGCATTAAGAAGGCTAGATCCTAAGGCTTAAAAGTAGTTTTGTGGTTACCTCTAATATTATTTAAACCAAAATAAAAAATCTAACAAATCTTGAGAATTATTGGAGTGATAACATACTGGCGACTCCACTAGGAATCGAACCAATCCTCAGTTTTAAAATAAATATTAAAGGAAATATTTTTACTCACATTTTCACATTAAGATTGTTTTGAAGAGTTGTTAGTAAATTTTCCATAAAAAACTGTAATTCTGGCTTACAGAAGAGTCTACTATATCGGGTCCAATCCAGATCCAGAACTTGTTGTCATAGTAGATAACCCTGACATAATTGTAAAGAAAAACAAAAAAATAGAAAGTTTAGGTAATAAAAATTCATTGATCAAAGCAATTTTTCTTCCAAATGAATTATCAATTTTACAAGAAATTGAATTTGATTTCAATTTTAAACAATATCTGTTTAGAAATAAATCAAAAAGTGACATACATAATAGTGTAATAGATGTCAGTTTCATCTCATTTATTGAAAGTAAGAAAGAAACTGTTTCACTAGATTCAAATGAAAAATCCCTAGAAGTTTATGATAAACTTGATGCTATATTTGCAACTTTGATTAAGGAAATTGATGAAGCTTATTTACAACATTCAGTTGAATTGACTACTTTATCAGCCTATACCCCTAAGCCTTCTACCAGTCATTTAGATACCAGTCTTTTAGAATCTATAGGTTCATCCTTATTTACTACCACTTCATCCATTGTTTCCACCACACTTCATTCCATAGATTCATTTTTTTCCCAAGCAACCTTTTCAACCTAGAGTTTTATTTCCATCCCCAAATAGTTCAAGTTCATCCCCTAGCATTTCTACTTCATTTTCCAATACTTCATTCTCATTTCCAAGCTCTTATTCTAGCATCCCAACTACATCTTCTAATATCCCAATCTCATCTGCAAGTGATTTAACTATATCTGTAAGTACTTAAAGTTCTTTACCAAGTACTTCAAACTTAGCTCCTAGCCAAGCTAGAATCCAAGCCATGGCTGTCAGATATGCCCCATTGGTCCTACAAGCCCCTCTAAATGGCATGCCCCAAGATTATCAAAGCAAAATCCCTCAATTTGATGGAACCAATCACTACACTACACAAAAAAATGTTAATAAAATGACAGATTACTTTGAATTGCATGAATTAGATGATGTTGATGTTCAAATAAGACTTTTTTCTCAAACTTTAGCTGGTGATGTTAAGAAGTGGTTTAAAGGTTTACCTGCTGGTAGTATAGATGATTTAGCTGCTTTCCATAGAATGTTTATTAATAGATGGGAGAAGAAGAAGAATCAATTACAAATTTTGTTTGAATTTGAAAACATAAAAAGAGCACCAAATGAAACAGTTCAAGACTGTTGTACAAGATATAAAAATATTTACAATGCAATCCCTGCTAATATTAAACCTCCTCCAGACTCTGCCCTTATCAAATTACCTAATGGATTTGATACATATATGGCTTACCAACTGAGAGAGAGAAACCCAGAAACCTTCGAGTAGATGCAAAGTAATGCTATAAGTGTAGAGGCAAACTTGTTAGCCAAGAAAACCAGATTAAGAAATGAAAGAAGAGTGACAATAAAAGAGGAAACATCGACCTCAGATTTGAAAATAGATAACTTAACAAAAACACTATAAAGAATGATGGATAGGTTAGAAAATATGGAAAGGAAGCCACAGTGGGATAAACAACAACAAGGAACTCAAATTAGAAATCCCAATTTCAGGAAAAACACCAACACTAGTAAATCTAGAGAATCAACACCTAACCAAAAAATAAGACCACCTTTCCAAGAGAACTATGTTGAAAGTTCTCACCAAAATGAAGATGATGAAGACACTCATATAAATCTAATGGGTATTAATGATGATAACACCATTTTTCTTACACAAGAAGAACATGAGTTATATGAATTACAACAACTACAATTATATTCTGGTGAGTCTTTTGATTACAAGTAAGGTTAGAGTTTGCAATTAATGAAGTTCATAAGCAATATAACCTTAGGAACAAGAAAAATGTAGAGCCTTCTACTAAGAAATCTGCCCAAAATCAAACAAAGAAGACAATAGAGGTTCCTACAACTAAAGTTATGCAAATTATTCCTAGGGAAACCAAGCAAAACTCTTGTTCAACTCAAAAGAATTCAAATCCTAATCAGAAAATTTCAAGTCCCAAAATTACACCAAATCCTAAAATTGTCGACATTACAGATATTAATGTTCAAACATCAACATATCCTCAAAAATCTGCTGCTACCAAGACAAAAAATTCATTTAAAAAAATAATTTCAGATCCAAAAACTTCTGTTGTTGATCCAAAATCAGCTGATTCTAAAACAACCATTGCCAAAACAGCTGCTGAAACCTAAAAATATACCAAAACTTCCACTGCATCTCAAACTGTCCCTGAAAAGAAAATTAAAAGCAGTAAAACAATGGAAATACAAACATAAAATGAAAAACCAACTGTAGAAAAAGAAGATAAACCCACCCAAACTATAGTTACAAAGGAATAAATAATTCATTTAGGAAAATCACAAGCACCATTCAACATCCAAGCTGAAATTGCCAAACTAAAGATTTAATTCCTTTGACAGAGTCGGTAAAACATGACCTATACAAATCACATATCACTGAGACTTTAAATATGAATGATGTAGATAATTTAGTTAATTTGAGTGATGATCAACCATAACTAATATTTTGTCCTGAAGTAAATGGAAAACACCAAGAAGGAGGAGTTCCTCCTTTATACATTAGATTAATTGTTCATGATCAGATTTTACATATTGCAATGCTAGATTTAGGCGCCTCACATAATTTAATGCCTAAAGCAATAATGGAAACCTTGACTTTAGACATCACTAGACCTTATAAATATCTCTTCTCATTTGATTCCAGAAAGTGAAATGTTTAGGCTTGATAAAATATTTATGTGTCACTTTAGTTCAATACCCTCGAAAGAGCATAGTCATGGATATTGTAGTAGCTGACATCCCTCCTAAGTATGGAATAATTTTATCTTGCTCATGGGGAGCTAAACTGTAGGGATCTCTACAACTAGACATGTCTTATGCAACAATATCAGTTTTTCGCTAACCCAAGAAACTTACAGAGAAACATTAATGAAGTACATGGTTAGTAGTGTAGAAAGACCTCGAAACTATCCTATTTATTCTACAACTACTTATATGGACTCCTTCATATTATGTAATTCTGAAACTGGCATAGAAAACAAAACTGAACTAAAACAGAAAAACAAATCACCAGACAATGACAACATTTTTCATGAATCAATGTGGCACCTAGATTTTGATGGATCAGTGAACAAATTAGGAGTAGGAGCAGGAGTTTAGATACACAACATGGAAAACAATCATACAGAACTTCATGCCTTTATATTAAATTTCAAATATACAAACAACATGGCTGAATATGAAGCTTTGATTTAGGACTCCATATTGTTAGAAATTTAGAAGCCAAAAGAGTGTCAATCATGGGAGTTTCTGAGTTAATTGTGAAACATATAAGAGGAGAATATTCTGTGTATAATCCTAGATTAAGCCAATATAGAGAAACAATTTTAAATCTGATTTGTGAACTGCTTGAATGTGACTTTGCTGCAATTCCTAGAAAATAGAACATGCAGGCACACAATTTAGCAAATTTTGCTAGCACCTGTAATCTTCCTTTTCAACCAAATCATAAATATACAACAGAATTTAAAAACATGCCTACAGTACCAGATAATCTAAAATATTGGCAATTTTTTTCATAGGATGAACAGATTTATCATTTCATGAATGCAGAAGGAGAATTTTAGAATTGTAACATAGACACAGATTGTACAATAGATCAAACCATAGATAGTGAGATTGATATAAATGCTGTAGATATAAATAATTTAGATTTCACTAAACCCACTATATTTACTCAAGTAGAAATATATAATATAGAAAAGGTAGAGATTGAAGAATTAACAGATGATGATTTTGACATTTTAAACCTTAAGAACAACTTTTTACATAAGGGATTAGCCCCTTTGGAAGATCTTTTTGATTCAAATGATGTTGCAAGAAAACCAAAGATGGAACCATTAAGATCTGACATAGAAGAATGCAATATAGGAACAAAATTGAAGCCTAAGATGATAAAACTTTCAAAAGCCTTACCTCAAGAAGAAAAAGTGAAATACATAGCTTTGCTTAAGGAATTACAAGATGTATTTGCATGGAGTTATTTTTAAGTCTCTATATTAATAGTGTAGTCCCTTATTATGTTAGTGTAGCCCCCCTTATTGTTATTTTTGTACCCCTGTAACCCCCATATTGTTATTATTATGCCCTTACATTATTATTGTTAAGTCGACTAGGATTACATTGTGGCTCCACTAGGATTACATTGTGGCCCCATGGACTCCTATATATAGAAAGGAGGTTTTTTCATTTGTATCATCCAATAATTGTTCATTCACGTAATGTATTGGAGGTTTCCCCCTCGAAGTGGCTTATTTATAAGGAGTTGATATCTATTTTCTTCTATTTTTGGAGTTGGTTTCACAACATTTGGTATCAGAGCTTTGGATTCTAGGGTTTCGCTGCTCCAAACAGGTCATTGTGGAATTTTCGCTATAACATTTTTTTCTAAGAAGGTTCTGAAGCTGAAATTTTTAGAGCACGAAGCTGAAATCCTAAGGAAAATCTTCGCAAAATTTTAGAGCTTGGTTCTCAATATTTGTGGAGATATGATCTGTGGAAGTTAGGTATTTTTTAGGCTCTCGAATTTCATCTCAAAGAGGTGATCATGGGAAAATATTCATAACTCTCTCTCTGATCATCAGATTGGAATTCTATAAAAAGTGGTGGGAAGTACATAGATTGTAGTTTCATGTCTATTAATTTCAGTGCCAAAAGAGCAAACAATGACACGTGGAAAGTTATACAAGTTAGCTCTACTAAACTAGTCCATAATTAGGTCATTGTGGGAGATTAGACATAACTTTGTCTTGAAGAATCCAAATTAGGTCAGACCTATGGCATTCAAAAGAGGATTTAGAGGGATACCGTAGGGCAAAATTTCAATTATTGAGGATCCAAAATCACATAGATAATTTAGTTTCAATATCGAGCTTATCAAAATCAAGAAAAAGGTGTGTATTTGGTTTTTAAAATTGCATAAAGTTTGGTTGAAAATGTAGTTTGAAGTGATTCCAAGGACATATTATAGAATTTTTTTCAGTATTGGGTTCTATAATGCCTCAAAAAAATAATTCCATACCCATTAAGCCCTCAAAAATCTATACTATGACGCATGAAGAGGAAGAATTGCAGTATGAGATATCAAAATTACTGTACCAAGTGCAACAAATTTTGATCTTACGAAGAGCAACCGAAGATGACATAGATGGTTTAAAAGTAGAAATGGAGGCTAAGTTGGATGGTTTTAAGGATCAAATAATAGCTCATATGGATGATAAATTAGTGGGAGATCACATCGAGCATTAACAACAAGTTCTCCAACTCTCAAAGGATAACCTAACTTTGGTGCAGAATCTAATGAAACAACAGGAAGATCAACATCACATCGAAAGAAGTTCTGAAGCAGTCACAGAAACAAGAACTTAACAAGTATGATAAATTTTAGAGTATCTCTGCAAGTGGAAGAACTTTCCTGTAGAATATTCCACATGGGAGGATGAGAATTGTATACAGAAGCATCAAGAGATAATCAAGCGTTGAGGACAACACGAGTTTGAAGGAGAGGGGCATGTTAAGTCCCTATATTAATAGTGTAGTCCCTTATTATGTTAGTGTAGCCCCCCTTATTATTATTGTTGTACCCCTGTAACCCACATATTATTATTATTATGCCCTTACATTATTATTGTTAGGTCAGATAGGATTACATTGTGGCCCCATGGACTTCTATATATAGAAAGGAGGTTTTTTCATTTGTATCATCCAAGAATTGTTCATTAATGTAATGTATTGGAGGTTTCCTACTCGAAGTGGCTTATTTATAAGGCATTGATTTCTCTTTTCTTCTATTTTTGGAACTGGTTTCACAACATTTGGTATCAGAGCTTTGGATTCTAGGGTTTCGCTGCTCCAAACAGGTCATCGCGGAATTTTCGCTATAAATATTTTTTCTACGAAGGTTCTAAAGCTGAAATTTTTAGAGCGTGAAGCCAAAATCCTAAGGAACATCTTCGTAAAATTTTAGAGCTTGGTTCGCAATATTTGTGGAGATATGATCTGTGGAAGTTAGGTCTTTTTTAGGCTCCTGAATTTCATCTCAAAGAGGTGATCATGGGAAAATATTCATAACTCTCTCTCTGATTATTGGATTGGAATTATGTAAAAAGTGGTGGGAAGTACATGGATTTTAGTTTCCTGTCTATCAATTTTAGAGCCAAAAGAGAAAACAGTGACACGTGGAAAGTCATATAAGTTTGCTCTACTGAACCAGTCCATAATTAGGTCATTGTGGGAGATTAGATATAACTTTTCCCTGAAGAATCCAAATCAGGTCAGACTTGTTGCATTCAAAAGAGGATTCAGAGGGATACCATAGGGACAAAATTCAATTATTGAGGATCCAAAATCACATAGATAATTTAGTTTCAATATCGAGCTTATCAAAATCAGGAAAAAGGTGTGTATTTGGTTTTTAAAATTGCATAACATTTGTTTGAAAAAGCAGTTTGAAGTGATTCCAAGGGAATATTTTAGAATTTTTATTAGTATTGGGTTCTATAATTCCTCAAAAAATAATTCCATACCCATTAAGCCCTCGAAAAGCTATACTATGACGCATGAAGAGGAATAATTGCAGTATGAGATATCAAAATTATGGTACCAAGTGCAACAAATTTTGATCTTACGAAGAGAAATCGAAGATGACATAGATGGTTTAAAAGCAGAAATGGAGGCTAAGTTGGATGGTTTGAAGGATCAAATAATAGCTAATATGGATGATAAGTTAGTGGAAGATCACATCGAGCATCAACAACAAGTTCTCCCACTCTCAAAGGATAACCTAACTTTGGTGTAGAATCTAATGAAACAATAGGAACATCAACATCACATCGAAAGAAGTTCTGAAGCAGTCATAGAAACAAGAACTCAACAAGTACGATCAATTTCAGAGTATCTCAGCAAGTGGAAGAACTTTCTTGTAGAATATTCCACATGGGAGGATGAGAATTTTATACAGAAGCATCAAGAAATAATCAAGCGTTGAGGACAAAACGTGTTTGAAGGAGAGGGGCATGTTAAGTCCCTATATTAATAGTGTAGTCCCTTATTATGTTAGTGTATCCCCCCTTATTTTTATTGTTGTACCCCTGTAACCCACATATTTTTATTATTATGCCCTTACACTATTATTGTTAGGTCGGCTAGGATTACATTGTGGCCCCATGGACTCCTATATATAGAAAGGAGGTTTTGTCATTTGTATCATCCAAGAATTTTTCATTCATGTAATGTATTGGAGGTTTCCCCCTCGAAGTGGCTTCTTTCTAAGGCGTTGATATCTCTTTTCTTCTATTTTTGGAGTTGGTTTCACAACAGTTACGAAGACTTAAAATATTATGACACTAGCATAATAGAACACAAAATACCCATAAAATAAGATCAAAATCCTTTCAAACAAAAGCTTAGAAGAATCAATCCAATCTTAATCCATTTAATTGAAAAAGAGGTTAAGAGAATGTATGAAGCCCAGATAATTGCACCTATCAGATATTCTGATTGGGTTTCAAACCTAGTTCCCACTAGGAAGAAGACAGGGGAGATCAGACTGTGTGTTGATTTACAGAATTTAAATAAAGTGTCCTTAAAAGATAACTACCATCTCCCCAATATGGATCACATTTTACAAAGGGTGGTTGGTTCTTCCAGGATTTCATTGCTTTATGGATTCTTTGGATATAATCAGATTTTAGTTCAACCATAAGGCCAACTAAAGACTGCATTTACTACCCCTTGGGGTATTTTCATGTATGTGAAAATGCCTTTTGGATTAATGAATGAAGGAGCCACTTTTCAAAGAGCTATGGATGTAGCTTTTTAAAAAGAAATTCATGATTTTCTTGTGATTTATCTAGATGATATTACTGTATTTTCAAAAAATGATAATGAACATATAGATCACCTAAGACAAGTGTTTATCAAATGTAGGAAATTTGGTATTTATTTAAATCCTAAAAACACTCTATTTGGACTTGAAGAAGGTAAATTGTTAGGACATGTCATATCTAAAGAGGGAATTAGGATAGACCCAGTTAGAATAGAGGCCATTCTAATCATAAGCCATCCTAGGAATATTAAAGAATTGCAGGCTTTCTTAGGTGAAATCAAATTTCTCAGAAGATTCATTTCAAACTTAGCAGAAACAATTAGAGAACCCAATAAAATGTTGAGTAAAGACTCAGTACTTAAATGGACCGTGGAGGCCAAACAATCATTTGAATCAATCAAAAAACACCAGTCCTAATAAGTCTTGATTTCAAAAAAGATTTCATTATTTTTTCTTTTGCTTCAGAACATACTATTGCTGCAGTCGTACTGCAGAATAATGATCAGGGCCATGAGTAGTCCATTGATTTTTTTAGTAAATCACTTAGAGATGCCACTTTAAAGTATAACATAATGGAAAAGCAAGCACTATATTTAGTGAAGGATATTAAATACTTTAGAGTGTACATCCCGTATTCACATATCATTGCTTACGTTCCAAATTCAGCTGCGAAGGACATTCTAACTCAGAATGGGCCTGATGGTAAAAGAGGAAAATGGATTGCCACCATTTTGGAATATGACATAGAAATTAAACCCACCAAACTTATTAAAGGCCAAGGTTTAACTAAACTCATGGCTGAATCAAACTGTCATGCTTTAGATAAAAATTTTATTGCTCAATTAGATGATCAAGAAGAGATGGAGACTCCAGAGATCAGTGAAGCCTTTGCAGACTCACCATGGTATGTAGATATCATATTTGTTTTACTAGATTTACAAGCTCCTCCTGGATTATCAAGAACTCAAGCTAGATTTTTAAAGTTAAAGGAAATGAAATTTTGTATCATAGACAATGCACTGTTTTGGAAAGATCATGGTGGTATTTTATTGAATTGTTTTCTTAAAGATGAAGCTAATAAAGTTATGTAAGAGTTTCATGTAGGTGACTGTGGATGAAACCTTTACTAGAAGTCAACTGCAGATAAAATCTTGAGAGCTGGTTTTTACTGGCCTACACTGTTTGCAGATGTGAAAAAGTATGTGACCTCCTGTCACAAATGCCAAATCTTTGAAGGGAAGAAAAAGATACTACCTTTAACACTTAAACCCATCTCCACAGAAATACCTTTTCAACAATGGGTTATTGACTTCATTGGTGAAATCCACCCTCCCTCATCAGCCCAACACAAATGGATTTTGACAGCCACAGACTATTTGACCAAGTGGATAGAAGCCATTCCTTCTAGGCAAGCCACTGATACTGTCATAGTCTCATTCTTAGAAAACAATATAATGTCTAGATTTGGATGCCCCCAGAATCTCATTACTGATAATGAAGCTGCTTTCAAGTCCAAAAATATGACTGACTTCTGTAATAAATAACACATTACCCTTGGCCATTCCACTGCTTATTACCCTCAAGGTAATGGTCTTGCTGAATCCTCCAATAAAATCCTTGTGAATATTATCAAGAAACTACTATAAGAAAATAAGAAAACCTGGAACAAAAGGTTAGTGAATGCCTTATGGGCATATAGACTTACCACAAAGAAGTATATTGGTACATCCCCTTATCAGTTTATTTATGGGATGGATGTTGTTTTTCCATCCTCTCCAGGAGTACCAGTGATGAAAATAATAATAGAACTATAGGTAGAAACCGATTATATCCAAAGAAGGATAAATCAAACCATACACTTGCAAAAAACTAGGGAAGATGTTTATCTCAAGTCTCATGTTGTTCAAGAAAATATTAAAAATATATTTGACAAGAAGACTAACGAAGATGATTTTTATATGGGTGTCAAAGTTCTTAAGTGGGATTCTAGGAGAGAAGAGAAAGGTAAACATGGGAAATTTGATTTCTTATGGAAATGCCCTTATGTCATTTATGGTTACAGAGGTAACAATGCATTCTTTTTGAAGGAGTTGGATGGATCAAATCTGCTAGGTGGACCTATCAATGGTAGAATGCTGAAGCATTACTATTCCCCAGAATAACAGTAGTTCACTTTTTTCACTTTGCTCATTGTACATAACATTGCAGAGTTTAGATTGGAATGGATGTTTTTATAGCAAAGTTTAAGCCCAGAGAGAAGGCCCTAATATTTGAAAGACAAAATATCATAAGTATGAATAATGCGGAGCTCAGAAAATAGTTTCAAGGCCAACACAATAAAAGTTTAAGGCTATTTATCATAAAGTTCTTGAAATTTCACTAGGAAATGTCATCCCCATGTGGAGCCACTGTTAGGGTCCTATAGTAATTTAAGATTCATAATTTTGAATTGACTTTAATTAGTCTTGTAACATGTATTTACTTTTCTTTCTGCAAATTTTTTTTCCCATATTAGAAAAATTAAAAAATGTAAAGAGGGTAAAATTCCTAAAATAAAAATCAAAGGAATTGAAAGAAAAAATATAAAAAATAAATAAAAATGGACCCCAAATGAAAAGAGATAAAAATAAAACATGAAAGTGATGCAAATCTAAATTCCACTACTATTTACTTTTACTGAAAAATAAAGGTTGTGTGCAGCTTGTAAAAATTCCGCAATCCATGAAGGTCAAACTGCTTAATCTTGACTTTTCATGCTTTAAATTTCGTATTGTTAGATAGAGAATAAAGATCTAGAGAAACAGTTTAATATTGGAAAATTAGTATTTAGGTAGAGAATTTAATAAGGAGCTCAACAATTTAATCTAAGCCCTTGGAAGAAATAATGATAGAATTAGTTAGTCTGCTATTTAAAAGAAAAATGAATGAGGGTTTGCAAGCTCAAATGCACCCATGTAAATGAAGAAAAGATGTTAGGGTAACAAATAGGTAGGCAGAAGCAATTTTCACAAGCATGGATAACAAACAATTGGTCATTCCATTTACTAATTTCCCTTAAAAATCATTCCCCTTGTAAAAAATACCCCCTCGCCTTCATTTTTCCCTCTTTTCCCATTATCACTCATTTTTCCTTACAAATGCCCCTTTTTCTAAGTTAAAATACATTTTTTCCTTTGGAAAAGTAAAAAATACTTTTACTACTTCCCCTTTTATTAAAAAAATACCCAAAAAACCCAAACATACCTTTATCCTAAGTATTTCTTAAAAAACGTGTTATGTCAGGTCACATAGTGAAAATAATCTATTCTCGATAGTAGTTTTAAAGTTAAAACTTAGTGTATTATACATATCCTGCAGTTACATTTCATTATTAACATTTGACATAATGTATTAAATCGCTTTATAAAACTTTATCTCGTATTAATATAATTCCTTTGTATATTATTCCCAACCCATTATTTATTATATAACCTATGGTTTAATTCCCCACATGTTATATATCCCTGACCCATTATGTATTATCCCCGCTTATTATACATTGGTCCCACTTGCTTTAACCGCATTGGTTATATCATACAAAACTCGACCATTTACATATATAACCAATTTCATAGCATATGTCTCGGGACCTACGCCATCAATCCCAATACATCCTTTGCATCATCTCATCCATTAAATCAACATTAATAAGATCTAACGACCACCAAATCCTATCGCACATCTGATAGTGCGATAGTTAACAGAGCACAAACCTTGTGAAAAATGAAGTTTTCAGAGCCTCCCTCCTCGCTACATGTTGGATTTCTATTCGATCGCATCAATCAAAATTATATTTCCAACCACCTTTGGAGCTTGTGAAAACCACTGAGTGGTTTTCTCCCCGGCGCACAAACCACCTGCTCATTTGAAATGACCGCCCATTAATGCAAAACACTGTTGGTTTAAAATGTATAAATACTACCCTTTGTTAAGCCTTATTTACCTTTCTGTTACATTTTGTGCTGAATAAGAACTACCGGCCTATTTATGAGCAACCAAATCACTGAACCGACCATATTTCAAGCATTTTCACTTGAATTCAAGACCTCTGTTGCTACAATACATCACAGAACCAAATTGAAGCTTTTTAAAGCCCTCTGAAGATTCAAAAAAGCCCTCTGCTACCCTAGAAACCTTCCTGCAAAACAAATCTTCATTTTTTCCCAGGTATTCATCAAAGAAAAGTCCTGTTCTTGATCTAAAAAGAAAATTAATCAGTAATTGAACCAAATTAAGATTATTGGCAGACCAAGAAAGCCCTCTTGCCTCCCAAATATTTTTTCCCATACCCTAAGAAATATTTTCCTAGATTCTGAGGTCTAAGACTGTTTAGAATCACAGAGATTGAATAAAATGAAGAGGCCTAAGCCTCTGTACACTTGAAGAAAGCATCCTTGTCTTCCAGTCCTTTCATATAGACCCTAGACATCTTTTGCAGAAACTCTAAAGTCCTGAAATTGCCTTTTGTTACAAAAAACAGAGTTTGATCAATTGAGCAAGTTATACCTTTTCAGACCATAGATAAAACCCTGATTTCATCCTCAATCCTTCTGCAAGTTGTTATAAACTTTGAAAGGTGCTCCTAGAGGCCTAAATTAGTTTTTCTAAAGTCAAAAGCATAATAAAATTGATAAATCAAGCAAAGCAATGGCTTCCAAAAACATTGTAGCTGTCAATCCTCTACAACCCCCTATTGTAGATGTAGAGCACATTCCCTTAGCTCACATATACTTCAAGATTACTGACACAATCGCATAATTTAACCTTCTTGAGCTCCACTACTGCAGCTAAGAAAAATCCATAGATCAGGCTGATGAAGTTTTCATTTGGGAGTCTAATTTACCAAAATATGTTGTCCCATAGACCTTCCAATGCCCAGGAGTGATTAGACTCTATCTATATTGCTATATCCCTGATTAGAGAGCCATAATAAACCCTAAAAAAGAAATTCTATTTACCATTACTACTGAGTTAATCAATCAGATTCTACAAATACAACCTAGGCCTAATGAAATCCCTTTATCCATTAAGGCCCTCACTCAATTATACCTGAATCTGGACTTCCCTAAGTGGTTCCAGATACTCCAGACTTTCATGCCTTCTTCTGTAGGAATTTCCAAGATAAATCCTCCATACCCTTCTACAATTTTTTTTGAAAGGACAAGACATATCATCTCCATGCTGTCTTTTATTCTTGGATATTGTTGACACCTAATCCTATGGATGGGTGTGCATATTTAATATTGTATATTAATTAATATTAGGAAATAAGGAAGGCCAAGAGTCATTGGGAGATGAATCCCAATAGCCTCACCTCCATGTATAAATCCATGTGCATCCTTCAGCTAATACACATTCTGATTTTGAGGAGTTACCTCCTGGTTTGACATGGTATCAGAGCCAGCTCCACTGTTGGCATTTCTGCTTGTGGTGTAACTCCCTCTCCTTTGCTCAGTCAATTTTATTAATAGTTTTCTGCTGCTCTTAATTGCTAGACTGTTATTTTGCATTTTTTTTCCTATATA
Source organism: Pinus albicaulis (assembly GCA_034641835.2). Lineage (NCBI taxonomy): Eukaryota > Viridiplantae > Streptophyta > Pinopsida > Pinales > Pinaceae > Pinus > Pinus albicaulis. Next base: position 1,093,402,631 of record CM076583.1, read on the forward strand.
GCCCTGACATTTGCAGCTCCAGCTCCTGCAGCTCTTGAAGACTGCAGGCTCCTCTGTCATTCTGCAAATTGCAGGCTCTGTCATTCTGCAAGATTCCATTTCAATTTTTTTTTTTGTAACGGCCTTTTGGGCCTCCTCCATCAACTCACCATCTCCAGTGCCCTCACTCTGCATACATCTCCATCCCTCAACTCTGCGCCCTCTCCCCTACCCTGCGTACACACGCACTGTCATTACATATCCGCCTTCCCTCTTTCCTCCCCACTCCCTGCTCGACCTACCCATCTCCTCCCTACGCACTTTCATCTACGCATATCTCCCAACGCCTTCCCTACATTCGATTAATACTGCTGTCATTCGACTGTGTTTTATATTCATTTATAACACTTCACCATACGCTCCCACTGTCATTGTTTAACATTCATTACAGGCTGTTTGCATATATTCAATACGCCTCCATACGCCTCCTCCTTAACATTCATTACAGGCTGTCTGCATACATTCAGCATTATATTTGTAACACACCTTGCATATATGGTAAAACACTGTGCATTGAACAGTTCTGAGCTGGTTTTATTGATTACCACGCTGGTTTTATGGTATCCACGCCGGTTTTAATGAACGCCGGTTTTTATTGAATGCTAGTCACCCATCTCCATATATATTCCACATATATAAACGCTGTCGTTTGTTTCAATCAACGCTGTCTATTCCATATTTCCGCCCAATTTTGATATGATACACCTCCCTTTCAATTTTAATACCGCTCGGTCAACCTTCATATAATATACCACGCCCCTTCATATAATATAAAGCGCTGTCCATTATATGTTAATACGCTGTCGGCCCTCCCATTACAGCAGCATTGATATAAATCGTATTGACATTTTTTAATACCATTTCCCTTACGTATTGGCATATGACAGTCGTATGGTATTCATATTTGTTTTAATACCATTTCCCATTACTTTTGTAATCCCCATATCTATATATTTCCGCCCCTTTCCGATGTTAAATGCCACTCTCACATACATGGTAGGCATTGTATGCGTTGTGTTTTACATGAAATGCGTTGTATTGTGAAACGCTCTCCATTATATTTAACACTCTCATTCCATATACACCATTTCGCCTTTTTATACCATACACCCATACTGCCCATACACCCCATTCACCTTCATAATTCCGTACCCCCCCCAACCATTCCATATTGACCCCCATACAAATTTTTTCTCCAAACAAAACAAAAAAATTACATATATTTTTTTGGTGCAGAATTCAGTGTTTTTAGCAAAGAGCTTGTGTTTTTTTAAATTCAGTCTTCATATTTTTAGCAATGTTTCTGTCCTTTTAAACTGAGTATATTTTCCAGCAAAGAGTGTTTTTTCTTTCACTCCTTCAAAAGAGATTCTTCTAGCAAAGTTTTTTTCTCTCCTCCTTCAAAAGAAGATGACAGTCCCTTCATCTTCTAAAGAGGCTGCCTACTTGGCACAGAGAGAAAAGAGACATGCTTCAGGTCCATCCAGAGGAAGAGAAGGCAGAAGACGAAGAAGAAACTTTAGAGAAAAGGGGGGCAGACAATCTAAAGCTCAGCAGCAAACAAATCAAGACAGAGGTAAAACTGATGACAAAGACAAAGGTAAACCAGCTGAATCAGCTCATTCTGTTCTAGCACATTATAACAATGGAGTAACTGAAAACCTATTTGATGTTTCATTTACTTCATGGAGAGATGACTGGTTGCTAGATTCAGGAGCAACATGTCACATGACATTTAGAAAAGATTTTTTTGAAGAATTCAATGACAAAGTTGATGAAGCAGTATATTTCGCAGATAAATCCAAACTCAAGCCATCAGGGCTTGGCACAGTCAGGCTTAAACTGCTTGGTATTCCTGATCATATCCTACATGAGGTTCTATACCTCCCTGAGTTGAAGAGAAACTTTCTATCCCTGGTTGAAATCCGGCAGCAAGGACACTTAGTTCACTTGTTTGATGGCAAGGCAGAGGTCAGAAAAGCATCAGATCACTCACTTGTCATGGAGGGAATATAATAAGGGAGAATCTTGAAGCTGAAAGGTTCATCTACTCATGCTCAAAACTTTGCATTCAGTTCACATCATGATGAAGGTACATTTCCATCAAGTCTTTTATGGCATGCTAGATTTGGACACTTAAACTATGACAGCCTTCGTTTGTTGAAGAAAAATGGTGTTGATGGACTGCCCACAATTCCTAGAAAACCTAAGGAATGTGATGCTTGTATTCTAGGAAAGCATAGCAAACAACCATTTCATGATTCACACTCAAGAGCACATAGGAAACTTGAACTTGTTCATTCAGATTTATGTGGCCCTATGCTTATTGCTTCTGCAAATGGAAACAAATACATGATGACATTTATTGATGACTACACCAGAATGTGTTGGATTTACTTACTGAAGAATAAGTCTGATGCTTTTCAAACTCTCAAGAATTTTCATGCATGGATTGAAAATGATGCACAAACACATATTGGCTCTCTACGTACTGATAATGGAAAAGAATACACTTCAAACGAATTTGAAAATTATCTTCGTCAACATGGAATCAAACATCAAACAACCGTGCCATATAATCCACAACAGAACAGTGTAGCTGAAAGAATGAACAGAACTATTTTAAATATGGTCTGCTCCATGTTATTTTTCAAGAGTGTAAAATTGATGTTTTGGGCTGATGCAGTTCTATGTGCTGTTTACATAAAGAATAGGTGTCCTTCAAGTTCAATTAGAAACAAAACTCCTTTTGAAATGTGGCATGGCCACATTCCTTCTGTAAAGCATTTCAGGGTCTTTGGGTCCACCTGTTATGCCTTGATACCCAAGGGTCAAAGGAACAAACTTGGTGCTAGAAGCAGAAAATGTATCTTCTTGGGGTACTCCAATACCTCCAAAGGATATTGTCTCTATGATGAAACAAATAAGAAGTTTGTGATAGCAAGAGATGTCATATTTCTTGAATCTTCCAAGAGTGACAAAGTTGTTGAGCGGCAACTTGATCGCCTGGACAGATTCACACATGCAAAGTCTTTCCAAGAATTTGATAATGTGATTCCACACCTTGAAGGGGGGATTCCGATATTGAATCAAACTGTGGAATCATATCCTGAAGCACTCTCTCCCCCACATGAAGAAACAACCACGGATGACACATTGGATGATGTGATCGACATAATTGGGAGATTGAATCTTGAATCAATCCCAACTCAGTCAAGTGACTAGCCTGGGCCATCTCAGAAAGGTCCTCCCAAATGGCTGACAAAGACACTGGAGGATTTTCATCCTGATGAGGTTGGAAAAACAGGAACAAGAAGTTCCACTCAAGAAATCTAAGGTGATGTGGATAATTCTGATTCTCCTATTGATATGGATATTTCTTATAACTGTGAATTGAGTTTGTCTACAGATCATGAACCAACTTCCTTCAAAGAAGCCGCTTCTCATGATGAATGGAAAGAAGCGATGCAGAAGGAGTATGATGCCTTGATAAAGAATGGCACTTGGAAGCTGGTTGATCCGCCTTTTGGAACGAAACCAATTGGCTATAAGTGGGTCTACAAGAACAAGTACAAAGCAGATGGCTCACTTGACAAGCACAAGGCCAGGCTTGTGGCAAAAGGTTTTGAACAAAAAGAAGGAATCGATTATGAAGAAACTTTTGCTCCCACAGCAAAATGGACCACCATCCGGACTCTCTTTGCCTTAGCAGCTCAGAATGGATGGAAAGTCCATCAGATGGATGTAAAAATAGCCTTCTTGAATGGAGATATAAAGGAGAAAGTTTATATGTCCCAGCCAGAAGGATTTGTGATAAAGGGTCAACAACACAAAGTTTGCAAACTTGTAAAATCCTTGTATGGCCTCAAGCAAGCACCACGAGCCTGGTATGAGAAATTGACCGAGCATCTTCTGAAACTTGATTTCAAACATTTTGATCTTGATGATGCAACTTTGTTTGTTAAGAAAGTTGGAAAACAGTTGTATATCTTGTGGTATATGTAGATGATCTTTTGATAACAGGAAACAATGAGAGCTATATTGCATCCATGAAGAAAGAGTTGAAGAAAGTTTTTGAAATGACTGATTTGGGTCATGTTCATTACTATTTGGGTATTGAAGTAATTCAACATCCTAAATTCATATTTCTTTCTCAGAAGAAGTACATTGGAGATCTCTTGAACAAATTTGGCATGAATGACTGTAATCCCTTAAGCACTCCAATGGAACAAAACTTGAAGCTCACATCTATTGAAGGGAAGGAATTTGAGGATGCAACTAAGTATAGACAGCTTGTAGGAAGTCTTATCTATCTGACCACCACCAGACCTGACATTTCATTTGCTGTTGGAATCCTCTCAAGGTTCATGCAAAAACCCTGTGAAGGACATTGGTTTGCTGCAAAAAGAGTGCTAAGGTACTTGAAGGGGACTCAAGACTTTGGACTCAAATATACACAGGTAGGCGACTTCAGCTTGATCGGATATTCTGATTCAGACTTTGATGGCGACAAAGAAACAGGGGTGTCTACTACAGGTTACACCATGAGTCTTGGATCAGGAGTTGTCTCATGGAGATCACGCAAACAATCAGTTCCAGCAGATTCCACGACCGAGGCAGAATATGTGGCAGCAGCTGAAGCAACAAAGGAAATTGTGTGGCTCCAGAAAATCCTGGAAGATTTGCAGATGAAACAAATGTATTCCACTCCACTCATGATCGACAACACTTCTGCAATAAAGTTGGCCAAGAACCCAAAATTCCATGATCGAACAAAGCACATCAATACAAAGTACCATCTCATTCGACATCATGTTCAGGCCAAAACCATCCATCTACATCATTGTTCCACAAATGAGCAAACTACTGACATCTTCACCAAAGCACTTGGAAGAGAAAAGTTTGAAAAGTTCAGATCGATGCTTGGACTCACCAACATCCCTTCGGATTAAAGGGGGGAATGTTGACACCTAATCCTATGGATGAGTGTGCATATTTAATATTGTATATTAATTAATATTAGGAAATAAGGAAGGCCAAGAGTCATTGGGAGATGAATCCCAATAGCCTCACCTCCATGTATAAATCCATGTGCATCCTTCAGCTAATACACATTCTGATTTTGAGGAGTTACCTCCTGGTTTGACAGATATTTTACAGATAAGCATGCTGATGTTGCATTGCTAGGTTTTATATCTACTTTCACACCTGGTCAGCCTCTTGCTACCATTTTTATTTTTTCCCAATACCTTGCTGACAATATTCATGAACAGTTGGTCAAAATGCCTTTTGAAGGTGTTTTCAAGTATTCCTCATTCTTATTCCATATGTTTTTACACTTTCAGTCTAAGAAATTTTCTATAAACCTTCATAAGCTTGATTTAGAAGGAAACCCACAATCAGTCATCTTTTGGACTTCCTTGATAAGGAAAGACTCCAAGGATTTCACTTATATGGATTTTACTAATTCTTTCATTCATCCTATGGTCAATTTGCTGAACAGCAGCAAGAAACCCATAATTAGTGAGGAGATTAAAAAGGTCCTGCAATTGTCAGAGCATAATAGGACAGGTGATTGGTACTTGTACCAAAATAATACTGAACTAAGAGTATATGGATCAAGTCTTGTTCCATATAAACTTCCCAAATACCTCCCTATGAGGTTATTTTACCTTGAGTACACAAGGAAGATTCTTAATTCAGATGCAATTAATTTCTTGGTAGCAAAGAAGAAGACACAGTTCAAATTGAAAAATTAGGTTGGCCCTTTTATCTCTAACAATAGAAATGCAGGTATAGAACCTGAAAAATGTTTACAGGAGTTCAAATTCAGTAAAATGTTTCTGTGATATTATGATCCCCTTGGGGTTATAAGTAAAATGAGAGTTAAATGCAAATTGACTCTCTATGTACATGAAAATAAAACAGACATAGAGAAATTCTCCAATCAATATGAATGGTCAGAGAACACCTTGGTAGAGGCAGAGAAACAAGGCGATACTAGTCAAACCTTGCAAACTCTAGCCCAAGAAGAGAGGAATGCAAAGAGAAACAGAGAGGAAGGATCATAAACTACAAAGACTACAACTGAAACTAAATTTAAATTGAGATACAGTAAAATTCCAAAGTTAAATCCTGCGAATAAAGAAGTGGAAACAATAGAGGTGATTGATAGAGAAATAGCAGCAAAGGAAAAAGCACCTCCTACAATAATTTAAGAAGAAAAAAAACCTACAACTTCAAACAATCAACTTATTCAGAAGCAACACAGTACTAAATTTTCCTCATCTAAAAAACCTGCAGAAAAAGATATGGATATAAAAGAAATACAAAGAAATCAAAGCCAAAAATGAATAAATTAAAACTGAAATATATTCTCAATATCTGAAACAAACTCCTGGCATCCAGAATAGTCTACTTTCTACCTTTGACTATAAGAATGAAAAGATGCAAATGAAAATTCTTCAACCCACAGTTCAAACTCCCAAGTCATCTTTTGATTACAAAAAGACAGATTTTGAAGTCTTGGCCAGGATATTCATCCTCTGGATCAAATTGAGTTTCATAAGCAGGAAGGGGAGATGATCTATTCTACAATGACCACCAAGGACATGAGTGTACAGAAGCTACAAAAAAATCCTGCAAATATCAGAGATCAACTCAAATTGGAAAAAGCATCTTCATAGGCAAAAGACAATATAATTAAATATAATGGAAGAATTAGTAATTGAAGTAGGATATGATCCTAAAAATGTCAAGGTTGCAAATGAATTGATAAAGAAGAAAAATTCAGACATTGCTGCATTAAATAAGCAACTAAAGCTTCCCCCCTACAAAACATCCTCAAACAAAGGAAGTATTATAGGATACAAATCAGAAAGATGAGATGATGAATCTCATTCTACAGTTGACTGCTTCGATAAAGGAAATGGAGAATGAAATGGACAAGTTGGTCCAGGAGAAAGAAGCCAACAAAGAACCAGTCCCAGTCACTGTCATTCCTGTAGTCACTACTCTTGTACCTTCCACAATAGCAGAATCATTGGCTCCTATAGTTCCCATGGATACAACATTACTTGTTACTTCATCAACAACTTGAGCAATAGACTCTTCAACAACAACAACACAACATTCATATGAAGCAAGCAAATTGGTAAAAGTTATGTAGGACATGTCTTTTCAGACTAATGAGATTAAAAAACTTAAAGAACATCTTAAAATTCTTGAAGATGAAAAGAAAATTTCTAAGATAATGCTTAATACTGAAGAACAAAGAGCAAATAGATTAAATGAGCAATTGAAGAAATTAGAAAAAGATCTAACATTGAAAGAACCCATGGATCAAATCAGACATCAAATCAGACAACAAATATGGGCCATTATCATTGAAGCTGCCAATGATATTTGGCCATCCATACAGGTCATTTATGAACAGAAATACTTAGTAAAAGAATCAAAAGAATCCATTCAAAAGATAAAAGAAGAACTTGTTAAGAAACCTGAAGAAGCTCTTGAAATCATCAAATTTATTAATTCCAAAAATATGCAAGAACTTGAAGAAATTGGAATTAATGACAGAACAAAAACCATCCTAGAAGTTAGGAAGGTTATTTCAAAAAAGAATTTGATGATATAGTTAGAGGAGAAATTCATAAACATGGAGGTTTCCTTTACAAATTTTATGATGAAATTTGATGTCCTAAGGCAGAAAGGCCTTCGAAATCCATTAGTTATTCATGACAAACTAATGAAGCAGGATGAGTATGACAAGAAAATGAGCCTTCCTCACAAGGTATTCCAACAAGGAAGGTAATTTACAAGAATTTTGAGAATTTGTTTTACCTACAGCATGAGGTGAAACACATATTTATCAACAAACCTACATTCTCAAAATACACTAAAGCAGATGAAATATTCAAGAGGATGATGAAGATCAAATTTCCAGAGGCAGAACTATGGGAAAAAATGACTGTCTTACTATGAAATTTGGTTACAGTAAGCACAAAACAGAAAAAATAAAAATAGAGCATGCTATTTTTACATTTACAGTTACAATTTTGCAGTTAAAATCAGGACAATAAACAGTGAAAGAGTATCAAGTGAAAGAGTATCAGTTCAAAGTCAAAGTGTAAAGTTAAATAAAAAATTTCAAAGTAGAGATAAAGCTGCCAGCATAGAGGGCACTTCAATGTATAGCTGTAGCCTTTGTTGAACAACTAAGAGAGAAAACAACATCATATTGAAGACATCAAACAATAATTTCAATAAAAACAGGGACAATTAGCATTAGTTAGAAAGTTGTCACTATATTCTTGGATGAAGATATTTCTTGTTCCATGAATAATTCCTAAGTTAGTTTTAGGATCTTTTGTAAGAGTTTTTGTATAAATACTTCTCATTTGGAAGTATTGAGTGCGAATGAATTGTTGAACATTTCTATAGTTTTACTATTTTGAACCTAAGGGTGATTGTACCAATTTCAAGTCAGCAGACTGGATTAAAGCAATAAAGCATCATATTACAAGATTCATGTGTTGGGCCACTACAATGAAGTATTTTCACTAGTTTCTTTGTCAAATTTCTATGTGTTTCATCAATACTTGAATGTTGTTCTAAATCTAAATGATAAATCAGGAATTGTTATTTCAGAATATATTAAAAACACTCTGTCTTGAACTGCTTATCATTTACATGTTTTCCACTGATATCTAGACTAAGGAACCCTTAATTTCTCCCTATTTTCGAATGACCTCTGCCTTTTCACTCATTATCCGGATTTGAGAACCCTTAATTTCTCTCTTACCCTGATTGAAACCATTTTCAACATCAACCTTGAAGATCTGAAGTAACTCAACTATCTTGCCCTGTAAACATTTCCCTTTAGAACTTGATCTTGGTCTGACTGCTTGACACATTGACTCCATTAGCCCAAAGGAATATAGATCTACATCTATCCATCTGAGTAAGTGATTTCACCACCAAATCAAATCAAAATCCAAAACCAATTTACCATACATAACTAGCCTGAAATAAATTAAAATCAACAAAGATAAATCATATAGAGAGAGCCCTCTCTCAGCATTAGGAAGGCTAGATCCTAAGGCTTATGGTTACCTCTAATATTCTTTAAACCTAAATAAAAAATCTAACAACTCTTGAGAATTATTGGAGTGATAACACCATTAAAAATATTATTCTATACCCGTCTGTAAGATCTAGCTTATCAGTTGATAATTACCAATTGATTCCCCCCAAATATCAGGAAAGAAACATGCGTTCTCCTCTTAATTTGGATGAAGCTATTATTTTTAAAAGACAAACTGAGGACGATGCGATTAATGGTTGTATTAACCAACCTTCTACTATTGGGAATCCAACATCTCAAACGTTAAAATAGATGCTTGACAATGTGGCCTAGGGAGATCCACTAGAGGTTCTGAACAATGAACATACACCCACAACTGTAGTTCATAATAATGTTCCCATTGAAATTGAGCCTAGTAAGTATTTGAACATTAATGCTAATATGGATGACTTACAACATAAAAAATGTATCCAAATCCTCTAGACATATAAACAGGATTTTGGTTGGGAATATTATGATATGAGAGGCATCGAACCCCAACTATGTATAGAAAAACATGCCCGTTCCATTCACCAGCCTCAAAGAATATTGAATCCACACCTTAGGGATATAGTAAAACAAGAATTACAGAAATTCCTTGATGTTAATTTCATATATCCTATTTCTGACAGCCAATGGGTTTCACCACTAATTGTAGTCCCTATGAGAAATGGAAAATGGATAATTTGTGTGGATTACAGAGAATTGAATAAAGCTACACAAAAATATCACTTTCCTCTTACATTTGTAGATTGGGTTCTTGAAACTCTTGTGGGAAGAATTTTTTCTCTTTTCTGGATGGTTTTAGTGGATACAATCAAATCTAGTTTTCTCCCGAAGATCAGGACAAAACTACATTCAACTGTCCTTGGGGAACGTTTGCATACAAGGTTTTACCATTAGGGCTGTGCAATGCACTAGCCACTTTTCAGAGGGAAATCTTGACTATTTTTTCCGACTTAATCAGTGAAGGGCTTGAACTATACATGGATGATTTCACTCCTTATGGTAGTGATTTTGACCAATCTTTGCAGAATTTGGAAAAAGTTCTTTAACTATACATAGCTACCAGATTATGCCTTAGTAATGAAAAATGCCATATGATGATGGAAAAATGCGTATTTCTGGGGCAATACATATTTGTTGCAAGAATTCATGTATACACAACAAATATTGAGGTAATTCTCACGCTTCCTACTCCTCGTACCCCAACTGAGGTGCATAGTTTCCTTGGTTATGTTGGTTATTATCACAGTTTTATAGATTTTTTTTCAAAAATAGAAGCACCATTGTATATATTGACAGGAAATATGGAATTCAAGTTGACTGACATGTGTGATGTTGCTTTTGTAGATCTGAAAATTTTTGTCTCAACATCCCCTGTGTTACGTGGGCCATATTGGAATTTTCTGTTCCAAATTTCATTTGATGCATTAGATACAACAATAAGGGTTGTACCTGGACATGAAGAAGATAAAAAACCCTATTCCATTTATTATATAAGCAAGAATCTTACACTGAAAGAGTTAAATTATACAGTGACGGAGAAATAATTCTTAGCTGTTGTTTATTCTATTAATAAATTTCGTCACTATATAACAGAATACCCAGTATTTTTATATACTTATAATTATGGCATTAGGTATTTAGCCAATAAACCTCTTAATAATGGTTGAATAACTCATTGGTTGTTGTTATTATAAGAATTCGATATCACAATAAAATATCGACAGGTGAAGGAAAATCTTGTTGCGTATTTTCAGTCCATAATTCCGTTAGTAGCTGACTCTTCACCTGTGGAGGACCAATTTCCAGACGAACAGTTGTTCACTGTGACCATCAAAACACCTTGGTATGCTGATGTTACCAATTACCTAGCAACAAGAAAATTTCCAACACATCTACAGTCCCAAGAAAAGAAGCTCATTATTCAACGCAGTGCATAGTTCTCCTGGATTGACGAGTACCTTTTCCATACAGGCTGTTGGGTGCAAGAATTACAATTAAGAAAACTCCTCAACACTTAATTTGTCAACTTGGGGGATCCATAAACTTAGAGACGAAGCACAGGAAATGCCAAAGATGGTATGAATCTTCCTAATATAAATCCTTACTTTCTTTAAAGGAAAGATTGCATAATCAAATTAAAAAGAGAAAAAGGCAACTTGAACCATCAAAATAATCTAAGACTGGAACAAGGATGAATGCATTTGCAAGAGGGAATTAAAGATAAAAGGAAATTACTCTAGCTAATTATTGTTTAATTACTGAGTGTGTGTTTTTCTTTAGTAGAGACACTTAGCAGTCTCATCAGATGGCCCCTTAAACCTGCTCCTTTAGAGATTTCCTTCTTGCACTAATCTGTCCTGCACTTTTGCAGTTTTCTTGCACTAGTGCAGGAACAAAGATTTATGCAAAAGGTATAAATGGTGTCTTTACTAAAGGATTTTTACTTCATGCAAGGGCTTGAACTTTTCCAGGTTAAAAGCACTCAGATCCCATGGCAAGAACTAGTTCTTGCACCGGATCAGAGCTTCCTGCACTTAGCATTTAATTCTTAAAATGAGTGCTTAATTATTGCAAGTGCTATTATACTGTTAAATAAAATTTAACACATAAAAAGTGAATGTTTCTGATCTTAACAGAGTACAGGAAGAAAGAAACAATCAATATACATTTATCTTGTCATAAGCATTTAATGAAAGAAATAAGATTGCGGGAAGTAGACTAAGAAGGCTTGCTGCATCACACCAACGTGCACTGGTGCAGGTTCATTTCTCCTGCTTGGACCAGGCTGGGAAAACCAATCAAACAACATTGTAGAAAAAGAGATATCACACCAACGTGCACTGGTGCAGGGTTATTTCTCCTGCTTGGACCAGGCAGAGGAAAACCAATCTGAAATCAAGTATAGGAAAAGAAATTGCAGGAAAATGAAATTTATCTACTTCACACAACAGATCCACTTTCACTCAGACAAGAATGCATGTGCTTAGAATTAAATCACACTTGACAATGTAAACAAAAATTACAGGAAAAAAAGAAATGGGGTAAAGGTGCTAGGTTGGTTGGGCCCTAGCCAACCAGCGCGTTTCCCTTTTTAAATAAAAACACTGCTCAGTACCTTAATCAATTCATCAGCTCAAATACAGAAATGAAATTTGTGAAACATGAGGCAGAGCTCCCTTTTATTAATTCACTCAGGAAAGTACATACATTAATACATCGTCCAACCCTAATTATGGTGATAACAAAATACAACAACCTGTTACCGCCTCTCTGGCTATGTCTCTATTCTCTTCTGCTATCAAATTTTTTTTTGTAGTCCTATTTACATTCTACATTATATATATCTTTGGCCAAAGGCAAAAATATATTATTCAACCGATTGCATAACCAAATGTAGAATTTAGCTTTCCGGCCTTCAAAATTAGAGAGTTTGAAAAAATGGCCGTAGCCAATCTCTAGCTTTCGTCCTTCACAGATTCGGTATCGGCTGCCTTTGGATCGATCTTGCTGTCGTGGATGAAGCTACTCAAAACAAGGCGGTGATCAAGGAGGTTCAAATCTACTGCAAGGATTTGATGTGCTGGCATTGGTGCATGATCTGATCCTGTACTAGGATCAACAGTCATGGTAAGTACTCTAACTACCAAATAAACATTGGAGATATTGATAAGTTACAAAGAGTGATTAAAAGTAAGAAATCATATAATAAATGATTAATTAATGCTAAGTTGAATTAAAAGTATGAAAAATAAAGTTTATACGAAATATGTCACCGTGCTTGGACTAGTGCAAGATGAGGGTGCATAAAAGAGGTAAAACAGAGGTAAATGGTTATGATTTAGGAAGGGGAAAATGGAAAAAAGAGAGAAAATTAGGGGGCTAACATCCTCCCATCCCTAGGCTGTTGTGTGTCCTCACACAACTATTTACCTTTGTAAAAAAACCTTCAAAACTTTGAGCATTCCAGCTCAATCCTGCTCTGACATACTGACATCAGCCTGCAATGTTTCAGACTTCTTCTTTATGATGTTATTTAGTTTCTTTGTCACCTTTTTAAGTTGCTTGAAACATTGTACAGCTCGGTACTTCCAAATTCTAACTTCTCCTTTCTTTTTCTGGATGTCCACAGTTAATTCTTCTTTACTTTGTTCTTTTTCCTCCTGCGCTTTAGCTATGAGCTGTTCTAAGTTCTGCACTTGAAGCTCTAGTTCAACTATCCGAGCAGTAGGAGTTACCAAATCTTCTTCTTATTCTATCTTGACAGGGGCTGTGTCTTCCTTAGGGACCTTAGCATCCCTCGGGGTTTCAACAAATGCTTCTTCCTCTTCTTCTTCTTCTTCTTCTGGTTCTTCCTCTTCTAGTTCTTCTTCTTCTTATGGTTCTTCTTCTTACACTGGTGCAGAAGGGGATTCAACGTCCTGTGGGGACTTTGGTTCTTTGCCTGCAATAGATTCTTCATTCTTTTTCTGGGCCTTTTTAATGAAATCAGCCAACAGAGTGTCATCTTCAACCTCTACAGATTTTTCTACACCCGCAAGGATTGACAGGTTGTCTTCTTCGGGGGTCTGTGCCTGTACTGGTGGTGTAGAAGGAGTCTCTTCAATAGGTGCACTAAATGTCTTCTTATTTGGAGATGGGGCCCTTTATTCTTTTGATTTTTCAGGTCATTTCCTTTTTGCACTGGTGTAAGAAGGACTCCCCTTTACATTCTTACTCGGACCCTTGCTTGTGCTGGTGGGGTCCTCTGTCTCCTTTCCAACAGGTATATTTTTATGTATCTATTTTAACAATGCCTCCCAGGTCATGCCTTTAACTTCTAATTGTTTTTGGACCACAATATTTATCAGGTCGTGGTGATATAACTTCTTGTTGGCCTGGTTTTCCCGTCTGTCCTACACACCCTTGGCCATTTTTTCCAAGCTCTTAAGCAAAAAATAGGGGAAATCAATCCTCCACCGGATGTGATGGCTGGCTTCGAAATGCTGCAACATCCTAAAATGGCACACAAAAGTGAGGGAGTACCTTCCTTCACAGGTTACGAGTTTCTGTAGGATGAAAAGTAGGTCCCACCACTGTCCCAGCAGGGCACTGCGCGGAATTCCTTTCTTCCAATCTACCTTCATATTCTTGTTAACGACGAAATGCTTCCATCGCTTCCTTTCTAGTTTCTAATTTTGAAACCCCTGCTCACCAGTATTTTCCAAGCCTGTCGCTGCTGCTATAAACTCTTCCGTAACCTCAAATTTTAGAGGCCCAATTTTTACTCGACCATTTTTGAAACTTCTGGCAAACTGTAGGGCCATTTCTTTGTTGTGCCCATCAAAATTTTGCAAGAATTGAAGAAAGCCTGAGTCTTGCAATAGTGAAAGACTATTGCGATACTTAGCAGTTTGTTGTACCCTACTAAGAGACGAAGGTTCGCTTCGAACAGGCGACATCGCTGCTTAACAGTTATGAACAATCAAGAATTTACATGCAACACCGGGAAAATTGGTTCTTATGGATAGGGATCCAAATGTCCACCATCCCTTCCATCTTATCACCCATTCATTCCATTGAAATAACCGTGGATGCGCGACATCTTTGAGATCGTGCCAGATTGGTGCTTGTGACGACGTTTTAATGGCTAGGTGAGGTAATCATTATGAGTGAAGGACATCTAGGATTATGGCAGAAAGGGGAAATTATATCCAAGAAATGGTTAAACACTTCTGCACTCCTTCATAATTAAAAAAAAATAACTTTAGCATTCATTAAAAAAATGATCATGATTCTTAACTTAAAAACACCTAGTAGTTTAAATAATTTTCTCCTAGTTAATATGATAGCACAAGTACTCATCGAATAAGTGAAAGGAATTCTTATAAAATTTCATGATGACCACTTTCCTATGACATATGTTATGAAAAGAACAAATTGTACTATGTTTCTGACAGGGTGCATGCTTGCACTGGTCTGCTTGCACCGCTTAAACTATGTTATTCTGTTGGTACCATTATGTGTGCACTTATTATATAGGACGACATGTTTGCACTAGTGCAAGCATAATATTTGAAAAAAGAACAGGGAATTTAAGTAAAATATAGGCTGGAATTCCAACACGACTTCCTCAACTTATACTGGAAATTTGCTTCGCCCTTTCTTGATGCTTCAGAGCATATCCTTTTGATCTTTGTGCACGAGATCCTTCAGTGAATTCATGAGGGAAAAAAGAAGTGGGAAAAGGGAAATTTTAGAATGGGAAGGAATTTTGTTACATGGATTCCAGGAATAGTACCACAAGAGGGGATAAACAGAAGTGGGATAGGGAAAAAAAAATTCAAGGGTAAAGTGGGGTTTTTACAAAACGGACAGGGTAAATTCAGAAGAATATGGGAAGGTTAATCATTCTGGGATTGAAGAAGAAAACTGAGGGAATATTATGAAAGTGGAATATGAAGGAAGGCAGAAAATTTTCTAGAAGGTCTGCCTGCACTGGTGCACGAAAAATAACTGCAGTGACAATTAAGCGTTACTTGAATAAAAATATCCATGTTAATTACCCCAATTGTATAAAGGTTAGTTCTATTGAACCTGCTTTTACTTGGTGGTCGCTAGCATATCTAAAGATCAAGCAACATTATATTTTTATTAGAAATTTTTGATCTTCGTGCTAGCAAGCTGGTTTTCAGGTTGATCCTTCTGCAATCATGTCAGCGAACTGATTTTCATAATTACAAGAAAATATTTTTTCTTTACTTTTTATTTTAATTTTTTAATTTTAATTTATTTATTTTTTTAAAATATTTTAAAGAAGAATAAGAATTCATGTTTTCAAAATGTTGTTATTACCATTCACCACTACCATCCCGAATTGTTGTTGGACTTGCCGTGTAAAATCTTTCCTGGAAAGTGGCTGAAAATACTTCTTTAATCTATGTCCATTTACCAAGAATAATGAATTTTTTCCATTAATAGTTTTAACTTCTATTGCTCCATTCTCGAATACTCAGATCACTTCATAAGGTCCCATCCAACGTGTATGGAACTTCCCTTTAAAAATTTTAAATCTAGAATCATAAAGGAGCACCCAATCACCTGGTTGGAATTGTTTTTTCTGAATAGACTTGTCATGCCACCTTTTGCGTTGCTGCTGAATTAGTATGTTCTGCTGAACAACATCCCAAAGAAATTCATCTAACTCATTTAATTTGAGAAGACACTGTTGTTGTGCCTCAGAGAGATCTAGTCCTAACTGAACTACGGTTCTGAAAGTTTTGATCTAGAATTCAATTGGTAATAGAACCTGTTTTCCATATACCAGCTCATATGGTGTATGTCCCATGCTATTTCTCCAAGTGGTTCTGTATGCCCACAAAGCTTCTGGTAATCTTTCAGCCTAGTATTTCTGATGCATATTTACTTTCTTTGTAAGAATGGACTCGATCACTTTGTTTGTGGATTCCACCTGGCCATTTTCTTGCGGGTGATATGGCGTGGATTTCCTGTGCCAGATCTTGTATTGCTCCATCACACCCTATACCAGATTAGAAATAAACTGCGGACCATTTTCAAAAGAAATTTCTCTAGGCACATCAAATCTAGTAAATATTTCAGTAAAAAGAAAATCAACAACAAATTTTTGTGTAGCAAAGGAAACAACTTTAGCTTCTATCCATTTTGTAACAAAATCTGTACAAACCAAAATATGATTTTTACTTAATGACGTTGGATTTATTGGCCCTATAAAATAAATAGCCCATTTTTCAAATAGCTCAACCATAAATTGGGTGCATAAAGGCATTTCATTGGTTTGATTAGGCCGGCCCACTCGTTGATAGCTATCACATCGCCTGACATACTGTTTGGCATCCTTAAACAAGGAAGGCCAAAAGTAACCAGCATGCAATACTTTATATGCAGTCCGCTTTTTAGTGAAGTGGCCTTCACAAGGTTCATCATTAGAAGATTTCAATATATCAAACACTTCCTCCTCTCTTACACATCTATGGATAATCAGGTCTGGACCAGTGTAAAAGAGATCTCCTTGAATCCAGGAGTATGCAACACTTTTTGAATAATATTCCGCTTTTCACGAGTGGACAAGTGGGGTGGTGTTTTCCTAGTAACCAAGTAGTTAGCAATGTCAGAAAACCACAGAGAATCTGTTGACATAGAAAAAATATGTTCATCTAGAAAATCATCATTAACATAAGTTGCTTCACTAGGATTATCTAATCTAGAAAGAAAATCTGCTACAACATGAGATTTTCCTGGTCTATCAACAATAGTAACATTAAATTCTTGCAACAATAGCAACCACCTAGTCACTCTACTAATAGTCAATGGTTTTTTCATCAAATATTTAATTGCGGAATGACAAGTATGTACAAATACTTCATATCCTATAATATAGTGCCTGAACTTATTAATTGCAAAAATTACAGCTAAAAACTCTTTCTCTGTAACTGTATAATTTAATTTAGCGGAAGACAAATTATTACTAATATAATAAATATCATAGGATTTCTTATTTTCCTCTTGTCCTAAAGCTGTGCCAATAGCTAAATCTGAAGCATCAGAGGAAATGTGAAAAGGCAGGGACCAATTAGGACCTCTCAAAACTGGTGCTTGTACCAACTTTTCCTTCAATGTTTCAAAAGACTATTGGCAAGTTGTGGACCAAGAAAATTCACTATCCTTAGCTAGAAGTCGGAAAAGAGGGACAACTATATTAGAAAACTTTTCAATGAATTTTCTATAGTAACCAACATGTCCTAAAAAACTCTTACTTCCCTTTGAGTTTTGGGTGTAGGAAGATGTAGAATGATTTCAATCTTTACCGGATCAGCCTGGATACCTTTACCAGAAATCAAATGGCAAAGTACCACTCCCGCTTTGCACATTAATCTACATTTCTTGTCACTCAAGTCGAGATGGGATTTGTGACAACGGAGAAGTACTTTCTTCAGATTTTTGAGAGCTTCCTGAAACGAATCACCAAACATAGAAAGTCATCCATATAAATTTCTACAAATTCTAGATCAGCAAAAATGGCCAGGACTACCCTTTGAAAGGTAGCCGGTGCATTACATAAACCAAAGAGAAGCACTTTATAAGAAAATGTACCCCATGGACATGTAAAAGTAGTTTTATCCTGATCTTCGGGTGCAATTTGTATTTGGTTATAGCCACTGAAGCCATCCAAAAAGGAAAAATATTTCTTTCCTACAAGGGTATCAAGCACCTGGTCAATGAAAGGGAGAGGGAAGTAATATTTGAGAGTGGCTTTGTTTAATTCTCGATAATTAATAAAAATACGCCATCTTCCATCTTTCTTAGGTACTAGCATTAATGGAGAGACCCACTGACTGTCAGAAATAGGATAGATAAAACCGACATCCAAGAGTTTCTGTACTTCTTCCTTCACAATATCTCTTAGAGCTAGATTCATTTGCCTTTGGGGTTGTCAGATAGGTTGGGTTCCTTCCTGAATATAGATATGATGTGTACAAGTTTTAGGAGGAATACCCTTCATATCTTCATAGCCCCAAGCAAAGGTACTAAGATGGTTTTGCAACAAATTCACACACTGCTCCTGCTGAGATGAGTCCAAATTTGAACTAATATGTAAGGATTTACTAGGGCTAATCTCAACAAGAGTAGTATCAGGTTCAGAAGTACTCAAGGGAGTGGTCAAATGCAGCGGTACAAAAGAATTAGAATCATGATTATCTTGAAAATCTAGGCTGAAAATGTGGCTCAATGGCTCAAAATTAGGCATAGTGTCTAGATTACTTAGGAAATCTTGAATCACATATTCTTGTGAAGACCCAGTATAATTATGGATAAGGGAAATGGGCTGAGTCTCCTCATCACTTCTTTGATCAAACCATAAAGTATCTCGAAGGTCCTGAATGGATTTGGCAGGGGGGTATAAGGTAAATTTCTTCCTAGAATCTCCATGCGAAATATACATATCACCGGAACGACATCCAATATATTCATCGGCCGTAGCAAGCCATGGTCGACCCAAGATCAAGGGATGTCCTCCTACTGGGTTCTTTGGCTGAAGCACAATGAAATCATCAGGATATTCCCAAGAATCTAATGAGATGATCACATTGTCCAATACTTCTTCTGGCTTAATTTTAGATCTATCTGCTAATTCAAGCACAATGGGAGTAGGGTGAAGATGAGATAACCAAAGTTGATCCATGGTTTGCTTAGTCATGACATTAATGGCTACCCCTAGGTCTATAAGAACATTAGAGACAAGGACATTACCAATTTGAACTGAGACAATAGGGTTCCTGGGATCAGTATATTTTTCCATAGACACACATCCCGTCATCAACTCTGCTGCCCTACAAACAAATTGAATGATTTGGGGTTCCATTCTCTTCCTCCTGGGTTTCTTGAGACAAAGTTCCTTAATAATCTTGGAACAAATGGGGATCTCTTTAATGGCTTGAATCAAAGGTATATTAATGAAAATATTCTGAAGCTCAAATGCTAAACTAGTCTAAAAAATAGGCTCACTTCTTTCCACTACTAGCCTCTCTGGGAAGGGAGGCTATTTGGAAGAATATGGAAAGGATTCAGAGGGTAAGGGCTGCTTAGTGACAGCTTTTAGAGAATGGTTAAGATTTTCCTCTTCTCCTTTCTCTTCAACAATAACTATAGGTTGCTTCTGATTTTTTGATGTCACAGTCCTTCCTGATCTTAATTGAATATCATGAACCCCAACTGGAATAGACTAGTACTCGAATGGTAAAGGTGGGTTTGTTACATAGATAATTTGCACTGCTTTATTATTGTTAGGATTAGGCATAGTTTGAGCAGGCAACTGAGGGGGTCAAAAGGGTGGAGGTAAAGGCAACGGTGGAGTAGACTGACTGGGAAGTTGAGGCATTGAATAAGGTGTATGCATAGATGGATATGACTGCATAGGTGGATGGTAGGAATATGGAGAATGAGTTGGCCCTCTCCAACCTTGTTGCCATGGTTGAGAAGGTTGCCCATGCTGATATTGATTCCCATACTGCCACTGCTGATTAGTGTTAGGATAAGAGTATGCATGTGAATTATAACCAAAATAGTGTGGAGAAAACTCAGGAGCCATACCTGTACCTACCTGAAGCCAATTCCTTCTTGCTCCCATAGCATACAAGTATTCAGCTTCAGGTTTTCCCCCCGTAAATACAACTTTAAGTCCTGGTATAGAGGGACATTTTTCTGTGACATGGTCTTCTACACAAATAACACACTTATTAGTTTCTTTCAAATTAAGAGGAGACTCTTTAGGAGGATGCTTGTCTCTACATTTAGGATAGAAAATACATAATGAATCTTGTTCCTTCATGAGATTTTGCTAAAATTTTAAAGAGTCTAACTATTTGGTAACAGTATTCATTATATCAATTTTCATGTTTTCCATTTTATTTTCTAGTCCAATAATCATAGTATCACTAGATTTAGTTTTTCTATTTCTATTTCGAGTTTCTCTACCAGATCTATACTGATTTCTTGAAAATTTCCTGCATAATTCACAAATTTTGTTCAAAAGTTTGCTGAGAAATATTACCTTGTCCTAACAGATTTAAATGATTTCTAGCATTATCAATAAGTCCTTGTAAGAACAAGGTTCTAATAGTACTGGGACCAAACTTAAGTTTCGACCTTTGTAAAATATACAGAAATATTTCTAGGTAATCTTCAAGAGTTTCATCATCATCCTGTATGATTGTAAAAATCTCATCCTGCATGTCCCGAGTTTTGCAATATTCTTGATATTTAGACAAAAACACTCTCTTCATCTGATCCCAAGAGGTTACAGTGTTTCCTCCTAACCCCATAAACCAACGTAGAGTTGAGTTCTTGAGAGTAACAAGAAATAATCTTAACTTCTGAAAGTCAGTTGAATAATAATAACTTTTACATAGAACATCAAAATCGAATAGAAAAGAGTCAGGATTTTCATAAACTTTACCATGGAAATGAGGGAGAGATGATGGTGGAATATTCTTCATTTGCGCCACATTATCAGGATCCATAATTGGAAACACAAAAGTGGATTGTTCTTCACTTACTTGGTTTTCACCAGTCCCTTCCAAATGATCTTCATGGTCCACCATTGTTTCCCTTTTACTGTACCGTTCTCAATAGGTTGATCCACACCTGAGCTGTTGTCACCAGAATCCAGGTGGATTGTTCCTGTGTTATGGGTTTGAATTGGATTGGGATTCCTGCTTACAGAAGGAGACCCAATATGAGAATTGTTTTCAGAATTATTTTGGCCCTTATTGGGCTTCGAACCCTTACCTTTTCTAGGCATTCATTTCAAAAAATAAAGAAAAATAACAAACAACTTCTAGTAAAAAATGATGTCAGAAATTAGCACCAGTAAAATTCCTTCAAATAAGATTTTCCAAACAATAATGAAAAAATAAAGGAAAAATTACCTCTATTGTATAATCAGAAAATTCTTACAAAATCAAATCGCCTCCTCGGCAACAATGCCAAAATGTTGGGTGCAGGAATTACACTTAAGCAAACTCCTCAACACTTAATTTGTCAACTCGGGGGATCTGTAAACTTAGAGACAAAGCACAGGAAATGCCAAAGATGATATGAATCTTCCTAATATAAATACCTACTTTATTTAAAGGAAATATTGTAGAATCAAATTAAAAAGAGAAAAAGGCAACTTGAACCATCAAAATAATCTAAGACTGGAACAAGGAAGAATGCATTTGCAAGAGGGAATTAAAGATAAAAGGAAATCACTCTAGCTAATTGTTGTTTAACTACTAAGTGTGTGTTTTTATTTAGTAGAGACACGTAGCGGTCTCATCATATGGGCCCTTAAACCTGCTCCTTTAGAGATTTCCTTCTTGCACTAATTTGTCCTGCACTTTCGCAGTCTGCTTGCACTAGTGCAGGAACAAAGATTTATGCAGAAGGTATAAATGGTGTCTTTACTAAAGGCTTTTTACTTCATGCAAGGGCTTGAAATTTTCCAGGTTCAAAGCACTCAGATCCCGTGGCAAGAACTAGTTCTTGCACTGGATCAGAGCTTCCTGCACTTAGCATTTAATTCTTAAATGAGTGCTTAATTATTGCAAGTGCTATTATACTGTTAAATCAAATTTCACACATAAAAAGTGAATGTTTATGATCTTAACAGAGTGCAGGAATAAAGAAACAATCAATATACATTTATCCTATCATAAGCATTTAATGAAAGAAAGAAGATTGCGGGAAGTAGACTAAGAAGGCTTGCTGCATCACACCAACGTGCATTGGTGTAGGTTAATTTCTCCTGCTTGGACCAGGCAGGGAAAACCAATCAAAAAGATATCACACCAACGTGCATTGGTGCAGGGTTATTTCTCCTGCTTGGACCAGGCGGAGGAAAACCAATATGAAATCAAGTACAGGAAAAGAAATTGCAGGAAAAGGAAATTCATCTACTTCACACAACGGATCCTCTTTCACTCAGACATGAATGCATGTGCTTAAAATTAAATCACACTTGACAATGTAAACACAAATTACATGAAAATGAGAAATGGGGTAAACGTGCTGGGTTGGCTGGGCCCTAGCCAACCGAACGTTTCCGACACCGTAAAATGCGCTTGGTATAATAATCAATTTATCGGCTCAAATACGACGAAGGAGAGAAAACGTAATTGAGCTCCCTTTTATTAATTCACTGAGGCAAGTACATACATTAATACATTGTCAAGCCTAGATTCGAGCGATAACAAAATACAACAACCTGTTACTGCTTCTCTGGCTATGTCTCGATTCTCTTCTGCTATCAAAATTTTTTCTCTAGTACTATTTACATTCTACATTATATAGATCTTTGGCCAAAGCCCAAAATATATTATTCAACCGATTGCATAACCAAATGTAGAATTTAGCTTTCCAGCCTTCAAAATTAGAGAGTTAGAAAAACTGGCCGTAGCCAATCTCCAGCTTTCGTCCTTCACAGATTCGGTATCAGCTGCCTTTGGATTGATCTTGCTGTCATGGATGAAGCTGCTCAAAACGAGGCGGTGATCAAGGAGGTTCGGATCTACTGCAAGGATTTGCTGTGCTGGCAACGGTGCATGATCCGATCCTGCACTAGGATCAACAGTCATGGTAAGTACTCTAACTACCAAATAAACATTGGAGATATTGATAAGTTACAAAGAGTGATTAAAAGTAAGAAATCATATAATAAATGATTAATTAATGCTAAGTTGAATTAAAAGTATGAAAAATAAAGTTTATACGAAATATGTCACCGTGCTTGGACTAGTGTAAGATGAGCGTGCATAAAAGAGGTAAAACAGAGGTAAATGATTATGATTTAGGAAGGGGAAAATGGAAAAAAAGAGCCAATTAGGGGGCTAACACAGGCTCTAATACTCAAATCCATAGATGCATTAGGGAAGATGATATTTACGATATTCTAAAAGCTTGTCATGAAAAACCCTGTAATGGGAATTTTGTTGATCGAAGAATTGGGCATACAATTTTACAGATGGGCTATTATTTGCCTAAAATATTTAAAGGTGCCAAGAAATATGTCCAAAGTTGTGATAATTTTCAGAGGATGGGTCTCCCCATTTGGGCTGATGAAATTCCCCTATAGCCACAAATTATACTTGAACCTTTTGAAAGATGGGTGATGGATTTCGTGGGCCCCTTCAACCTATTGTCAAATCATAAAGTATATATTTTGGTCTGTAGAGACTATGTGACTAAATGGGTGGAGGCAGTAGCTCTCTCAAAGGATACAAAAGAGGCCATTATTAATTTTGTATTTGAACTATTTGTGCATTATGGATTTCCTAAAGAGATCATAACAAATGGGGTGTCACAGTTCAATACCTGCAAAATTTCTACTACTTTGCAAAAAGACCACATAAAACAAAAAATTACTTCTCCTTACCATCCTCAAGCAAACAGACAGGTAGAAAGTACCACTAAGGTTCTAGAGGCAATTTTAACTAAGATAGTATATGCAAACTGCTAGAATTGGGCTTCCAAACTGCGTGAGGCCTTATGGGCCTATCGAACGACTTGACACAACACTATTGGCTATTCGCCATATCAACTTGTTTTCAATAAGGAGACCATTTTTCCCAATATAATTCGAAATCAAGACTCTCAAAATTGCCAGAGAAGTCAGATTGGATTTCAGCACAGAAGCACAAAAACAATTTTTGCAACAATTTAATGAATGTATGAAATGTGCTTATAGGAATTACAACACAAAAATATTATTCAAAAACAAAGGGCTATATGGAATGATTGACTGATTAAGAAATTTTTTTTCCAGAAATGAGATTTGGCACTATTATATGACTCCAGATTCCAAGTTTTCCTAGGGAAACTTCAAACAAGATGGATGGGACGATATGAGTTCATTAAAGTTTATGACAATGGCATGGTGAGTCTTACTACAATTGATGGTTCTGGCATCTATTTTCTTGCCAATGGACACTGACTACATCTGTATCACCAGCCACTCACACAAGTGTCTTTTGTTCATGAGGTAAGTAACGATTATAATTTGTAGGTAATAGTTGATCAAGGAGGTAACCCTGCAGCTACAACCAGCTGAAATGTTATGAAAATCTCTTTCATTTTGTATATAATGTACATATATTTTGTGAATGTTTTTTTTTCACAAGAAAAGGGGGGTTGTTATTTCCTTAGTCATAGTTGTTGTTTATTTAGTCACAGTTGTCGTTCCCTTAGTCACAATTTTTGTTCCCTTAGTGACAACTGATGTTCCCTTAGTCACAAATGTTGTTCCCTTGGTCATGGTTGCTATTTTCTTAGTCACCGTTGTTTTTAACTTAAAAAAAAATGATGTTCCCTTGGTCACAGTTGTTTTTTACATAGTCACAAATACTATTCCCTTAGTCACATCTGTTGTTCCCTTGGTCGCGGTTATTGTTTCCTTAGTCACAAATGCTATTCCCTTAGTCACAGTTGATGTTCCCTTGGTCGCAGTTGCTATTTCCTTAGTCACAATTATTGTTCTCTTAATCACAACTACTATTCCCTTAGTCACGATTGTTGCTCCCTTGGTAGCTATTGCTATTCCCTTAGTCACAACTGATGTTCCCTTATTTATGATTGTTGTTTTCTAGACATATTTGGTTTTGTAGAAATAGTTATTCTTTTAGCTTGATTTTGAAGACCTTCTTTGCTATCATGGTAAGATAATTAGTTCCCCCCAAATGATTACCATAAGAGAATATTTTATAAGAAATTTTTAATATACTTCTAAAACTCCTAAAAATTTAACAACCCTAATATTGTAATTACATAAAAATATTTATATTACATCTCTTCAATCGCCAATGGAAGATTTTTTCTTTCATTTTAATTTCTTATAATTCTTTGATCTCCTTGAAAATAAATTTTGGGAAGAAAAATGGAAAGCTAAAAGGGTAATTATTACAATACTTTTTACACAATCCATGACTCTTAAGGAGTTGATGAGCCACCCCATTCACTAATATTTTGTCATAACAAAAAAAATGAATAATAATAAATAAAAATAGAAGAAGAAAATCAAACAAAGGATATGAGGTCTCAGTCAAAGCCAACCTACCATGATGATAAGACTTAATGCACCGACATTACCACTCTAGTCGCCAAGATAGGGTAATGGCCTTCGACCTTTGGGTCAAAGGATAAGAGGTATCATCATGATCCATCTTGTTCGCCTCATCAGTTCTAGTGAATGCCATTGTTACCAGCTGGTCACCATGCCAGCACAAGGTTCTTTGTCGATAATCAAAAAATAAAGTTATGAATATTTTCTAGTAGAATGGGATACTGACATATCAATGGGTTAAAATAAAATGCTGTTGAGGGTATAGATGCCTGGTGGAAACAACATACATGCCTATGTTATTGAAGTACATTGAAATTACCATCTAAATTTAGTCATTTTTCTCTCCCTTAGCAATAATAAAGGAAAAAGTTGAATTATTATGGAAACCTTACTAAATTTTTCCTCAGAAAGTGGTAATGTTGAGTATGTATGAACGATTAATTTTAGCTTTACACATAAGGGATGTAATAATTTTAGAAAAAACTATTAAATTATATTCTAAATTTCTTTACCTTTTCTCTAAAGGTAATCTTTTAGAAAAATTTGTCTTATCCATGCTCGGAGTTAAAAATACCTCTATAATGATTTCACTCCGCTTTATTTCTTTGGGTGCCATAAATGTATCATCTGTCAACATGATTTTTATTTTATACGTTCAATAATTACGTCGCATGCCTTGCCCATTATTTCTATTTTTTTACGATTATTCTATTAAGATCCATTAATGCATTCTTATATAATTAGTCATTTCAACTGTCTCATTGAATCAAATGCATTATGGAAGGTCGTGAGCGACCTTTAATCTCATCGAGGGGGGTGGTGAAAAGGAAAAAATAAATAATCAGATGCTTAAAACTATTTAAAATTATTGCATGTTGTGGTAGTTTGAATTTTCTACTATGTGAAACACTCCTATCCCTGTCTCTGTTGAACTGTTTTGTTTATAGCCTTAAAATTGTTTCATGAGAAACAACCAAAATGGGTGGTCATTTAGTATGTAGTGAACTTGATTAGCTATGATATGAGAAAGCACAAAATATTAAGGACCAAATAGGGTGGTCAGATTATTTCCAGTGACTGAAAGGCTTCGATAACGAAGTCACTCTGGAATTTACAAGAAAATTGAGCAATGGAATAATAATGGTTAGAGGTTGAAAAATAAAAGTAGATGAAGAATATTTGGCAGAAGAAACATGCCTTTCTATAGAAGACGAGAAGTGGTCTAAATAGATACTCCACTACATATCGCAACTTATATGAATATGGGAAAACTAGTTATTGCTATGCTAGCTCCCTCATTAGTATTAAAAATGTGTAAGGATCGACTCATGTTAACCACTTGTGAAAGGGTTTATGTGTGTAGTTTCATGTGTTTTTGATGATCAAATTATGAGTTAATTAACTTTTAAAAACTGATAAAAAACAAATGGAATGCAGTAAAATAACTCACAACAATCACATAACACAATGGATGATAATGGAGTTCACCCCTCGTGGGCTACATCTCCATGGACCCGCTTTAAATAGCTAGGCCTTCTTGGGATTATGAGTTAAATGTCTGATTACAAGCATCTGTGACGCTCCAATGGATTTTATTATTCTTCCATTGGCTTTAGAAGACATGAAAATCCCAAAAATTACTATTCAATCTCTGAATTTGGTTACCATCTCCTCTAGGCTTGACCTCCCATCCAGGTGGCCATGGGATTGTTTAATATAAAAAGTGATAAAAACACCTTTAGATGTGCTCCAACGCCTATGAAAACTATACCACTATGTTCATAACATCAAATACATCTAAATATGATTTTTCATTCACTCCATTTGGCCTTCAGCTGATCTGGGCATGGCCTTCCCTCCTAGTGGCCCTAGGCTTCAAAATTCTTCAAGTGACCAAAAACACCTGCAGATTTTCTCTTCTACCTTTGAAAGCCATTCCAATGGATTTAGAGCATGCCAATTTGCTAGGAATTACTATTCATTCACTCCATTTGGCCTTCAACTGATCTGGGCATGACCTTCCCTCCTAGTGGCCCTCGATTTAAAAATTATTCAAGTGACAAAAAACACCTGTAGATTTGCTCCTCTGCCTACACAAGATGATCAAATGGATTCAAAGCATTCCAATCTGCTAGGAATGACTATTCCTGAGCTAAAATTGGTCGAAAATTTCTCAAGATAGGCCTCATTAAATTTCCCCTAGATTCTACCTCTAAATCAGGAAAACTACGAGTGAATTCCAAAAAATCTGGAAGTGGCACCAGATTTGGATATTCTGCCAAAATTTCCGTCATCTTAACTACATATTAATTAGTGGATAAGATGCACTTAATGGTGCTAAGTGTGCACTAATCCGTGCTTAGTGGAAGGCACTTGGTCTTGGGCATATGGCAAGGTCGCATGATGAGGAGGGCTGACCCATTCCTTTCCTCCGCCATCTGACCCGCATAACTTAAATAGAAATTGAGAAACTTGATTTTCAAGTCTCAAGGTGGTGGCTCATTGGTGATCAGAGTGTATAAATTATACAAACATATGTATATCAATGGATTCAATCCAATCATGCGATATGCTAAAGCAATATACTGAGTCCTTCTACAAATCAATTGCGGAAAATAAACATGATCGCCAATCACAACAAGTAAAGAAAGAAGCAACTCAAACCACAACAAATATATTTTTCCGGAGAAATCTTGCTGCTCAAAACCCCTCTACCTTCTATTGTATATTCACCATGGAATGATGAAACAATTACAATGCACTCTTCTCACAAGTGTCTCCTGCACTCTCACAACTGTCTCACACTAACCCAGAAAAAGTCGACCAACACAACCAATTTCCTACCTCTAATTAGCCTGCCTTTATTGTGAAATTCATGTGGAATGCAATCCCTATTATTTAGGATTTTCATCATTCTAAAACTGTGCAATTCCCATGGGCACTCCAATAGTTGTCTTGCTACATGCAGATAACCTACTAATGATACAAATGATAGTTAACATCCCTTTAACCTTTGTATCAACTGGGTATCCACTAGAACTAACATGCATGCATCTATTAAAAGTAAATAATCAGTTGTATGGTAGATCACTGCATGTGAATTAAATATGATTTAATTCACTTGATCTCTCTGTTAGTATGAATCTTAATTCCAAGCGTACGAAAAAATACCACTTTAGCTGTGCATAAAAAACAGCCCTAACAACAAATATGGTTGCCAATATCCTCAGATCTGTAGTTAGGTGATCAAGATAAATGCTGAAAAAATATAGATCTATGCATTATAATACATTAAGCAGTAGAAAAAACAATATTTACTCCATGCATCCAATAGACAAGGCAAGAATATGTTGAATGAATTTTGTATTAATGGCACCTGGGAGTAAAACACAGAAGGGTGTTACCAGTTCTCCTCAATGGGATGGGTTCTTGTAAGTCCTCAGCACTTCAGATCTAAAACTCCTCTTTTTTGATGGTGTAGAAAACCCAAACAAAAATGGTAGCAAAATATGACTATGATGGTGGATCAATAGTCAGACCAAAAGTATAGATCCAAAGTGATCTTTAGGCAACAAAAGGTGGTAAATGAATGGGAAAACCCTTCTATTTATAACAAAATATTGAGTTAGTCTATATATTGGTGCATAATTAAAATATTGTTAACCAAATCAAGATCCAACTTTTATGGAATATTTTATTATATTTGTTGGAGGGAAAAGGAATTTGACTTGGGTCAAATCCCTTTATTTGTAAATAATAAATAAATAAATGATTTATTTATCATTTTAAGGATGTGGTTGAGTAATAATCAAATAAATAATGATTTATTTAATTATTTAAGGGTGATTTAGTCATATTTAATAAAGAATATTATTTAAATAAGGTTTAAATAATTATTCTTAGAAAATAATAAGATAAATAATGATTTATCTAATTAATTTCCTTGTTTTGGGTTAAATATGACCAGGAATATTAATTAAACTATTGTTTAACTAATTATTCCTTGAGGAAAATCAAACAAATATAGATTTATTTAATATTTCCTCATGGGGTTTCTTGTTTAGACCATAAACAACTTAATAAAGGTGGTTTACTAAGTTATTTTCATAGTGAAAGAAATTTTACTTAGGGTAAAATTGGTCTTACATGGTGTACTTGGGTCCATCTAATGCTTAATAGGTTAGATGACCAAAAAATGGTGTAACATATTGCCCCCCAGCGTGCGAGCATTAGGAGCTAATCGTATGACCGAAGTACGTTGTAAGAACTCAATCATTAGACACTGAAGGGGAAGTCAAAGAGAGAGAAGTATAAGGTAGACCGAAAGTGCTGAAAGGACTAGACCCTGAGGAGGCGAGACTTACAGGTTCAATAAGTCTCTTTTATGAGTGAGTACCTGTGCTATAGGTGGCGGGGGAGGCGTACCTATGCCTGCTGAGGCAAAGTACAAAGAATAAGGCGTTCAGTAAACAAGGGACTGAACAATATAGTACATGTTGGCATAAACATGAGCCAGATAAACAACATGATAATGGATCCCACATACATATTATGCCTGGGATAATAGCCAGGAATTTTACAATAATATCTAAGTACATGAGATATAAATACAACCCATATGCCCCTATAAACATGAAAGGGCTCTGAAAATCTAACTGATACATGCAATTAAAAAGGCGCTACAAGTGGCTGAGGCCGACATCATCAAATCTATGGAGATGCATCGAAGGCTAAAAGGAAGAGGTCATCTGGGAATGTGGGGGGCTATCTATAGGGCCACCCCCTAATGAGGGCTGAGACATCTCACACACACCCGATAATCACTGATATCAGCTGCTGCATCACTAGACCATCAAGTATACGGATCTTGATCATGCTGAAAGGAGATGGAGCTAAGAAAAAATCAAGTCAAAGGGAAATAAGGAGTCCCTTTGCCTGATCTAAGGCACCGAACAAGAGTGAAAGTTGGAACCAAGGTACATATCCCTCTAGACCTGTCTTTTGGAATGAATTAGCTCATGTCAACAGAAGGAGGTCTGCCATAGGTGAGGCAATAAGATATCCTCAACTAAGGCATGAGAGAAAATAGTAGAGCGATTGACATACTGACACTAGGGATGATGATGAAATGGGGGGTATTGACTAGCAGACAGACAACTTTCTTTGTTTAGAGCATAAAGGGCATGGATGACCTGGCAACAACTGACACAATATCATGAGGGATAAGGGACAGTGGGATTGAAGGCCATAATGTGTGACACAAGAGAGGAATCAAGCAATGAAGGATGGAGGACTATAACGGGATACAAAGGGACTCAGGATATACTCCATGAATACAATGATGACTCAACTCAGATGCTATAAACAAGGGTGACTCGATGGTGCTACCACATAGAAAAAAGGTCCAATGGGGACCATAAAAAACATGAGTATATGATGGTTACTCACGACGAAAATCTACACGAGCATGGAAAAGTCTGATGGAAAAGTGGTGCCCCCAAGTACAAGTGTTGCAAGTGAAGAAATTTGATTTTGGGGAGTAGTGAAGTGACGCTTCGTGGAAAAAAAGTGTCCCGTGGAAGTATCAAATCACAAAAGACTAATAGATACCCATTTGAGGGCTTGGTGAGTGCTTTCCAATGGTGCGAACGGTTTGTCAAGCTGAGCTATGGTTTGGCCACAGTGGGCGAAAGAAAAATATGGAGTTTCTCTTTTAACAAGGCATTTTCCCTCTAAATTCACTCATTTGCAAGTGGAGCTGTGGTGAATGTATGGAGGAGAGAAGACCCTAAATCTTGCGGCGATTGTAGCGGAAAAACCGACCGTTGGAATTGAGATCCATCAGTTGAAGGTAAGAGGCCTAACCCTAATCTTTCATTTTAGCGGATCAAAATTTCAGTTTAGGCACCTAAAGCTCATGAACAGGCCAGGTCACACTTTTTGGGGTCTGTTCTGTGACTCGGGTAGTAGGTAATGGGAAAAAAGCTGCGACCTATCCTAGGAAATGACCTGAAAAGTGTGACATGTCAGAGAAAGGGGGCTTCGATGCTGTTTTTGGCTAAGATTTGGGATTTTTCTGGTTGAGGGGCATAGGTGCCCCCAAGCATGTTATGGTCATGCCAAAATTTATTTAGAAAAGGGGAATCTAAACACATTTAAATTATGTGGTGCACCATTTGTTTTTTATTTTTTATTTTTTTATGGTTATGTAGTTCGAGAAAGAGAATGGAGGATTACTAATCTCTTTTGGTACTGCATATATGAAGCAAATGGACTAAGTTTCTGGGTTTGCATACATGGTGTCACTATCCCAAAAAGAGGATTTGGAGATAATGAACTGGTGCTTTCTTAGAAAACTCACAGGTTGGTCAACACCAATGTCGAAGGTATTGTGTTGTTGATGTATGATGAAGGAATGATGAGGGGTATCATCCCTAGAGTGATCTGAAGTGATATGGGACTCCAGAGATTCTTCTAAATGTGGAAGAATAATGGTACTAGAGTCAACAAGTTTCTCCTGGACTCTCAAATATAGGTGCCCTCTTACCCAAACATTGGGTGTCAATGTAATGGCCACAAGTTGTATGTGGTTTGAATTCATGGGTCCGATGTAAGGGGGGATAGATAAAGTCAAGGGTGATGACTACTTCTGATGGCAGTGTGGGTGCAGGCATTAAGGAGAGCTGTTCAAACTTAGTTACAATGTTTTCTAACTCAGGAGGAATTTGTTCCTGATCTCTTATTCCACTCTCGGTCATCAAATTTATTAGATTGGTTGATAAAACTAATAAAAAGACTTGCGGAATCAAAATTCCATTTTATCCTTTGAAAACATAATAACTCACTTTTATGCAATGTTTTAAAGACCTTCGGAAATGTTTTGGGTATCAATCACTTAATAAATCTCTTTTTGAACCAATATTAAAACCTTCGGAACAACGTTAAAAACCTTCGGAATCAATGTTTAAAACCTTTGGAAATGTAATAAGTTCCTTTGAAATAATGTTTAAAACCTTTTAGCAATGGTTCCGGACTTCAAACACTTTAATAAAGTTCTATTACAAACAATGCGTCGGGTCCTTACCCTTTCGTTAAACGTCGTGTGATTTCTGATGCGACCACCGTCGGATCTCCAATGCATAAGATTGGACGTCTATTGCGTAGAATTAGCCCCCGTACTTTATCACCCAAAAGTAACATGAAATCGGTAGTTTCGTTACTGTGATGTGTCTCGATACTATTCGATCGCATTCAATTGAATTCAAACTGCTCACATGCCAAAAGATGTGCGATAACAGTGGCTGGTTTTCTGAAAACCGCTTAACCTGAAAACTTTGTTTAAATCATGTTTGAAGATGGATTTTCACCGGATTTCAGGGTTAACTTCAATTTCTCTTGGAACCCTCCTTTTCCACTGCGAACTCAATAAACATAGATCTATTATCACTGCCTAATCTCAAGCAAAGAAAACCAAATTTCTTTAAATTTCCACTCCTTTACACAGAAGCTACTTACACTCAATTTCTACACAGAAGACATAAATCAAATGGATTTTCGGAGAGATGAAACCCTCCGGGAATTTTCCAAGCTTACAACAGATAGTTAAAATTATGCAATTTTATTAAAACAGAGGTAAAACCCTTTCAATCCAATCTTCTACTGCCCAAATCTGAATTCCTCCTTCTCAGAGGTTACATTTATAGTTTTTTTACATAACAGTCGACCTCTTCTTGAGGATCGAATTCTTCAAATTTAGAGAAAATCCTAATTACATAACATCTTCCTTAAATCTATCAAATAAAGGCTAAATATACTGAATCTAATCTAAAACTGCTCCATCTTCGTAAATACTAGTTCAACCCTATCTAGTACAACTGTAAATTGACAGCTAAAAGTACCAACACCTTTGCTTGTAACTTTTTTTGGATTTTTGGAATAATTAATGAAGCCTTTTGTCTCTAAGCCTCATGCCCCTGCATCAGACTCCTGAGGAAAAAAATCTTCATGGGCTCCTGTCCATGAGCTCCTCCACAGAACTGCCCAATTTTGGCAGCATGGTTTCTATCATCTAGGTAGCATCTTCAATTGGCTGATCCCTCCACTTGATCAGATATTGAAAATACTCCTGTACCCTGGTTTTATTAAACACTTTCTTGTCTAAGATCCTCTCTAGTTGTAATGTCTTTGCTGTGGGTAACTATTTTACCCAGTCAATCTGTTCTCTGTCTTCCGGTCTGTCATCTGTGCCACTATATTCATATTTGTACAAATCAGCAACATTGAATATTGGAGATATTCCAATATTAGATGGTAATTCAATTTCATAAGCATTTGCAGAAAAATTTCTCAATATCATGCATGGTCCTATATTTTTGAATTTTAACTTGTTATACTTCCTCTTTGGAAATATTTCTTTTCTTAAGTGTGCTAAAACCAAATCACCAACTTCAAAATTAACTTCTCTTTTGCTCAAATCTGCTCTGTTCTTGTACTTGATGCTGCTGTCTTGTAGCTGTTGCTTTACCTGTTCATGTATTGCTTGAATTTTTGAAACAAAATCCTCTCCTTCAACACTTCTCATTTCTGCTTTTCCCAAGTTCCTCAATTCAGATACTCCTCTTGGGTGCATTCCATAAACTATATGGAATGGAATCTGCCCTGTACTTCTTTTAGGTGAATCATTATATGCATACTCTGCTTGTGGTAAAATATGATCCCACTGTTTAGGATGTTCTCCTGCAAGACTTCTTAAAAGATTTCCCAAACTTCTGTTCACTACTTCAGTCTGCCCATCAGTCTGAGGGTGATAAGCTGAGCTGAAACTTAGTTTAGTACCAATTTTCTTCCACAATGTCCTCCAAAAATGACCAAAAAATATGGTGTCTCTATCAGAAACAATAATTTTAGGTAACCCATGTAATCTGATAATCTCCTTGAAAAAAAAATTGGCAACATGAGTAGCATCACTGCTTTTATAACATGGAATAAAATGTGCCATTTTTTAAAATCTTTCAACTACAACATAAATTTCATCATTCCCTCTCTGTGTCTTAGGCAATCCTAACACAAAATCCATATTTACCATATCCTAAGGTCTGTCTGGAATAGGTAATGGAATGTACAAACCTGCATTTTGACTTTTCCCTTTTGCATATTGACAAATTTTACAATTCTTCACATACTTTTCCACTTCAGATCTCATATTTGGCCAAAAATAAAAATACTTAGTTGCTCATAAGTCTTATCAACACCAAAATGTCCAGCAAGTCCACCACTATGTTTTTCCCTGATTAAATTTTCTCTCATAGAACAATTTGGTATGCACAACTGATTTCTTTTGAACAATAAACCCTGTTGCAAGAAATAATCTAACCACTGACTTCTGTATACCAAAACAGGATTACAACATGCTTAAAATGCTGCTTTGAAATCCAAATATTTCTTATAGAGTTCTTTAAGAAAATGAAAACCTAACACTTCAATTTGAATTTCTTGAACAAGAATGCTTTTTCTACTCAAGGCATCAACTACCTTGTTTTCTTGACCACTTATATGCTTCAATACAAAGTTAAAAATTTGAAGATATTCAACCCATTTTGCATGTTTTTGATTCAATTTAGGCTGTTGCATAATATACTGTAAAGCATTATTATCTGAATATAGCACAAATTCTTTAGACATTAAATAATGTCTCCACTTCTTCAATGATTGTACAATTGCATAAAATTCCTTGTCATAAGAAGAGTACTTCCTCCTTGTCTCATTCAGCTTCTCACTGAAATATGCTACAGGCCTATCTTCTTGACTTAATACAGCTCCAATAGCTTCCCCACTAGTATCACATTTTACTTGAAATGGTTTGTTAAAATCAGGAAAAACTAAGACATGTTTCTCAGTTATCTTTTGCTTCAAGAACTGAAAATTTATTTTAGCTTCAGTAGTCCACTTGAATGGCTGTTTGTCCTTCTTTATGGTTTCAATGATAGGTGCATTGATCTTACTAAAATTCCTTATGAATTTTCTATAAAACTAGCAAGACCATGAAAACTTCTTACCTCAAAAATTTTTTTAGGTGTAGGCCACTCCACAATTGCCTTTATCTTCTCTGGATCCATTTTTAATCCTTCAACAGAAATAAAAAAACCTAGATATACCAATTCTTCTTTCATGAAAGAACATTTCTTTAAATTTACCAGTAACTTCTCTTGATGTAACTTCCTCAAGACATAATTAATATGTCTCAGGTGTTCTTCCTTTGTTTTGCTGTAAATTAATATATCATCCAGATATACTATTGCAAATTTACCAATAAATTCCTTCAATACTTCATTCATAAGCCTCATAAAGGTACTAGGTGCATTTGATAAACAAAAAGGCATTACCATCCATTCATACAATCCATCATTTGTTTTAAAATTTGTTTTCCATTCATCTCCTTCCCTTATCCTAATTTGATGATACCCACTTTTCAAATATAGTTTTGAAAAATATCTTGCTCCACTCAAACAATCCATCAAATCTTCAATTTTGGGTAAAGGAAATCTATACCTGATTGTTATCTTGTTAATTTCTCTTGAATCTGTGCACATTCTCCAACCTCCATGTTTCTTCGGACTTAATACTGTAGGTACTGCATAAGGAATCAAAATTTCTCTGATCAAACCTTTGTCAACCAATTCCTGCACTTGCTTTCTGATTTCATCATTTTCTATAGGAGTCATTCTGTAAGCTGCTTTGTTTGGCAAATTTGATCCTGGAATCAAATCTATCTGATGGCTGATTCTTCTTACAAGTGGTAATTCATCAGGAAAATCATCCACAATAATATCACAATAATTCTCCAAGATTTCTTGAATTTAAATTGGAAAATCAGAAATTTTAGTAGAAGTAAATACTACCTTAGGTTTGCAAAATAAAGAAAAATTTACCTCATCATCTTCAATATGCTACAAGTAATATTTTTCACTCAACAATAAATCCTTTGGATCAGAATTTTTACTTGATTCATCTTCTTCCATAGGTAAAAATTTTTGATTCATACCATCTTTGAAAAACTTGTAAGTGTTTCTCTTTCCATCATGTATCGTTGCTCTGTCATACTGCCAAGGTCTACCCAGCAATATGTGACACACATCCATAGGCATCACATCACACATGATTTTATCTTTGTAACTACCCATTTGAAATTCTATTTCACATTGTTCCTTTACTATCAGTTGATGTCCCTTCTGAAGCCATGACACCTTGTAGGGTGTTGGATGTTCCCTTGTCTTCAATTTCAACTTCTCTATCACCTCTATAGAGACCAAATTATCTGTACTGCCACTATCAATTACCAATTGACAACATTTCCCTTGAAATTTGCACACACTTCTGAAAAAAGTCTTTCTCTGTGTTGGTTCAGCAACTTCCTTTGTTTTTTTTTAACAAAACTTTGTTAACCACCAAAGATTCCCTTTTCTCTGGCACAATTTATTTCTCTGTTTCAGGCAACTTTGCTGCTTCCACTTTAGTTTGAGAAAAAAATACATTTCTCTGGTTTGTCCCCACATTCTTTGGACACTCATAGGCTCTATGTCCTAATTTGTTACATCTGTAACATCTAACTTCTCCTCCTCTGTTTCTGCCTCCTCTTCCTCTGTAATGACTCCTTCTGCCACTTGTATCACCTTCTGTGGGTGCATACTGAGATGAGCTGCTGCTAGCTCCATCTCTTGGTGCTGTAGATCTTCCTCTACCACCTTGACTTCCTCTTCCTCGGAAAGTACCTCATCCTTTGGAAGATTTCTTTCTTATGAGTTTTTCTTCAGCTTTTAAGGCCATCTGGTAAGCCTCTCCTACTGTTTTAGGAGACAATATACTTATCTCATCTTGAATCTCCATTCCGAGACCATTTATGTACCTGGCAATCTTCTCTGCCGTGTCTTGAATTTGTCCTGCTCTTATGCTCACTTTGTAAAATTCTTCTGTGTATTCTTTTACTGTCATTAATCTCTGTCTAAGATTTTGCATTTGTCTAAATAATGAAAGGTGATAATCACTAGGCAGAAACTTACCTCTCAACTTTGCTACCATTTTGTTCCAATTCTTGATTGGATGCTTACCAACTCTCCTTATTTATGCTTGCACTCCATCCCACCAAAGTGCTGCATGTCCTTTCAACCTTGTGACAACAAACTTAACTCTCTTTTCTTCACCCATCTCTTCATAATCAAAGAATTTATTCATTTCATTGATACAATCTATCAACTCTTCTGGATTCAATCCTCCTGCAAAAACTGATACTTCAAGTCTAGGCTTGGATGTCGATCCTAAAACTGATTTAAAGAATCTCATATCAGGAGTAAGATCAACATTTTCTTCTTCTTCTTCAGCTTCAGGTTCATTGACATCTTCAGGATCTCTCTGTTGTCCTACTTCCATTGCTTCCAATCTAGCTTGAATCTGCTGCATAGTCTCTAGTACTTCAACATTTGCAACTGGTCTACCTCTTCTTCTACCAGCACCACCTCCTCTGCAAATTCTGACAACCATGTTGGATTTCTTTTTCTGACTTTTGGAAGCTTGTTCAATGTCTGAAAAATGCTCTGAAGACTGCTCTAATACCACAAATGATGGCAGTGTGGGTGAAGGCATTAAGGAGAGCTGTTCAAAATTAGTTACAATGTTTTCTAACTTAGGAGGAATTTGTTC
The DNA here is from genome assembly GCA_034641835.2 of Pinus albicaulis. Taxonomy (NCBI): domain Eukaryota; kingdom Viridiplantae; phylum Streptophyta; class Pinopsida; order Pinales; family Pinaceae; genus Pinus; species Pinus albicaulis. The sequence goes on from CM076583.1 coordinate 1,093,441,108, forward strand.
CTTATCTCTTATTCCACTCTCGATCATCAAACTTTATTAGATTGGTTGATAAAACTAATAAAAAGACTTGTGGAAGAAAAAAACCCTTTTATCCTTTGAAAACATAATAACTCACTTTTATGCAATGTTTTAAAGACCTTCGGAAATGTTTTGGGTCTCAATCACTTAATAAAGCTCTTTTTGAACCAATATTAAAACCTTTGGAACAACGTTAAAAACCTTTGGAATCAATGTTTAAAACCTTTGGCAATGTAACAAGTTCCTTTGAAATAATGTTTAAAACCTTTTGGCAATGGTTTCGGACTTCAAACACTTTAATAAATCTCTATTGCAAACAATGCGTCGGGTCTTTACCCTTTCGTTAAACACCGTGTGATTTCCGACACGACCACCGTCTGATCTCCAATGCATAAGATCAGATGTCTATCGCGTAGAATTAGGCCCCGTACTTTATCACCCAAAAGTAACGCGAAATCGGAGGTTTCATTACTATGATGTGTCGTGATACTATTCGTTGCGTTCAATTGAATTAAAACCGCTCGCACGCCAAAAGTTGCGCGACAACAGTGGTTGGTTTTCTGAAAACCGCTTAACCTGCAAACTTTGTTTAAATCACGTTTGAAGATGAATTTTCGCCAGCTTTTAGGGTTAACTTCAATTTCTCTTGGAACCCTCCTTTTCCACTGCGAACTCAATAAACATAGATCTATTATCATTTCCCGATCTCAAGCAAAGAAAACCAAATTTCTTTAAATTTCCACTCCTTTACATAGAAGCTACTTACACTCAATTTCTACACAAAAGAAATAAATCAAATGGATTTTCAGAGAGATGAAGCCCTCTGAGAATTTTCCAAGCTTACAACAGATAGTTAAAATTATGCAATTTTATTAAAATAGAGGGAAAACCCTCTCAATTCAATCTTCCATGGCCCAAATCCGAATTCCTTGTTCTCAGAGGTTACATTTATAGCCTTTTTACGTAACAACCGACCTCTTCTTGAGGATAAAATTATTCAAATTTAGATAAAATCCTAATTACATAACTTCTTCCTTAAATCTATCAACTGAAGGCTAAATATACTGAATCTAATCTAAAACTGCTCAATCTTCCTAAATACTAGTTCAATCCTATCTAGTACAACTGTAAATTGACAGCTAAAGGTACCAACACATTTGCTTGTAACTTTTTTTGGATTTTTTGAATAATTAATGAAGCCTTTTGTCTCTAAGCCTCATGCCCTTGCATAAACTTCCATATTGTCATCATCGTAATAGAAGATGGGGTGACTGGTGGAAGAAATACCACCTGACGTGGTGAAGCTACCTGACTCATCATCATGAGAAGAGAGGTTCACATGCACATCATCATGTGGGGTGATGGAAGAACAAGAAGATAAGGGATCCACTGATGTTGAGCCCAGGGTGATCGCTGAAGGGAGGTCAAGTGAAAAAGAAGGGGAAGTATCAGAGGGAGTTTCCACCGTGGATCTCATGAATAATGACAGGTAGTGGACAGTGGCTGAAGACTCTGTCATTTCGACATCAGGAGGGGGAATGTCGATGGGATTCATTCTGTCATCTGGTTTTGCTGAAGAAAAATGCACAAATAAGGGAGCGGTGGACTCATTGCGCTTGGCCTCGAATTGGTGAACTATCGCTAGAGAGGTGCAGAATTCCTCGAGGCAGGGACAGAGGTAAGTATAGTGGCCATGGAAATCACACAAAGAACATGGGTGATTTGTGCGCAAAGACTTGAGTTTCGAGACTGAATTAGGTATAGTGATATCAAACTCCAGAAATGCTTCGTTAACCATGGGCTTGAGGTGAGGAAATTCTGGACAGGTATGGGTGGCATGACCGACAAAATCACACAAAGAACACTGGATAGTACGCTTTGGCGACTGAGGAGGGGCAGGGTTTGTCGGGGGAAGCCTTGTCTTTAGTTTCCTTCTTACGAGCTTTGCCCTTCTTACCCGAAGCTGTCGCAACAGGAGAGGGTTCCTGTTGAGGTGGCTGAGGCACTGTAGTAGCGGGAGAAGTCATGTGGACCGTTTGAACTGGGGTCAAAGCAAGATAAGGTTTGGGTTAACCATGCGGGGTAGCAGCTGGGGGATTAAGGTACCAGACGGGAATCCCTAGGGTCAGGTTAGGAAGAGAGAGGGTATCCATAACAGGTACTATGTACACTCCATGAGGGGGAGCTAGGAACGGTATCTGACCGGAGGGGTAATGGCCAGGCGGGATGGCTCCAAGATGTTTAAGGCCTGGAGGAACCATTACAAGGGGATAAAGAGGCTCATGAATACTAGCTGCAGGTGAAGGGCTAGGAGAAGGAGGTCCAAAAGGCTGAATCGAAGGGCTAGGAGTAGGCTGTGGAGGGCGAGGAGGCTACCGACTAGCCTAAGCGGGCCGCTTGAGAGCAGCCCGAGACGATTGCATCATGAAAAAATTTGATGAGCTGGGATCAGAGATAGGAAGAGGAAGACCAGGGAATGTACCAAGAAAAGAGGAGTCTTCGTAGACTCCGGGTGAGACACTGGTCAAAGGATAGACGGTTTACTTATTGGCCACCAAAGAGATGATGGACTCAGGGGAGGTCTGAGACTTCAGTTCGTAATATGTCAGTTGGTCAATGGTGACTATATTTCCATTATGAGGGAAGGAAATCTTGCGGTGGACCACAAATGGGACAACAGACATCGCATAGGTGTAGCTACAACCCAATAGAATGTTGTAATCTAAGGGGGCATCAATGACTTCTACATCAACACAAACAGTCTTGCCCGCAAGAGTAATAGGACAATTGTAGAACATGCCAATGGGATGGGAGACGTGGCCATCCCACGCTCAGAGAGTGATCATGGAAGGAGCCAACTCAGGTGATCCGAGTTACTTCCAAACCGAAGTGGACATCACATATGTGGATGTCCCCTCATCAATGATACACTGGGAAATGTGAGTGTTCCAGATTTTGACTGGGATTTGGAAGGTGACAGAAGCAGGAAGAGGAGGATGTTCTGATCGTTCAACATCGAATATGATCAAGCGATCATTGACAGGGTCTACAGCGCCCATGGCAGATAGTAGAGCTTTTCGTTGTGAAGGGCACTACTGGAGGAGTTCCAACGTTGAGATCGTGGCAGGAGATTGTGCCAAATCATCTACTATACTATAGGAATGGGCAGCTTTGCCAGAAGCAGCATTTCAGCTTAATGGTCCCTTACAGATCTTGGTATGAACATCTGACTTAGGCTAAGGGATCTGCAAAGGACCATTAGGTGTCGAAAGAGGCTTTGTAGAACCTGAAGATGGTGGCTCAAGGATAGACGTAGTGGGAGGCTTGTTGTATTGACGGGACCGAGTCTGAAGGTTGAGGTCAATGGTTATAGGTTGGTCAAAGTTCATCATGAGAATCTGGTAATTGGAGGTACCAGATGGAGGAGGTTGAGTGGCTACCTAACCTTCAGGTGGTTGGGTAGCCACAAATCCTTGCTGAGGGAAAGGATTAGTAAACACGGCTGACTGACTAGGTGCGAGATTGGGAGGGATGGATGGGGAGGCTTGCTGTCTTTACAATGCTGCATAAGACTCCCACATCTGCTTCATCTATTTTAAAAGAGGACAATCGTGCATGTAATGACCATAAACACCATGACAAGAACAAGCCCGGTTCATGGGAACAGGCCTATCCTGCTTGGGTTGAGCTCCTTGTTGCTGGTTAGCAGTGTTAGGTGAATTATTTTGAGGATTAGGTCCAGGATTACTGGGAGCAGATTGATTTTGAGTGCCTTTCTTCATCTCTTTGAAGGGAGGAGGATTAGTTGTGCCTTGCTGTGCATACACCTGCTCCTCAGGGGGCAATGGCTGCTATTGCGAGGGTTGAGAAGACAAGGGAGGCAAAGGTGCTAATGTTGGAGGAGCTGGAGCACCAGGCTATGGATACGGATAATAAGGAGGTTGGGTAATAGCGTGGTAAATAGGAGGTTGGGAAAAAAGAGGAGGCATGCCGTATCCTGGATACATGCTACTGGGAGGGGGAAAAGTGCAGGAGGTGCTGCCCCCCCCCAGGAAAACCATAGCCCATGGGAGGCCGAGCATATGGATTAGAGAGAGCTCCAACGATAACGTCGGTGGCATGAGGTGCCCCCGGTGCATTGGCAACGCCAGGTCTAGGAAGATCAGGTAGAACGGTATAAACATAACCCGTATGAGCGTAGATAAGGTCATATTTTAACACCATTTGGAGAGCGACTTCTTCGGTTTGAGGAAAATGTGATGCGACATCTTTCCCTATAGGAGGCAAGAGAGATATAAGGAACCAGTCCATGTAGACACGGTCTTCGAAGGTAGGGGCTTGACATAGGCTCTTTTTTCCTCGCCATTCCTAGACATGATCGGATAGGAGGGTTGCAGATGATTGAATGAAAGAAGTCAAAAGTTAGATACCAGTGTCATAATGAAGGGGAAGCTGGAAGTAAGACAGAAAATCCCGGGCAAGAGTCACAAAGGTGGTATGAGAGGAAGGGGCCTGATCAACATACGACTTAGAAGCTTCACCAGTAAGTGTATGTTGGAACAACCGAAGACGAACAAAGTCATTGGTAATGGAATTAGAACACCACATGTGGAAAGATCGAACATGATTTATAGGATCTTCACCAGCAAGACCTTCAAACTTGGGGATTTCGGAAGGGAGCTTGGTTGGCATAGCAAGCCAAGCGACATTATGGTGTATAGGGTCATTTATCAACTAGTAAAAATTAGGAAGGCTAAGGCCTGCCATGTAGGAGAGCAAGGGCGTACCCAGGGTAGTGTCCGTTGTGGTCCCACTAGTGGTATTCCTAGCATTAGGTCCAGGGTTACCACCAGCATTAGGTCCTGCACCAGAAATGGTGAAGGTGACAGGGGGAGAACTAGGGGCGGCACGAGAAGGAGAAACCAATGAACTAGAAGAAGAGTCGGAGTGCAGACTCGGTGGAGGAATAACTCAAATCCTACGTGGAGGAGTAAGTCTTCCTACCGGAAACTGAGGATGAAGGCCAAGAAGTCTCCGGGATAAACGCCTTGGTGGCGCAATGATGATGACACAAACACGGCACAAAGGAAAAAGATACCAACAAGGGCAGGGAGGTGTAGGATCAACTGATTACAATGTTGAAACAAGGGCAGAGAGGTGTAGGATCAATTGATTTCAATGTCGAAACAAGGGCAGAGAGGTGAAGGATCAATTGATTTCAATGTTTTAGAGTCTTTGCTTGGAAGTGTTAACCAAGCCCTTTTTCGCTTAGGGTGTGTGTGTGAAGTGTGTAAATTTTAATTTTTAAACCCAGACATTTGTAGAGAAAACGAAAAAGTGTGCTGTATAGCTACAAATAAACCTGCAAATGATATTATATAAGCTTGCAAAAACAGAAAATAAACATCTAATAATAATATAAACCCAAGGAGGTGAGCCTCTCAAGAAGTAGTCTATAGGTGAGTAAAAAAATAATTAAAACACACTAAAAAAAAAAGCCAATAGATCTAAGGTCAGGAGGGACAGGGATCTAAAGGACAAATCTGCTGGAAAGTGGTGCAAAAAATAGCAACAAATGAGAGGAAAAATTGCTGTAAATGAAGTGGCAAAAGGCTATCTCCTGGAGGGAAACGGAGTGAACCCTAGAGGAAAACCAAAAAAAAGCTAAATGAGGTGATTTGGATGGACAAAAAGCTGATCTGAAGCGGATCTGAAGGTGAGGTATCAGATCTAAAAAAATGGCTGAAGACTAAAATTTCAGACAACCTGCAACAACAAAAGCTCTTCCACAAGAGGTGGAGGGTATTGAAGCCCTAGGGGGCTAGGTTTCGACTTATTTGAGAAAAAAATAACAAGTACAGGTCCAAAACAGGAAGAGACGGAGGTCAGACAACCCTGAATAGAGGCTCAAAAAAACCCAGAAAACTTTCAGAAAAATTCTCGCAAAAAGTCCAGGTCGCAATTTTTGACCTTCTTTCAGCAGCGGTCACAGTTTTTGGGATGAAAGGTGCATCCTGAGGGTTGAGTTTGCTGTTTTTGGGCCAAAAAGTACGACCTGCACTTTCAGCACTCTCGGCAGCAGATTTCAGAAAAAAATTGTCGTCTCAGCTATGATTGATGTCTGTCACCTGCGCAATAGGTCCAAAAACACACGGAAGTTAGAATTTTTATCGTTTTAGGGTTTTATAGGTTAAAAACAACATCAAGAAAAGAAAAAACAAGAGGCTGAAGAGAAATCCTAGGGTTTGAAGCAGCTGGATATGCAAGGATCAGAAAAACGACAGAGGTCGTAATCGTAAACCCGTGTGGAGTTGCCAGTTGTTAGTATGAATATTAATTTCAAGCGTACAAAACAATACCACTTTAGCTGTGGATAAAAAGCAACCCTAACAGCAAAGATGGTTGCCGATATCCTCAGATCTGTAGTTAGGTGATTAAGATAAATGCTACAAAAATCTAGATCTATGCATTAGAATACATTAAGCAGTAGAAAAAAAAGGATTTACTCCATGCATCCAATAGACAAGACAAGAATATGTTGAATGAATTTTGTATTAATGGCACCTGGGAGGAAAACGTAGAAGGGTGTTACCAGTTCTCCTCAATGGGATGGGTTCTTGTAAGTACTCAGCGCTTCAGATCTAAAACTCCTATCTCTTGATGGTGTAGAAAACCCAGACAAAAATGGTAGCAAAATATGACTATGATGGTGGATTAGTAGTTAGACCAAAAGTATAGATCCAGAGTGATCTTTAGGCAACAAAAGGTGGTAAATGAATGGGAAAACCCTTCTATTTATAACAAAATATTGAGTTCGTCTAGATATTGGTGCATAATTAAAATAGTATTAACCAAATCAAGATCCAAATTTTATGGAATATTTTATTATATTTGTTGGAGGGAAAAGGAATTTGACTTGGGTCAAATCCATTTATTTGTAAATAATAAATAAATAAATGAATTATTTATCATTTTAAGGATGTGGTTGAATAATAATCAAATAAATAATGATTTATTTAATTATTTAAGGGTGATTTAGTCATATTTAACAAAGAATATTATTTAAATAAGGTTTAAATAACTATTCTTAGAAAATAATAAGATAAATAATGATTTATCTAATTAATTTCCTTGTTTTGGGTTAAATATAACCAAGAATATTAGTTAAACTATTGTTTAACTAATTATTCCTTGAGGAAAATCAAACAAATGTAGATTTATTTAATATTTCCTCATGGGGTTTCCTGTTTAGACCATAAACAACTTAATAAATGTGGTTTACTAAGTTATTTTCATAGTGAAAGAAATTTTACTTAGGGTAAAATTGGTCTTACATGGTGTAATTGGGTCCATCTAATGCTTAATAGGTTAGATGACCAAAAAATGGTGTAACACTCTCACTAGTGCAACAAACAGTTACAACCAGTCCAACTGAATTTAACTCAATAAATTGAGCTAACTGATTTCTCATGCATTAAACTAATGCACTAACTACAACTCAAACTCCACAACTAACATAATCACTCTGCATGCCTCACCATCCACCCTCAACTCGAAATTCATGAGCTAAATGAGTTTATCACACTCAGTTAACTATTACAAGTGATTATGAGATAAGATTACATTTTATTTTCCAATTTAATCAAGGGAAAATTAAATTAGACACACATTTCTTGTTGACTTTTCAACACTCCCTCTCAGCAAGAAAGGGATTATCTGCCACCCCAATCCTGCCTCTATGCTATTCGAATTTTCTCCTGGTGAGTGCCTTCTTCAGAATATCTTTATCTTGATCTTCCGTGGGATTGTACTGAAGTAACATAATGCGCCTGAACACAATCTCTAAGATGGTGGTGCCAGATGTCTATGTGCTTGGACCTATCATGGAATACCAGATTAAATGAGAGTTTAATGCAACTCTGGTTATCACAATGTATCACTGTCAAATCCATATGAGAACCAAACAAACCAACCATGATCTTTCTCATCCAAATGGCCTCACATGCAACCTGAATTGCTGCCATGCACTCTGCCTCAGCTGAACTTAGTGCCATAGATCGTTTCTTCCTGCTGTACCAAGAAACTACTGTTGACCCTATGTTGAAGATCCCTCCTGATGTGCTCTTTATGTCTAATGGAATTCCTGCCCTATCTGCATCGGTGAAGCCTTGAAGATTCACTCCCTCTCTCTGTCTGTACCATAATCCATACTCTGTAGTGTCCCTGAGATATCTCAATGCATGCTTCCCTGCCTTTCAAAAGAGCTTGGTTGAACTAACTATAGCTTGACTCAGCTGGTTAACTATGTAGAAATTGTCTAGTATGGTGTTCACCAAGTACATCAATGAACCCATTAGTTTCCTGTAATGATTAACGTACACTACCTCACCTGCAGTAGTACCCTCCTTCCTCCAGTTTCTTGTAAGAGGATTCTCCATGGGTTTACAACTCTCCATGTGAAACTTGCTCAGAATATCCTTGGCATACTTGCCTTGAGAAACAAATAGCTCACCATCCCACTGCCATATTTCCAAACCAAGGAAATAGTGAAGGAGTCCCATGTCCTTCATTTCAAACTCCCTTGCAAGATCCTCCTTGCAAGAAGTCATTAGCTGCTCATCACCTGTAAAAATTAGATCATCAAAATAAATTACTATAATCAAGAGCTTACCATCAACCACAATCTGGTAGAGGTTTGCATCCACTTCACTTTTGGTGAAGCCCAACCTGGTGAAATAACTATAAATTCTAGTGTACCAAGCACGAGGTGCTTGAATCAGCCCATACAGTGCTCTCTTGAGTCGACACATATGTGACTCACTGTAAAAGATCTCAAAACCTTATGGCTGCTTTATGTACACTTCCTCCTCAATAACTCCATTGAGAAACACATTTTTCATATCCATCTGATGTATCTGCCACCCCATCTACATTGAGAGTGCAAGGATAGATATAATTGATGAGTATCTCACAAACGGTACAAAATTCTCCTCATAGTCAATTACCTCAACTTGTGAGAATCCCTGGGCTACAAATCTAGCCTTATACTTCTCCACACTCCCATCTGCCGCTTGCTTCACCTTATAGATCCATTTATATCCAACCACTAATTTTCCGACTAGTCTTGGGACAGCTTCCCATTCACTGTTCTTGACGATGGAGTCATACTCCTCAATGATAACGTCAAACCAAATTGGTTGTTGCACTACTTCCTCAAAGGAGGATGGTTCTGTCACAATACACTTGCTCATAAGAGCCATGTATCCAATAAACCTGTCTGGAGACTGTCTCTGTCTGCGCAGTGAAGTAGGTGCTCCTACATGTTATGCTGCATCAAGTCTCAATCTATCAGCTTTCGTGGTGTGCCTTCTACCATGTCTGGTGGATGTCTTTGCATGAGTGTTTTCTTCCACTCCATTGATCCTCTGCATGTGGCTACTCCACATCTTGAGGTTCATCCTTTATTAAGGAAATATCCGGATTATCCATAGTGTTTTGAAACAATGGTCGACGTTTTGAATCCCAACGGGGATCCATATTTAGGGAAAGATGTTGAATGAGTTCATCCTTTGGAACCAAGAGTTCCTCATCTGCATGCAAATCCATCTCCCTCTTAAGGGACAATCATATGGCTTTCTCCTCATAAAATTTTATATCTCGTCTCACAACAGTCATCCCGATGTTTGGAAAATACACCCGATAGTGATGGGGAGTATTAGTGTACCCCACAAATATCCCAATCTCAACTATTGGTTCGAGCTTCTTCCTAGAATATCTGGTCTCATGGAAATAGACGGATGAGCCAAAAATTTTGAAATATGAAACATTAGGTTTCTTACCAGAAAAAGCCTCCTTTGGTGTACTCATGCCAAGTATTCGATGAGGACTACGGTTTTGCAAAAATACCATTTTGTTGCATGCCTCCACCTACAGATGCAACAGTAGGCACTGATCATGCAAAATTGCTCGTGCTCTACCCACAATTGTTCTATTCTTTCTTTATGCGATGCCATTCGGTTGTGGGTTATGAGGCGCAATCAACTCTCTCCGAATTCCTTATTTGCTATAGAAGTTCTTGAATTCATTGGAGATGTGCTCACCACCATTGTCAATCATAAGAGCCTTCACATGATTCCCCATATCTTTCTCCATGAATGATTTGAACTCACAAAATTTTGAGAACGTATGATCTTTCTTTTGCATGAAGTAGATCCAGAACTTTCTAGAAAAAAGCATCAACAAATATCACATTATACACGTGCTTTGCTGTTGAATCTATAGAGAATGGTCCACACACATTTGAATGAAATCTCTCAAGGATTTTTGAAGCTCGGTTCTCCTTCTCATGAAAAGAGGCCTTTGCATACTTCCCCATGGTACATCCCTTGCATGTGTCTATCTGTGCAAGGGTATCCTTGGGAAGAACTGTAGAAATCTTCTGCATGAACTTCAAGGCTTCGTGGTGTAGATGGCCCAATATCCTATGCCATAAATCATCCTCATCCCGACTCACCACTTTTTCTGCCTTACCCATCAATGATGCACAACCATCTACATCAAGTTTATAGAGATTCTTCACATGAACCCCAATCTTCTTGGCTTGTCTTGTGGCTTTGTGTCGAAGGAAAGCTTTCCATTCACTAAAAACCACATCTTAACCTCTATCCTCCAACATTACGACTAAAACTAAATTATTTTTCAATCTGGGTACATGCATTACATCTTTTAATAAGAAGGGTTTACCCGATTGTCTCTGGAAGATAACTGTACCAATCTCGATAACACTGTATCGCCCATCATCACCCTTTTCGACATGCATCTGGAGGCCCTTCTCCTCGAAGATACTAAAAAGTTCTTTGTCTCCTGTTATGTGGTAATATGCAGCACTATCGAAGTACCACACTGATCCCATTGCACTTGACACCATGCATGCAATCAGTGAGAACTCCAACTCAAATTGTGAAGCCAAAGCCTCACCAGCTGCAGATCCTGCAGATCCTGAAGCCTTCTTCTTTTTATTTTTTTGTGGATAATTGGTGGCATAATGTCCATGAATTAGGGGAATTTTGAGGTCTAAAATGGGCTTCCTAAGGAAATTATAAAATAATAGTGAAAATAATGAAATACAATTTGATTACATCATCAAATTTTAGAGGGAAAAAAGAAAAAAACTATTTTTTCAACTCATATTTTTAACTTATCTCCCAAATGTTTTACTCAGATTTCAAGTGGGAGTACTCATTGGATGAAAAATTCAATTCTTCATCCAAGGAGTACCCATGTTGAATACTTTTGATGCATCCCACTACACGAAAACTGAGAAATACATGAAAAACATGATTGCAATGACGTTTTTTCACGTATTTCTCATTTTTCTTGTAGCAGAGTCCATCAAAAGTATGAAAAATGGGTATTTCTTGTATGAGAATTTTAAATTTTTCATCCAACGAGTACTCCCACTCGAAATTTGAGTAAAAAATTTGGGAGATAAGTAGAAAATACAAGTTGAAAAAGTAGTTTTATTATTTTATTATTTTTTAATATTTGTACCCTTTTACTTAACAAATGGTGAATCATCCCCCATGGTTGATGTTGGGTCATAAAGGTGACCGTTATAGGTAACCTCAGTGCTTTTCATTTAATTATCAACCCAGGGCAAGTCTTGTTATTTCAAGAGTGTAAGCACAATATATGCAAGTGACATCGGAGGACAGCTACTCTAAATTGTCATAAGGAATACTGTCTAATTCTCGAAGTTCAATCAAATAAATTTGGAAGTGAATTACATAATTATTTTGACTATTCGAGGGAGCTAACTCTGTTTTAAGCCTATGCAGAAGTAACTACTCAGGGTTGGAAAGAATAAAATATAATTGAACAACATGCTAGGATGAATTGAACAACAACCGTAATGAATTGAAAAGCAACTCTAATGAATTTAACAACAATCAATTATTCTAATTTTGCAATGGAATTCTCTTTTAATCAACTTAATGAAAACCTTATGAATTAAACAACAACCAAACACTCACCATGATAATGAAAAGATCTAACATTAATTACATGCAGAATTGAACATCAATCGTGTTAAAACTAATCAAACAATTATAAAAGCATTGAATAATGATGAAAGCATTTAAACAATTATGAAAGCACTAATTTTAAGCAAGAAGGCATGAATGGTGAACTAGTCTAATGAAAGAGGAAGTTGTAGCATCTTACGTTCACAATTAACAATTAAACGATATCTTATGAAACACATTAAATAACTTGAAACGCAATTCTATAAATAAACGTATTTCACAGAAATAGTAGAGAAGCTCTTGGGGTTGGGCCCAAAGCCACATAAGCCTACTGCTAAGGAATACTCAGAGATTATCTATTCCAAAAATTCCAGATTCTTTATTAAGCCGCAGAGTAATACATTAGTATAATTTGACGATTTTGTCTTGATACGTCTATTACAGAGAAAAATCTATGTCTGTAGATGTATATGTCTTATTCATCTTCGGCCTATTAAAGGCGAATTCAAAAGTAGAAACAGATTGTTTCCATACAGGACCTTGCTGCTTCGTGGCTGTCGTTTGAGTACTCCAAGCGTGGATGCGCCTCTCCATCTCCCACTATCCATAGGAGCCATTATGATCCCATTTTCCTCCCTTGTCGCTATCTTTTGGTCATCAGCAGTTCAGATGCTTTGATTCCCTACCAATAAAGATATGACAAGTTAGTTCTTACGTTATTAAACACTACTTTTATCATTAGTTCACTCTGCCTTGGCTTTACGTTATTTGCCTTTACTTTATTGCTAATATGAGGGGAAAATTCATAAAAGTACATAACAAATCATGGTAAATATGGGGTGAAACCTACCTTCTTCTTGGCCCAACATACTCCCCTGCTTACCTTTTTGCAAGTCCTCGTACAAAAAAATGGTTGAGGTGTAGCTGGGTTAGAGAATATGCAGGGTACACCTCCTCTTTATAGAGTCTAAAGCCATGTCTGTGTATAATCTTTGAAAAGGATGAGTTCATGTGCCCCTCTGGAAACTCATATTTATGATGATAGTCCTTAGGGGGGTACCAGATGAAGGAGCACCTATATCTCCACCCTATCCATGTAGGGCCCATGTTCAAGATTAGGTTGTTGTATAGAAGGAATCTGGAATCAACAACTTTGAAGTTCCTGTAACCAAATGGCTGTCTGTTCTTCACATTGTTTATAGAGGCTATCCATCTCTATTTGGCTACTGCCAATGCTTCTTCCTGAATGTCCTAGAAGTAAACCCACCCATGCTGCACTATATCCATGTGGACAGGTCCCAGTTTGGATATCACTCCTTTCCTTTGCATGAATTTCTTATGCTGGGTGAATAGGTACAGGGGTTTAGTAGGTTCCCCCCTAACCGATAGGTCTAGGCCATGCTCTCTTTTCTGAAAGGTGTTGTAGGCCTTAGCCCATCAAGTCTGGTTCTTGGAAAAAGATAAGAAATCCTAGAACTGAATGTCCCCAATGAAGGGGTTGGGGTTACTGTCCCTATCTTCCTCTAGAAAGAATTTTTGTAAATATAATTCACATAGAAGATGTTGGACCTGCTCATCCTGCTCATTGCAACACTGGACAAATTCTTCAATGGTTTTGAAAGTTGTGGGCTTCCCTGCCCTAACAGCCTTGATTTTCAATAGTAAATACCCATCTACTAAGAATAGAGCAGATTTGGTGGCAGGTGCCCTGCAAGTTAATACATCAGAGTAAAGGGAACAAACCATATTGGTTTGCTTCCTAGCTTGTTCCACTTGATCTTCTACTTTATTTACTTCTGGAATTTCTTCCCTAAGTTGGGAAAATGTTTCATCCTCAGTTGCAGAAAGGTATTTAAACCTCTTCAGTAGCACCTGATGTTCCTGTAAGGGTACTACTTATTTTCTGCACTGGGCCAATTCATAGTGGGCTTGAATTAATTTGTTATGAAATTTCTGATTGGCAACCTTTTCTACTAGGGGAGTATAGGCATGTGTCTCCTCTGTTTGATTTACCTTATCTTCTGTAAGTTCTAGAATAGTCTACATAGAAGCTTCAACAGTGTTCACTGGGTCAGTCTATACATAAATTTCAGTAGTTTCTACCAATTGGGTAACAAAATCTGTTTGGGTTTCCATGGTAACCAATTCCTTCTTAGGTTTCTGAGCCTTTCTCACTTCCTTCAAATATTTCTTCAGATGTTTTATCATCTTTATCAACCTCTTGCAAGTCCTGTTCATTTTCCTTAACTTCTTTTCAGCTGATTTCTCTTCTAGCAAGGTTTTGGCAGGGAAAGAAGGAGCAGTGGCTTCGGTTTCAGGAATGGTGGTGCCAGTTTTAAGGTTATCAGTGATAATGTTTCCTTCCTGTGCTTCGGAGTTTATTTTTGTATTAATGTCCCGACTGGGTGAGATAATGTTCCCTTCATGTGTTAGGGGAACTGTCTCCATGCTTGCAGTTTGTTCTAATGGAACAATGTCTCTCGAATGATTTCCAGAATCAGATATCGCTTATGTCCTGTCTTCCCTACTCACCCATTCACTATCAGGAGGAGATAAAACACTTAAAGCCTGTAATTAATCATGGTGGGGTAATATTTCAGTGTGGCTAGAGCTCTTGGTAGTGGCAGATTGATTCAACAGGCCCCCCTGCTCCTTAGCTTGTTCAGATGGGCTTCTAATTTCATGAGATGCCCTCATTTGGTATAGAACTCGAGCCATTTATTCTTCATAGTCTTGTAAGGGCATATTTTGAGGGTTTTAAGGTGGTGTATGGGATGGTCCTGCCTCATCTGGTAATTTAGAGGTGTCTTGCCATAATTGTAGCCTTTCGGACCGTCTTCAATTCACTGGTTCTGAGGTCGAAACATGGGCCCTTTTCCCTCTTGATCTCTTGGGTATGTTTATTATGGGAAGTTCAATTTATGTTTTGACAAGGTTTTCCTCAAGGGCATGTAGGGTAGGATTAATAAAGCTGTCCCAAGATGTCTGTTTTTTTCTAGCTCATGAATGATGATTAATTTGGTCAAGCCATGGTGGCTGACGACTTCTTGGGGGTTTTTGGCTTTTCTAATTTGAACAGTAGTATCATGCAATACAAAATTCAAGAAAGAAGTCAGATTAAATACAATTTTTTGTTTGAGAACAACTAAGAGTTTATGCTGGTTGGTTTTTACCACGTCTTGGTGTCCATCACATGTGATATACCTTTGAATGAACACTGCCAATTCTTGCCAAGGTTGTCATAAGGATGCGAGGTTAATCCCCTTCCCTTTCCGTTCCAATGGTTCTCTTGGGTCCTGGTATGATGAGATTGTTTCTCGTAGAAGAATATGTTTTTCGGTCCATCTTTCTCCATTTTTTGATAGTCTAGAGACCTCAGCGATGGTTTCGTCGGTGACCAGTATGATTCTTCCTCTGATTGCAGTGTGCCCTTCCCGCAGGTTTTTCAGGAAATCAACTGCTATTTATGTGTTAAACCCCTGAATTCTGTAAGGATATAGAATCCATCCAACTTGTTGGAGAATAGTGTGAGCTTATTCTGAGACTTGGAAGGTTGTGGGTTCGTTGCGGAGAGAATTTCCTCCCATGGCTAATGTGTTCTCTGAACTAGTTTTTCTTCTATCTGTGTTTCTTCTAGCCTTGTTGGTTAAAACAAACATTGCATGTGAGAAAAAACATTAAACCTCAAATCGTAAATGCCATGATATTTTAGTCCCATCAGCATATCCAAAGGAGTTGTGCAGGGAATTCGCATGGTTATTCATTATGGATATTTGCACCCCCTCTCTTGGGAGAAGGGCATCCACATCCTTAGGTACAAGAGAGATTTCAGCAATCATGAATGCATACGAGGGAAAGGTCGGAAATCGATAATCACAATTATACGAGAGAAGGGCGTCCATGGCCTTGGAGCTTAAGAAAAGAGGAGAGATTGCAAAAATCATGAATGCATGTGATGCAAAGGTCATAATTAGTAATGATCACAAGTGTACATCAGGTGGGAATGACTGAAGGAAGGGAGAAAAGTGGTATAGAAATTATTATGATAGGATGTCCTTATTTTGATGGTGTATCATGACAGAAGCATGACAATGATGGATTATGATAGGTGTCGTCATCCCTTAATTCAAACATGAAAAGATAATTAATCCATAGTTAATTATGCGGGTAGATAGTGTTAACACTTATTCGATTAGTACAATTATCTCGAAAGTGGATGGAATATGAAATAAGGCATATAAAATTAATTGGCTATTGTGAGAAAAATACTCCCATACCACAAGAAGAGCCAATGCTGGCAGCAGGCATTCATAGCCTCGACAAGGTTGCTATTTTAACCCGGAAATGAGCCAGAATCTTCTATGTAAAAGTAGATATTTTGCCAATTTTATGGATAGATCACCGTGCTGGTGTGGTGGCCAGATATTCAAGGTGCCACTCACTAGGTTTGGAACAGAGTGATCAGGACGGCTCGTGATGAGATCTCTTGTCCTTCAAGCAGTTTGAGCTATCGAGAAGGTCACTACCCTGGTGTGTTGGCCATTGTGGGAATTTCACTTGTTAAACCCTTATGATCATGGCAGGATGGCTTGTGATGAGACCCCCTATTATCTCTTAAAAAATTGCATATAAACATAATATTTTTTTTTTTAAAGTAGGCATTTTTCTTGTTTTATGGAGATACCATTGTGCTGGTGTGGTGCCCAGATGGACATAGAGCCACTAATTGGAATTGTAATAGAGTGATCAGGCCGGATTGTGATGATTCCTCCTGTCCTTCAAGCAGTTTGAGCTGTCGAGAAGGTCATTACCCTGGTGTGTTGGCCATTGTGGGCATGTCACCTGTTAAATACTTATGATCATGGTAGGCTGGCTCGTGATGAGACCCCTTATTCTCTCTTAAAAATTTGCATATAAACATAATATTTTCTTGTTCTTTATACATGAAGGGAGGCTCATTAACTCCTTAAGAGTTAGGGATGGTGTGAGAAGTAAAAAGGATGCCAATACAATTAATACTTTTTATTCCTATATCCTTATGTCAAGGGGATATACTACTCGAGAGTGTAGAAAGATATGCCATCATAAGACTATAAAGATGAATTGTGTGGTAATATGTTTTAACAGGAGATGTCTGGCCCTTCATTGCATAGGTAAACCATGTTAGCTTTCGGAGTAGAGATTTCCATCAAAGTTTCAAAGGATCATCATATTAGTAGTATCACTTCTTTTCTCATTTTCAGGTGCCAATTCCTATTCAGAAATAAATTTTATGGCTAGGGTGTGTGATGAGGAGTGGATAAAAAAAGAGATCATCAAAATGAAAGAAAAAAAACATGCTTAGAAAGAAGAAAAAAATTAGTTGTTCCATTCGATTGAACAACAACTGTTCAATTCGATTGAATAACAACCGTTCAAAGGTTTGAACAACAAAAATAAACACGCAAACACACGCCTATTCAATCCGATTGAAAAAAATTTGTTCAATTAGATTGAACAAAAACCATTCAAAGGTTTGAACAAAAAAAAATAAACACGCAAAAATATGGTTTTTCAATTCGATTGAACAACAACTGTTCAATTAGATTGAACAACAACCATTCAAAGGTTTTAACATCAAAAATAAACATGCAAACACATGGCTGCTCAATCCGATTGAATAACAGTTGTTCAATTATATTGAACAACATCCGTTCAAAGGTTTGAACAACAAAAAATAAACACGCAAACATATATCTATTCAATCCGGTTGAACAACAACTGTTCAATTAGATTAAACAACAACCATTCAAAGGTTTGCACAAAAAAAAACACACACACACAAAAGAAAGGAAAAGAATAAAACTGTGAGCATGAAGAATGTACAACAAATGAGAAAAACTATAAATTTCATGGGACATATATACAATATCTACAAGAGGAAGTAATAAGTTTTCATGAACTTAAAGTTGCAGGGCCATCACCTCCTGCAGCTAAAATTTTGATGGTCGGATCGTCGCACACTTGTTGGCAGAAAGACTCCTTTGTAAGTGGTTTGTGATAGAGGCACACTTGGTGTCCGTTGAATCGGAAGGTAGAGCCAAATCCATCTATGGTATTCAAGGTGAGGGTACCATTGTTGTGTACTTCCTGAATTTCATATGGACCGAGCCACCTTGTTTGTAATTTACCTGGAAAGTCTTGAAATCTGGAGTCGTAGAGAAGTGCCGAATATCCTTTCTGGAATGTCTTATTTTTTATGAGGTTTTCATTCCACTTAGCTCATTGTTATTGAATAATTGGAGTGCATTGTAGAGTGAGTAGCCATGTTTCATCCAATTCATTTATTTGCTGGAGTCTTTTAATCTAGGGCTCCGTCAAAACCAACCCCACCTCCTGGGATGTCCTTAGAGTATTTATTTCAAACTCGATAGGAAAAATTAGTTTTCTTCCAAATACCATATGGTACAGAGAATATCCAATGGTGTTTCACCATGTTGTGTGGTACGCCCACAAGGCCTCTAGTAGTCTAGTAGCCTAATCCCGATGATGTGTTGAGACTATTTTAGTGATAATTGCCTCAAGGACTTTGTTGGTGCTTTCAACCTGCCCGTTTTCCTGCATGTGGTAGGGAGATGTGACTTTATGGATGATATGGTGGTTCTTTAGAGTGGCCATAATTTTATTTCCCACAAACTGTGCCCCTCCATCAGTTATCACTTCTCGAGGTAAGACATATCGCACAAATATCTCAAAAATAAAATTGATCACAGATTCTTCCGTAGCTCTTGATAAAGCCACTGTTTCTACCCACTTCGTCACGTAATCTGTGGCAAATAGTATGTAAATATTTTGGTTTGATGGCAGGTTGAATGGTCCAATGAAGTCTAGTGCCCACCGTTTGAAAGGTTCCATTACCAATTGTGGTTGTAATGGAATTTCGTCAGCTTGGCCTGGGCAATCCATTCTTTGGCAACTATCATAGGCTTGGACATATTTCTTGGCATATTTAAAAATTGTAGGCCAATAATAACCCATTTGCAATATTTTGTGCCCCGTCCTGCGATATGTAAAATGGCCACCACATGGCTCATCATGACAGACCCATAGGATGTCATAAATCTCGTCTTCTTGGATGCATCTATGTATATGCATATCAGCTCCCGTATGAAAAATATATCCACCGATCCAGGAGAATTTAGCACTGCCTTGAACAATCAGCTTCCATTTCCTTGATGTCAAGTTTCTTGGCAAATTTCCTACTACCGGGTAGTTCGCTACATCTGCGCACCATAATTTTTTTACTGCTACAACGAACAGATGTTTGTCAAGGAACTGATCGTCCACCGCTAGTGTTTCATTTGACTTTGGAACTCTAGACAAGCAACCTGTAACCTCGTTCTCCTTTCCTAGACGGTCTGTGATAGTTATGTCAAACTCATGTAAAAGCAGCAACCAATGAGTCACTCTCCCATTTGTAATAGGTTTATTGGCTAGATATCTAATGGCAGAGTGATCAGTATACAGGAGTACTTGATAGCCAGTTATATAATTTCTAAATTTATTGATAGCATAGATGACAGCCAAGAACTCCTTTTCAGTCACTGTATATTTTAATTCAGCAGGAGTGAGATTCTTTCTGATATAAAAAATAACATAGGGCTTTTTATCTTCTTCTTGACCGAGAACTGCCCCTATCACTGTGTTGGATGCATCTGAGGAAATGCAAAAGGGAAGCTCCTAGTTAGGGCCACGTAATATTGGTGCTGTCGAGACCAATTTATTTAAATTTGAAAAAGAAATGTCACATTTATCAGACCAATGGAATGCAACATTTCCAGTTAATGCATACAAGGGCGCAACAATTTGTGAGAAATTATTTATAAACTTGTGATAGTACCCTGCATATCCAAGGAAACTATGTACCTCTGTCTACGTACAAGGTGTGGCTAATAAAAGTATTACCTCTATCTTTGTCGGATATACCTATATTCCAACTGCAGAGATGTAGTGTCCTAGGATTACTCCTTTGGTCATCATCATGTGAAATTTTTCATTGCTCAAACACAGTCTGGTAGAAATACATCATTCAGATACTTTTTCTAATGTTTCTAGTGCTTGATCAAAATCATCTCCATATGGGGTAAAGTCGTCCATGTAAATTTCGAGTCCTTCATTTATTAAATCAGAAAAAATGTTGAGTATGTCTCTTTGAAATGTTGCTGGGGCATTGCATAATCCAAATGGTAATACCCTATATGAAAATGTTGTTGGAAATATGATACAGGATGTTGTCCTTGATGGCAACCCACTGTATGAAGATGAAGACATGCGACTGTTGACATGTGTTGTCCTTGATGGCAATCCACCTGATGAAGTTATGCTTGACTTGATGGACTTGGAAAATGATGTATATCTGATATGATATGATGTTTGTTGACAATATGATGCGGAGTGTTGTCCTTGAAAGACAACTCACTTGATGAAGTTGTGCTTGATAGAATATGTCCTTGATGAAGGAAATCTGATGAATCTACAGTATGAACAGAAGGCAATGAAGAAAGGAATTCAGCATGTGCTAATTCTATGATGAAAAAGAGTATGTCTCTAGGTATACGCAGATTGGCCTAGGGGAAGTCGCGTATGCACGCGGAAAATAACGTTCCAAGTCGCGTATGGGCAAAAGCGCTCAAAAAGTGCAAAACCAAGGGTAACCACCATGGTATTGACCCATTGTATTGGGTAATGATCCACCTAATTGACCCCGTCCAGGTAGTTTTGGGCTCATGGTATTGCTTTGGCCCATGGTATTGAAAAAGGGGCTCATGGTATTGAAAAAGGATAATCCTATATAAGGAGAAGAAATTCATTGTGCAAAATACAAGTGTGGGTGCAAGATGTCTGAGCTTGAATGAATACTTCTCTCTGAAGTAGATCTGAATGGAAAGGGTTACACTTGAAGACAAATCTGAAGGTATGATGCACTAATGATGAAGAAGGGGATCTAGATCTGAAATGCACTTGTATTTGCTAGATCTGCTTATGGAAGGCCTAGATCTGTGATGAGGCGAACATCTAAGCGAACATCTGTCTGAAGTAAAAAGGGTAAATCTGAATTGAACATCTGATCTGATGAAGTGTGCTGCTCTGTAATGATTGAAGATCTATACGCTACTTCGCCGCGGAGGAAGCGCG
Organism: Pinus albicaulis; assembly: GCA_034641835.2. Classification (NCBI taxonomy): domain Eukaryota; kingdom Viridiplantae; phylum Streptophyta; class Pinopsida; order Pinales; family Pinaceae; genus Pinus; species Pinus albicaulis. Next base: position 1,093,462,323 of record CM076583.1, read on the forward strand.
TATATACGTGGCTTCACTAAAGTAAAAGCGCGTATGCGCAATGAAATATACACTGAGGTATACGCTGGTTTGTGTGGAAGGAAGAGCGTATATACGCGACATCAGAGAAAGGAAAGCGCGTATGCAAACTAGGGTTTGCTGAAGCAAAGGGTATGAAATATCTGATCTGTTCTGCTGTGTTTCTGCTATATGATCTGTGTTGATAAGTATCTGTTGGTGATGTATGTTTGTGCTTAAAAGAATGGAAAGGGTCCAGTTTGGAAATATGATGAAATGTGGCCTGCAAGTGTTGTTCTATTGAAGTTGTTGGATCCAGTGTGAAAATTGATGAAACGTGGTCCAAGGTGGTGCTGAAGGTTGTAGCCTTCAGTCAGGGGGTTGTAGCTCCCTTCCAGGAGAGGCTGGTAAACGAGATCGGGGGTCGTAGCTCCCTTCCAGGAGAGGCTGGTAAACGAGTCAGGGGGTTGGAGCTCCCTTCCAGGAGAGGCTGGTAAACGAGCGCAGGTGGGTGCCTGCGTGCTGGTCAAGTCTGCGCCAGCACATATGTTGTAATATGTTTTCTCTATAATAAAATATTGAAGGCTAAGAAACTGCAGCGGTGGTTTTCTCCCGACTTGGGTTTCCACCTAAAAATTCTGGTGTTCATGTGTGATGCTTGTGTGATGGTTTACTCTGTTCTTACTGCATATGTTTATTGTTTATTAAACATCTGATGAATGAATGATGGAATGATTTAAGTGAAGAACTAATGACATAATTAGATATCTGAGTATACGCGATTTTCTTAAAGGGTATCCGCGTATATACGCAAGTCTATTTCAGGAAAGTACCGTATGGGTTTTAGAAGCAAGAAAAGGTAAAAGTTTTGAATATGCAGTAAATACTGATTCACCCCCCCTCTCAGTATTTTTCCCAACAAATGTACCCCACGGGGAGGTTAAGGTTGTTTTATCCTGGTCTTCGGGGGCTATTTGGATTTGATTGTAACCCCTGAACCCATCAGGGAAGGAAAATAACCACTTTCTTGCCAATGTATCAAGGACTTGGTCAATAAAAGGGAGGGGGAAGTGGTATTTCTGTGTTGCTTTATTTAGTTCTCTGTAATCCACAGATGTTCTCCACTTCCCATTCTTCTTAGGAATGACTACTAAAGGAGAGATACGTTTGCTGTCTGAGATAGGATAAATGAAGTTTACATCAAGCAGTTTTTGTAACTCATCTTTTACTATGTCTTTCAGATGTGGGTTTAGCCTCCATTGAGGCTGCCGAATAGGCCGAGCCTCCTTGTCAGTATAAATGTGATGTGCGCATAGCTGAGGATCTATACCCTTCATGTCTGGGTAGTCCCAAGCAAATGCTCCCTAATATTTCTGTAAAACCTTAAAGAGATTTTTCTTTTGGTTACTATCTAGACTACCATTGATATTTAAAACCTTTCCTGGCTCAATTTCGATTGGTATGCTGTTGCGAATAGTAGTCATGGATATGTGATGATTATCAATGCCTGCCAAGGGTTCTTCTTGTGTTTCATCGTCAAGAAATACTTTTAACATTTGGCATTTTAAGTTTTCAGATGTATATGGATGATCCATGAAGTTATTGATTACATCATCTTCAGTTTGATATTTGAATTCAAGAATTTCAACTATTGTAGGAGGTGAATGGATTTTTTGTTCCCAGTATGTATGTGGATGCCTGTAAATTTTTATAGTGGGTAGACTTGGTTTGGTAGGTGGGTAAATGACAATATTTTTTATGGCATCACCTCTAGAAATGGTCATGCTGCATGTACGACAACCTATGTAAGCATAGGCTATTTCTAACCAAGGTCGACCCAGTATCAGGGTGGAAGTTTTAACCCTGTACAGAAATTATCTACAAACGAATCTTAAAAACAAAAAATAAACAATAGCGAGAGCATAAAATATAAAACAGATATAAATAGATATTTTCCCGTGGATCCCAAATTGGGATGACCAACTTAATTTTTCATTATATTCCTTTCAGTTTTACAATACATATACATACATGTCGAAGCATACATAAAACCAAATCCATTAACCTTGGATTAGAACATAATCGTAGTTCCCTTGACCGGATCTACAAAATACCATGGGCTAAAAACCATCGTCCCCCAAAAACATGTGAAAACCCATGCACAAAACCATGGGTGGGTCCACCCACCGAATTTTTTTTCTCGGGTCACTGCCTTGGACCCTGACAGGGGGGGCTGCCACTTGAGACCCTCACCAAATTATCGCCCCCTGTGACCCCCCTGCTGTGCTCGATGCAACATACAACTCGTATGACTGATCGTGGAAATAATATAACACATACCCAACATTCTCCCACTCGTTGTTTTCTTTCTGCGGGGGGTCACAAGAGAGCTTGATAATCAGTCCAACTCTGCAAAACCCATTGTTTCTCTACACCAAGAGAACTTCTAAGTGCTCATAGACTTCATCAATGCATCTACAACATTCTTCAAAGTGTCCACCTTTATGAGCAACACCCTTTTATCCTCAACCATATCTCTCACAAGATGATATTGAACATCATTGTGCTTTGAATTTGAATGATAAGCAGGGTTCTTAGCCAAGAAAATTGCACTTTGGCTATCATAGTCTATCCTTATAACTTGTTGCACCAATGCCATACTTGAATACAATATATGCAACCAAACTGCTTCCTTGCTTGCATGAGTGGTTGCCATGTCTTCTACCTCTGTAGTTGAAAGAGCCACTACAGAATGTCTTTTACTCATCCAACTAACTCCACCTCCAAATAGGCTAAACACATGCCCACTTGTAGATATTATTTGGTCGAGATCTCCAGCCTAGTCTGCATCAACAAAACCAAAATTTTTTAACACTCTTTCCAATCCCGGTCTTCCCTGGTAGCACAAGCCATAATCACTAGTGCCACACAAATATCTGAAAACCTGCTTCACTATTGTCCAATGCTCCTTCCCTGGGATTGACATAAACCTGCTCAATACTCCCACTACATGTGCAATGTATGGTCTAGTATAGAGCATTGCATACATCAGGCTACCCATTGCACTTGCATATGGAAAATGAGACATATCCTCCTCTTCTTCTTGTGTCTTGGGACACTATTCAGAAGACAAATTTACACCTACAAGAATAGGAACATTCACTGGTTTACTATCTTGCATATTGAACCTCTGCAATATAGTCTCGACATACTTCCTCTGGTTTAAGTAGAGCTTCCTCTTTGCCTAATCTCTCTTAATTTCGATGCCCAAAATATAGTTTGCAGCATCAAGATCCTTCATGTCAAATTTGGAGAACAGTTGGGTCTTCAAACCTTAGATAATTTATTTTTCATTTCCAATCAACAATATATCATCCACATACAAAACCAAATAAATAACACAGTGACCCCCCTTTCTTCTGGTGAAGCCAAGTCCCTATATATATGTATCAAATTTCTGATACCACATCCTTGGTGACTGTTTTAACCCATACAGAGACTTCTTTAACCTACATACCAGTTATTTCTTCCCCTTCAACATAAAACCTTTAGCTTGTTTCATGTAGATCTCCTCTTCTAGATCCCCATGAAGAAATGTTGTCTTCACATCCATCTGTTCTACCTCAAAATAAAATGTAGCAGCAACAGATAAAAGTAATCTAATAGAGGTAACTTTGGCAACATGAGAAAAAATATCACCAAAATCAATTCCCGGCACCTGGGAATAACCTTTTTCTACCGACCGAGCTTTATATTTATCCACCTTGCCTTATACATTCATCTTCTTCTTAAACACCCATTTGCTCCCAATGGGCTTCCTTCTAGCTAGCAACTCCACTAGATCCCATGCCTCATTTTTATGTAAGGATGCCATTTCATCAACCATGGCCTCCTTCCAGAGTTTTCCATCCTCTGAATCTACTTCCTCCTTGATGGTTCTGGTATCATCATTAGTTATATTTAAAGAAAAAATTGAATAGAAATAAGATGGACTATGCCTTTCTGGCTGTCTTCTTTCCTGAACTGATCTTCTCACAGCTGGAGTTTGTGGATCTTCCTCTTTTGAGTCTTCTTCTATTGTAGAGTTCGATTCATCCTCCTTTAGCTCAAACTCTATCTTCTCAGGTTCCTTTGGTAGGACTTCATGTTTAACAACATATTTCACCTCTCTAAACACCACATCTTGGCTGTACACAACCTTCCTTGTTTCTGGGTTCCAAAGCTTGTAACCCTTTAAACCGTAAGATGCACCTTTCATATTTATTATCCAACTTGGTCCTTTTCTCCTTTGGAACATGTAAATATGCATCACATCCAAATACCCTCAGATGTGAAAGAGAGGGTTTCTTACCTGTCCATACCTCATGTGGAGAATTATCCTCCAACGCTGATGAAGGTGATGTGTTAACCAGGTAACATGAAGTCTCCACTGCCTCTGCCCAGAATTCTTGTCCTAATCAGGTACCACTAAACATGCTTATTGCCTTTTCCATCAGCGTTCTGTTCATTATTTCTGTAACTCCATTTTGCTGAGGTGTGTATGGAGTGGTATTATGCTGTGCTCTACCACACTTCTTACAGAACTATTCAAATTCCTTCTTGCAGAACTCCTCACCATTATCTGTCCTCAAAACCTTTATCTTCTTCTCTGTCTGGTTTTCCACTAGAGCCTTAAATTATTTAAATATGTCAAAGGTTTTAGATTTCTTCCTCAAGAAATATATCCATGTATTCCTTGAGAAGTCATCTATGAATGAAACATAGTACATAGACGTACCCAGTGATGGAACTGACACAGTTCCAAACACATCACTGTGCACAAGCTCTAATATCTTGTTCACCCTCTCAGCACCAGAAGGAAAACTCACCCGATTCTGCTTCCCATATACAAAATTTTCACAGAAATCAAAATCTAGAGAGAAATTAGACATACCTTCTACTAGACCATTTCCATACAGTATCTAAAGGCCCTTATCTCCAAAATTTCCAAGCCTTTGATGCCATAACATGGTATTTTCTCCAGAGACTGCTAGGCTTTCCGCTCCACTTCAATGAACCACTTAAATGTTGCACCCATCAATAACAGTGCTACCTTGAAGCTTGTACAGAGTTCTAGTCCATAATACCCGCATTAATACCAGTGCTCCCTGAACCATATTATAGGTATCTTTCTCCAACACTGTTTTTACACTTGCATCATCCATCTTGCTTACACAAATCAGATTTCTGGCCAATGCAGGAATGTGCAGAACACCAGGAAGTGTTCTAATCCTTCCACCTTGCAGCTTCAGCTTGAATTTTCCATGTCTGACGATTCTGGCCTTCCTATCATCCCCTAAGAAGACATCACGGCCATCATACTTCTCATACTCGCAGAACCACTCCCTATGGGGAGTGAAGTGAAAGGATGCACCTGAGTCAATCAACCATGAATCATGATATACATGTGTATTTTAAGAAGAGGCCAAATACACATCCCCACCTTCATCCGAGTTGGTTTTAGCCTCTGCAGAAGAAGCATCCTCAAATCCCTTTCCTTTCTCAGGAGCTTTAGATCTGCAGTCCTTTTTGTAGTGCCCTTCCTTTCTGCTTCTCCCTCTAGATTTAGATCTCCCACTCGAAAAATTATTCTTGTTTCTATTTTGGGACCTTCCTCATACAGATAAGACATCTTCGTTCTGACCCTCCATATTTTTTCATCTCATTTCCTTCGACAACAAGGCTGAGACAATGTCATCAAAATTCAAGGTAGTTGCATTGCTACCTATTGCAATAACCAGACTGTCCCATGAATCTGGTAGAGAACACAACAAACTGATGCACTTATCTTCATCTGAGATTTTAATATCAACATATGAATGCTAGCTTACCACAGTATTTAAGGCGTTCAGATGCTCTGTCACTGAGTCTCCATCCTTCATCCTCGGGTTATACAACTTTTTCCATAGGAGCAATTTATTCACCAGAGACTTAGATTGGTACAAAGTCCCAAGTTTGTCCCACAAATTCTTCATCGTAGCTTCCCCAAATACATTCAACAATATCGAATCTGAGACACACAATGGTATTGTGCTCTTCACCTTCCATTCAAACTTCTTCCAGTATTCATTTGACATTGCTATTGGTTTAGTACTTGGATCTACCGTGATCCATTGATATTTATCCACCAGCAGGTTCTCCATATTAAGCTTCCACAACTCAAAACTCTGACCATTAAATTTCTCAATCTCTATCTTTCCACTACTCACCATCTTCTTTCACCATAAGAATCGATCCCGTAGATCTCCCATTGAACAGGGTATACCTCAGGCCCAAGAAAAAAACCCCTTAGCAGCAAAGGCATCCCCTTGAAGCCGAAACAGTTTTGATACCAAATGTAGGTTTTAACCCTGTACATAAATTATCTACAAACGAATATTAAAAATATAAAATAAACAATACTAAGAGCATAAAATATAAAATAGATATACACATAGATTTTCCCCTGGATCCAAAATCGGGACGACCAGCTTGATTTTTCATTATATTCCTTTCAGTGTTACAGCACATATATATACATGTCGAAGCATACATAAACTCCAATCCATTAACCCTAGATTACAACATAACCGTAGTTCCCTTGACCAGATCTACAAAATACCATGGGTCGAAATCCATCGTCCCTCAAAACCATGTGCAAACCCATGCACAAAACCATGGGTGGGTTCGGCCACCAAATTTTTTTTTTCCCAGGGTGCTGCCCCTAACCTCGACAGGGGGGGATGCCGCCCCCTCTCTGACCCCCCTGCTACGCTAGGCACAATGTACAACCTATGGAAATAATTGTGGAAATAATATAACACATACCCAACACATGGGGTGTCCATCCATCCTACTTTTTGGGTTAATAACTAAAAAGTCAACCATATACTCCCATGAGTCCACATAAACCAAGATGTCTTGTAATATTCCTTCTGGTTTGATAACAGATATGTCAGCAAGTTCCAATGAGGTAGACATGGGTTCTAACGTTGTTATGCCTAACTTCTTGCAGGTTTTTGTAGTTAAGATGTTGATGGCTACCCCTAAGTTAACCAATGTGTTTGGAAAGGAGTGGCAAGAGATTTGTACAATTACCATGGGGTTCCCTGGATCCTCATATTTTACAGGTGTTCCTTTATCCAATAGTAAGATTGACAGTGCCCTTACCACATGGACAGTGGGTACAATTTTTTCTTTCCTCACCTGTTTCTTTCCGCACAACTCTTTAATTGTCATGGCACGGATAGGAATGTCTTGTATAGCATGCAGAAGAGGAATTTTAATGCAAAGATTTTTTAATTCCCCCAAGAGATCAAAATATGAAGGGACTATTGGTTTAGTCAATGTTAATATTTATGGAAATGGAGGGGGGGAGATAATAAGGTTTTCAGGGTTCCTTTGGCCAATTGTGTCCCTCCCCTGCTTTACCTCTATTTCAGTGATAGTTTTTTTTCTAGGTGCTGTTGGAATTTTAGATTCAAGCTGTGGCAGGGTCGCATCTTCTTTTGGTGAAATAACACGTCCTAATCTCAGCCTAACTTCATTGTATTTCTTCTGTTTAGTTTCAGGGTTTATGTTTTCAACAATTTGAATTAGTTGAACTGGATTGTTTTTGGGATTAGGATTCGGTTGAGCCGGCAATTGAGGATGCATGATAGGCTGGGGGTTGTGTTGGACTAGGTATGGAGCTGGTAAAATAGGTTGATTCTGAACCCCTGTCCCCATCGACAGATTAGTCATTCCCAGAGGTTGCTGCTAGTTTTGAGACCAATTTTTGGTCTGCGAAGGGGGGGGGGGGGGCATGCCAGTGGGGCTAATAGGGATTATTTTTCCAGTAAGGGGAAGAACAAGGAAAACTTGGCCAATTATTACCTAAAGAGGGTTGTGTTGGCCAAGGAGGCATAGGAAATTATTGAGATGGCCAAGTAAAAAAGGTGATTGGTTTTGCCAAGCTGTTGCAGGGTTCTGTTGGTTAAATTGTGTAGAAGAAAAGAACTAAGGTAGGTCTTGTGGCACACTTGTTCATTCTTGCCACTATCGACACTGGTTAATTAGATAAAATGGTTTTGTCTCTTCTTCTGCTTCTTTAAAATCTACTTTCATCCCCAGAAATGAAGGACAATGGTCAGTGGCATGGTCCTTGGTACACATAGCACATGTTTGGACCATGTCTAATGGGCATTTCCGTTGGCTCTGATTCTTCCGACAGCGTGGGAAAAATACATCCATTTTTTGTTCTGCTATAGGTTGCTTCTGTTTGGCTTGTAGGACATCTAGCTGCATTTTCAGGGTGCCCAAGATATCAGTTTTAAAATCTTCTAAAATATTACCAAATTTTGCTCTGGTCTTGTTGCCACTAGACTGCTTATGATTCCTTGTAGTTGAGTCTTGCTCGGTTGGCCTGCTTCACGTACTACCCCGAGAACACCTGATACACAGTGAAATAATGTCATCATATTATTCTTGATAGATGTCCCCTTTTCCCATTATGTTAAGTGTTTTGACCCATTCTTCTTTCATTCCCTTAATCATCATAGCTTTTAAGATATCTTTAGACAATGTAGTATATGGAGACCTTTGTAAGTTATATTGAAATCTTTCAATTTATTCTTCTAATGTCTCATTGTCCTTTGTAGAAATATTGAAGATTTCATCTTTTAGTTCTTGAGTCCGACAATAGTATTGATATTTATTAAGAAAAGAGTTTTTCATCTGATCCCAGCTATTAATGGTTCCTCCATTGAGACCCATAAACCAACGTAATGCTGTTCCCTTCAAGGTAGAGGGGAATAATTTCAGTTTCTGAGGGTCAGTGGTGTAGTCATATCCCCTACATAAGACATAAAATTCAAATAAGAATGCATCTGGATCTTATGAGGTCAACCCATGGAAGGTGGGGATGTTTTGTAATGGAATGGATTGCATAGGGGAATTTGCAACCAGATCAACAATGGGATACTCCAATGTTGATGTCTGTCTCTGGTTTTGGTTGTTTTCCATTTTATCAAAGATATGCTAATAATCTTCAGGGATTTCTTGTTCTGGAGGAATAATATCAGTGGAATTAGAGAGTGGATGTGAAGGAAGCCTTAAAAAAATTCCCCAATATGGGATGCTAGGTGTCTCTGTCCCAAATACTCTCTCAGGGGATCTAGGCTCTGGAGTTTTTACCTATACTACACTGTTGGTTTCTCCCTCTCCTTCCTACAAGTTACAAAAACCTCCCCCTCTCGAAGGGTCTGGACTTACGTGATCAATAGTCTGAAGGCTTTGTTCAGACCCTTCTGTTTCACTGTGAATCTTAGCGTGGGATGTAGATGGTGAGGCTGTTGCCTGAGGGAGTGTAGTAGGACTCTGAGTAGGAATGGTTCTGGGTCCTACGAATGCTTGGGATTCAACTTTCTTAATGATTTCGTCTATATATGTTTTTGTGCCAATGATCACCGGTCTTTTTGGTTTTGTGGATTTAAGTGGGGGATTTTGATCGATTTCTATCTTTTTCTTCCTAGTCATAAAACAAGAGCATCTATTCTACTAACCTCTGCACAATTTCTGAAAATAGGGCTGGAGAGCAAGCATTTTTCTTGCTAGTACGCAGGTTCTTACCTCTCATTTTCAATACCCAATTCTTTCACAACAAAAGGAAAAATAAATAAAGGACATCACTCTTAAACACTCTCCTCGACAACGATGCCAAAATTTTGGGTCATAAAGGTGACTGTTACAGGTAACCTCAGTGATTTTCATTTAGTTATCAACCCAGGGCAAGTCTTGTTATTTCAAGAGTGTAAGCACATTATATGCAAGTGACATCGGAGGACAACTAATGTAAATTATCATAAGGAAGACTGTCTAATTCTTGAAGTTCAATCAAATCAATTTGGAAGTGAATTAAAAATTCTTTTGACTATTCCAGGGAGCTAACTTTGTTCTAAGCCTATGAAGAAGTAACTACTCAGGGTTGGAAAGAATAAACTACAATTGAAAAATGTGCTTTGATGAACTGAACAACAGCCGTAATGAATTGAACAACAACTCTAATTAATTGAACAACAATAAATTATTCTGATTTTTCAATGGAATTCTCTTTTAATCAACTTAATGAAAACCTTATGAATTAAACAACAACTAAACATTCACAATGATAATGAAAATATCCAACATTAACTACATGCAGAATTGAACAACAGTCGTGTTAAAACTAATCAAACAATTATAAAAGCATTGAATAATGACAAAAGCATTTAAAAAATTATGAAATATTTGATTTTAAGAAAGAAGGCATGAATGGTGAACTAGTCTAATGAAAGAGGAAGCTGTAGCATCTTATGTTCACAATTAACCAATTAAACGATATCTTATGAAAAACATTAAATAACTGGAAACAAAAATTTTGTAAATAAACGTATAGCACAGAAATAGAAGAGAAGATCCTAGGGCTGGTCCCAAAGCCACAAAAGCCTACTGCCAAGGAATATTAAGAGATTATCTATTCCAAAAATTCCAGATTCTTTATTAATCCATAGAGTAATACATTAGTATAATTTTACAATTCTATCCCGGTACATCTATTACAGAGAAAAATCTATATCTATAGATGTATATGTCTTGTTCATATTTGGCCTTTTAAAGGAAAATTCAAAAGTAGTAACAGATCCTTTCCATACGGCACCCTACTACTTCGTGGATGTCGTTTGAGTACTCCAAGCGTGGATGTGCCTCTCCATCTCCCGTCGATCCATAGGAGCCATTATGATCCCGTTTGCCTCCCTTGTTAGCTATCTTTTGGTCATTGGTAGTTCAGCTGCATTGCTTCCCTACCAATAAATATATGAAAAGTTAGTTCTTACGTTATTAAACACTCCTTTTATCATTAGTTCACGCTGCCTTGGATTTACATTATTTCCCTTTACTTTATTGCTAAGATGAGGGGAAAATTCATAAAAGTACATAACAAATCATGGTAAATATGGGGCGAAATGTACCTTCTTCTTGGTCCAACAGTTGAAATCATCATCTTGAATCCTATTGGTTCTTATAAAGATTAATTTGGTTGTAAATTTTTCTTAGGAGACCTATTTTAGACCTTAAAATTCCCCTAATGATCGTGACATTGAAAACACTTCACTCTGGAAATGCGCACTTCTTACCTTCTTTTCCAGACTCTGATTTGGAATAGGATTTATTTCCTTTCCCCTTATTCTCCTTAGCATCCAAAGCACAATTTTCTTCATCATTTGTCTTAGATGAAGATCCATCCTTGGTATTCCGCCTGAATTCTTCTTGCACCAAATCCAACCAAAGTCGTTCCCAATATGGCAGCTTCTCCCTCCCATTGACCGTGTCCTGATAACTATGCCAATTCTTGGGAAGGCCTAGAAGAGCTAGGTTCACCAAGTCATCATCCGCGACAGTAATTCTGATGCTCCCTAGATCATCTAGACATTGGAAAAAATTGGTTAAATATTTAGGAATAGTGTCGCCTTTCTCCATTTTGATTTTCCTGAGCTTGTCCTTCAGTGCCAATTTTCTATGATCACTGTTGCTCTGAAATAGATATTTCAAATCCTTCTACATTTCATATGGAGTCGCTTTTCCATGGAGACTTGAGACAACGTGGTCTCGTACTCCCTCCAGCAAGATCCTCGTTGCCTTTGCAACCTTCTTTTGCCAAGCATCAAGATTTGCGGTATTTGCTACAAAAAGTTTGGGAATGCCATTATCAATGAATTATTTCAACCAATTGTCCTCCAGTACTACTTCCATATTGCCTTTCCATGCAATATAATTGGAACTTCCCTCGAGTGCATACTCCAATCTCAAGCCATTGAAAGCCTTCTCGATCCTGATTCGCCTGTCGCACCAAGAAAAATTTTGCAAATTCAAATTCTATTCAGTCACAAACTCAATTTCTTCTCCACTATAGTGATTTCTTGTGCTCTGATACCATGTAGAAATTATTCAAACATATTTATATCAATGGATTCAATCCAATCATGCGATATGCTAAAGAAAGATACTAAATCCTTCTATAAATCAATTGCAGAAAATAAACATGATCACCAATCACAACAAGTAAAGAAAGAAGCAAATCAAACCACAACATACATGTTTTCTCGGGGAAATATTTCTGCTCAAAACCCCTCTACCTTCTATTGTATATTCAGTATGGAATCATGAAACAATTACAATTCACTCTTCTCACAAGAGTCTCCTGCACTCTCACAACTGTCTTACACTGACCTAGAAAATATCGACCAACACTTAGCCAATTTCCTACCGCTAATAAGCCTACCTTGCTTGTGCAATTCATGTGGAATGGAATCCCTATTATTTAGAAATTTCAGCCTTCCAAAAATGCGCAATGCTCATGGGCACTCCAATGGTTGTCTTGCTGCATGCGGGAAAACTACTAATGATACAACTGATAGTTAACATCCCTTTAACATTTGTCTCAACTGGGTCTCCACTGGAACTGACATTCATGCAACTATTAATAGTAAATATTCAGTTGCATGGAAGATCATTGCATGTGAATTAAATCTAATTTAATTAACTTGATCTCTCACTAGTGCAACAAACAATTACAACTAGTACAACTGAATTTAACTCAATAAATTGAGTTAATTGATTTCTCATGTATTAAACTAATGCATTAACTACAAGTCGAACTCCATAACTAGTAAAATCAATATGCACACCTCAACAACCACCCTCAACTCAAAATTCATGAGTTAACTGAGTTTATCACACTCAGTTAACTATTACAAGTGATTATGAGATAAGATTACATTTTATTATCCAGTTTAATTAAGGGAAAATTAAATTAGACACACATTTCTTGTTGAATTTTCAACATGGAGGTAGTGGAGTGGGGGAGGTCATGGGGTCGAACCCTGACCTTGCCCCTCATATACTTTTTTTCACCCAAATAAAAATCAACGTATAAAAACTATGGTTATATACGTTCGAACACTCCACCAAATATTATATGCTTGGACCCATAATTCGACTTCACCATATTAAATGTATTTCCACCATGTCCAACCATTGGGACCATAGGAATATGTGAAATATTAATATAGTTGAACTTTGGTTTGTGATAAATAAATCGGACTTGTGTTGAAATGATATATGTTGAAATTAATATATAAGGTTAGAAATAATAATAAATATTCATATATATATATATATATATATATATATATATATATAATGATAATATAATATATAATATAATAATATAATATATAATAATATGATTTAATTATCATATATATATATATATATATATATCAATCCAAACTTAATAAAAATAAAATAATTTCCAATACATACAAATAATCATGAACCCAAATTCAACCTTAGAGGACATGGGAAATTTTCACCTTCACAAAACAAAATGGCGAATCCAATTGTGATACTTGTCATAGTCCCATTGGAAAAAAACTGAAGAATATTATCTGCATGCTGACTGGGATGCCATGTCATCAACATGCACCTATTCTGCATTTTTTTTTTTAAATTTTGCATGTTCTGAGTGGCAATCAACAGACCATAACTTCTTCATCCGAACTCAGTTTTGACGAAACAAGTTGTGTTGGATTCTTGGCGATGGGCCAGTCGCTTTCGTTCTAGTTTGGTGCAATTTTGAGCACTTTGAATTTTGAGCTGATTTTTTCCTCTGGTCCAAATTCTGATCAGCAACAACCTTGTTTGCGAACCCTGGAGAGGATCTAGTGAGAAAGGGAAAAGGATACAACCCTACCTCATTTCTAGAAACATGGAAAGAGCTAGCAGGCATCGTCCAAAGATACATTACATGTGATGGTCAGTACAACGTGGTAAGAGGACAAAATTTGAAGTTAATTGCAACATTGAGGCAAAAGGAAATCCTAAACCTGCCTTATTTTATGAAGTCACTCTTGTATGAAACTTCTTTAAGACTTAAAAGGTCCATGGATTAAGCCTCAGTGGTGAGTCACCATGGGCTTATAAAATTGATAATTTTCCGAAGCTTGAATCAAGCACAAGTAAGCTGGGAAGATTTCATAGGAAATTTCGACGCTCTACTAGAAACCAAAGCACCCATTGTAAGCTATAGAAACATTCTACCTAGTAGTGAGCAACCATAGGAGAATGAGAAGGTCGATCAAAATGAAAATTCTGTGATAGAGGGCACCTTGTAGGGAAAAGCACAAACATTGACGCCCCAATAATTAACTAGGGAAGATAAAATAATGGCTTCCCTCTTGGCCTCCCTACCTAGAAAAAGAAGAAGGTCAACCCAGTTGGTCAAATCCCGAAATTCTATAGATTCTATTGAAAAACCGCGAGAGGGGAATGAACCTCAAGAATTTCTTGATACACAGGAAACCCATTAGTGGGATTCTCCTTGAGAGCATGAAATGGACGTAGCTCAAGTTTTGGAAGGAGAAGAAATATTTTTGAACTTTGTGAATTTTGAAGAAGCCGCAGGTTGCTCAGAAAATACTTCTAAACAAAATACATCATATAATTCTCCTCCTAATTCTACAACCTTCGTCATTTTAGAACCCTCAGGTGAACCCGAGAATAATTTTCTTTGAGAACATTTTGTAGATTCTGTCACAACTATCCTTGAATACTCCTCCCCTAAGGAAGTAGCTTTACAATCTCCTTCGAAGGACATGGGACACAAAGTTACTATTGACTCTCTCATTGAACCCCGGTTTGATAGAGACCTTATGGAACCTATAATTGATTATACAACCGAATCCACCAAGGAAATGATGATTTAAAATACTGAGACCATAACTTCCATTTCCTTTTCTTCTTCCCTAACCACTCTGGCAAAACAATTTACAAAAAATATTGACAGAAGGTTGAAGGATAAAAGGAAAGGTAAGACCAACATAGAAACATAGCTTTTGATAAATGAGAACAGGAAGCTATGAAGAAAGATATGTCAATTGAAGATATAAAACAAGGCCCAAAGGCATCATGAGAAGAGAAATATTAAGAAAAAGGAAGTCCGGGAAAATGAAACGAAAACTGAATTTGAAGACTCTATTGTTTCCTTTACCATGAGATCTCAAACTGAGCTGAACATATTAAATGATGGTGTTTTTACTACTGAAGTAGGGATCCAAATGGATCTACCAAACCGTATTACAAGAAGTGCACAAATAGAACAGGTCCCTCCATACACCCGTTTAATTATGGAAGCCACTATTCAGGTTTTGAATAAGAATATGGAGAAACAACAGGAAATTATAACACACTATCAGAGAGAGATAGTACCCTAGAGAGAGAATCAAGAGTTGCTCCAAAAATTTAAGGCATTGAAGGTTACAATAGACGAAACTTATGTTGAGATGAGAGAAATTAAGAAAAATATCTAGTCTCTGAAAGGAAAACTTGAAAAGGCCACAAAACAAATGAAAGAAGTCTATTCCATATATTCTGATGCTCTATCGTGTAGATCCCCAGCAAGAAATTATGCTTTATTTATGTTGGAATGATATTTATTGCTGAAAGTAAAGGCCATCCGGTCAGGGAAACCCTATGAATTTGGAAAATTTTTAGATTTTTTTAATTCTTTTCATAATTAGGATGATAATACCAAGTAATTGTTACTTGAATTGTACAAGCACAACTTCTTCTTGGAAGAAAAGGCAGATAAGAACCCTATTCCCTTTATAGGGGACACAAAGTATCAAGCTGTTATATCATTATCTAAAAATCAGATAAAATGGGCTAAGGCCTATAATTTGTTTCAAAGAATAGATCTTAGCCTCGACCTCTAGGTTAGAGTAGAGCTACAAATTCCTTTGCGTACACTTGTTCGCCATAAAAGGTTCATGGAACAATCTGGTGTTGTCGGTGCGTTGGCACCTATCCACAATGACATTCTACAGTTAGGAATGTAGTACCTAGGGTACATTAGGGTTGCATTAGGGGAATTTTGAGGTCTAAAATGGGCCTCATAAGAAAAATGTACAACAAAAATAAACTTTATAACAACCAATAGGATTCAAGATGATGATGTCATCCATAATGGATGATTCACCATTTTTGGAGTAAAAAAGTAAAAATATTAAAAACAATAAAATAATAAAACTACTTTTTCAACTCGTATTTTAAACTTATCTCCCAAAATTTTTACTCAAATTTCGAGCGGGAGTACTCGTTGGATGCGGAATTTAATTCCTCATCCAAGGAGTACCCATGTTGCATACTTTCGATGAACTTACGACACGAAAAATGAGAAATACATAAAAAACATGATTGTAATCACATTTTTTTATGTATTTCTCATTTTTCGTGTAGTAGGACCCATCAAAAGTATGAAACATGGGTACTCCTTGGATGGGGAATTAAATTCCGCATCCAACGAGTACTCTCGCTCGAAATTTGAGTAAAAAATTTCGGAGATAAGTTGAAAATATGAATTGAAAAAGTAGTTTTTTCATTTTTCCCTCTAAAATTTGATGATGTCATCAAATCTTATTAGATTTTTTCCACTATTATTTTATAATTTCCTTAGGAGGCCCATTTTATACCTCAAAATTCCCCTAATGAAGCCCTTTGAGAGGCTAAGAAAATATGATAGGTATCATCCAAAGAAATAAAAAAACATAGAACCTTTTGTTAGTGTCCTGTGATTTAGTAGATTGGTAGAAAAAATGCACAGGATAACATCAGACCAGTCTTTGGAGTCCTAGGACCTAGCCTTCCTGGACTCAGAGAGGGCTCTGTCTATTATGCGAAGGATGTGAACTTGTTTGCTTTAAGTGTTTGATTTTAGGCTAGTTGTTAAGTGTAGGTTTGTTTTTTGTTTTGGTTGGGGTAAGATGATCAAGTAGGATAGGTGGAGTGAGAGGTTATCAAATAAATTGGGATATGGAGTCTATGAAGTCATTGATATCTCAATAATGAATCGGGGTACATCATAGGGCAAATCTAGTGTAGTTAATGGATCTTCAAAGTTTATGTGTGAGGTGAAATGGACATTAAGTTTGGGAACCAAGGTAGGGCAAAGGGCAGTTAAGAATCCTTTGAAAAATACCTATGAACAGAGAGATCTTAAATAATGATAAGAAAAAGATACTAGTCATGCGATAGGGCACACCATTTACTCAATGAAAATACTTTTAAACAAATACACATTCAAGACATACAATCTCGTGGAACAAAGAAAGTAAGACAACTTATCTAACTTCAATGATTCTACTTTCAAGATTTGAAAACATATAAGAGAAAAATAGCATCAATAAATGAAGAGGGTATGCCTAAGCATCATTCATTAAACTATAAAGAACTTTGAGGCAAACTGATAAACATATACAAAGGGCAAGATCGAAACAAGACCTCTTTGGCTTAACCTAATCAATCAATACATCAAAGAGAGATTTCAAGATAGAGTTTATATAGCATAAAACAAGCAGGGCTTACCATGAATCATGTTTGTAAACTAGCATATTAATCCAATAATGAAATAGACAAGCTTAGGTGGGCCTAAGGAGCAACTAATAATTCCTTAAACTAGCCCAGTAGAGGAAAACATGAAGACAATAGCAAATAGGAGGACTGAGGTGCCTCAAACAACATTTCTCATCCTATACTCTTTTGAGCTATTGCAATATAGAAAGATGGAGATATGATAAACAAGAAAAACATGGAAAAATAAGAGATACATCACCATTAATAAACTCAGGAATCCTGTAAGTAATCCTTCATCGTTATCAACCAAGACAAATCATCCACAAGCTCCACAACACTAAATTGTTCTTCAACTTCCAAAAACCATGTATTGCTCTTAAACACATCAAAAGCCCACACTTACAATGAATCCTCATGCTCTATATAACAAGAAAGGAGGAGGAAAACCTAAAAAGAGTATCTAGAAGTCTATTTGCTAATTAGAAATATCTCTATTATCCTTGAGGCCTTGCAAGGCCCAAGGCACAAAAATATCTAAAATAAATATCTTTTCGGCCATTTGTAGCAAAGAAATTTACCTTTAGGCTCTGAAAATCCTCCTAAAACTTTCCAAACACACATTTTATGGCAGGAGCGCAACATTGTGTTCTGAAATGAAATTTTATGGCAGGAGCGCAGCATAGGAACATGAAAAATGGGTCTTCTTACAACAGTGTTTTGAGGGCCTTCCCGATGCCAGAAAAGGCTCTGTGATGGCTCCTTGGAAAGAACTTGAAGTCTACTTGCCAGATATGCCATTTTTTCTCCAATATGACCTATGAAACCTGTCCAAAAAGTAAAAATTACAAGACTGGTAGGAGCGCAACACATCTCTTGAAAAGTAGGCAGAATGATGAAAAAGTGGGTGTTTTTTACCCTTTTGGGGGACCCAAACAGCTCCAATTGAGCTAATAATTTCTGAGCATGTTATATGAGTGATGAGGATACCAAAAATGCAAGCCTTTCCTCCTGAGGATGCCTTGAAAAAGAGTGTAGCACCAGGTATGCTGTGCTCCTAGCCTCAAAATTTGCAAAAAACAAAATCTTGTCAAAAATCTCCCAAATTTGGTGGAAGTATGCCTCATGGGTCTTGGGAGACTTATAGAGAAGCTTGAGCCAAAAACTAAGGTTAGATTAGCTCTTTTCCCCTTTTAGTGCTTGGATCTAAATTTGGGCCTTTTTGAGTTTTTCCCTTGCAAATTGGTTTCTTTGGGCATAATGCTTGGTCATTCTTCTTTGTAAATCCAAGTCTTTATTTGCCTTCTCCAGCTTGGCCTCAAGGTGTATGTTAGCCCTCTCAATCCATGGTTCCCTATCATGTTCAATTTCTAGTGCAAGGAGTTCCTGGAGAGAAAGTTGTTCTACTTGGGCTGATTCTTCTTCCCTCTGCTTTGCCAATGCTTTCTTTAGACCCATAGTTCTAGGTCTCCTTCTAGTTTGACCTCTCTCATCACTAATCTCCTCATAAGTGCCCATGAACTCTGCCAACTTCACTTGTTCCCTTTGAGCCTCTTTCTGGTACCTGGGTGTTCTTGTTTCATGGATGGCCTGTTGGGCACTCATTTTCTTGTTTTGCATCTGATAGAAGTGATTGACATCCTTTGATATTTCTAATTAAGCTTCCAAGTCCTTGATTTGTGCATTTCTATCTTGGAGGAGGGAGTTTGAAATCATTGTTTCATTATCATCATCATTTTTTATGTGAATAAGTTCAAACTCTCTTTCCTTTTCATGATCTTCCTCTTCTCCTTCCATTTTTTGCTTACCTGTGTCCATGGTTGAGTTGAAGTAGATGGCAAGGTCCCTTGCCTCTTAGAGGTAGCAAAAACTTGCCTTGATCCTCTTTGGTAAGTGAGAGTGCAAGATTTAACATGTTTCATTTCATATTTGGTGATATCAATACCGTTTTCTTGAGAGGCATTTTCATTTTCTCCCATGCTAGTATCACTACTTTGATTTTCACCATTGTGATCTTCTTCCATGTCTTCTACATTGTCATCTTCTTTGCTTTCATGGTTATAGGTGTCATCATCACTGCTTGGTGTATTTCCATCCTCTTGGCTGCCCTTTGAGGTCATGTGATCACTTTTTTTACTTTTTTTAGGGCTATCAGTCATTAGGCTTTCTTCATTATGACTATCATTATCCCCTTTACTGTTTGGCCCAATGTATTCATTATTTGTCCCACTGTCTTCACTTTCAAAATCTGCCTTTGTCTCTGCATCTTCATTGTTTTCATAACTGGACTCCTCATTATCATTGCTTTCATCTGCCTTTTCTTCACTACCATCTCTGTCTTCACAATCTACCTTTTTTTATCCATCATCTTCAATCTCTATATCATTGCTTGCATTCTTTGTGGGGTCACTGTCATAGGAATATTTATTAGTTTCTCCTTCAACATTTGGCTCACTGTATTAATTGTTTTTCCCACTGCAATTTTCTTCAAACTATGTCTTTTCTTGACTACAATTTTCATCTTTGTCACTGCTCTTTGTATCACTGCCATTGTGCTCACTCTTTTCTTCTTTACCTTCATCATTTTGCTCATCAAAATCTACCTCTGTCCTTGGGTTGTCATTGATTTCCTCATCTTCATCTAGCTCACTACTTTTTCCTTATTTTTCACTTTTTGGTTCACTGCCTTTTTCATGACTATGATTTTCCTCTTTGTCATTTCTTTCTTCCTCCTCAACACTTTATTCTTTGTCTTTTTCCTCATTCTTTAAGTTTACCCTTCACATTTCTTCATAATTATACCTTTAGACAATAGGAAAAGGTGGAAAAAACTAAATACCTTCAAAAAATTCTTCACAGTTGGAGCAACATGCACATAAATGCAGCACGGGGCAGTCGGGTGCCTTCTGCACGACCTGTCGGGTCTTCCTAGGCAGCCCTGAATGCATAGGAGTGCAGCGTTCAGGCGGCTTCTGCACGAGGTGTTGTGTCCCGCTAGGCGGAGATTGCACGTGTAGGAGCGCAATGTCGGGCAGTCTTTGCACGAGGTGTTGGGTCAGGCTGTGGCCCTGTGCGTAGCGTGGTGGTGTGTCAGGTCCTCCGGGAAGAGACTGCACATGCAGGAGCACAGCATCGAGCAGTCTCTGCATGCTGTCGAGTGGGGCCTGAATGACGACAGGGTATCAAGCTTCTCCTGCACGTAGTGCTGTTACACAAGCACACAACGCTGTTACACAAGCGCACAATGCTCCTTTAAAAATAACACATGCAGTGTGTATAGGCGCGTAGCGCAGCCTTTCAGGAGCGCAACACAGAGGTTTCTTTGCCCGAACACTTGCCACAAAACTTCGAAAACCTTGAAAACTTCCACTCTTTTTGCAAATAAAGAAATGGTGTTGAGTGATGATACTTGTGATGCTTTTATACCTTTGGGAGAAATAATTAGGACAAAAACCCACTTTTATAATTTTTTTCTTTGGTCCTTTCATCTTTTTACTGACATTTCCTTTCTTTTGTGCAGGAGATGTTTTTAAGTATGAAAGATGATTCCTTGGTGGGTGATCTTGAAAATGGATTCTATTCTCCTCTTGCTGACTTTATAGAGGCATGATGAATCTGTCCCAATAGTAGAAACTCATGCTCACTTTGATTTTCTTATCTGACAGAAAACTTAGGTTCCCTCATACTGCTTTTGACAGTCCTTTGAATGTATTTGAAAACTTAGAAAACCTTCACTGATACTCTTTTAAAACTTGTCCCTTTTTCTTGTAGTGACAAATAAAACCCTTTTTGTCTTATCTCAACCATGGAGGCCTCCTTTCAAATTTCATCTTAAAGCCTCCTGACCTTTTAATGGAATTTTATGACCTTTAGGTCACTTTGCCTACTTTTTTTTAGACTTCTAGCTTTTAAGGGCCCTTTTCATTTGATTTCATCTATATCAAAGCTTTAGAAAAACTTGGAGGAAAATTGAAAGGGATATGAAGTGTTTTGAGGGGTAAATTTTCTTAGGAAGCCCTCCTATCCAAGGGCGTAGCACCCTCTCCCAGGAGCACAGCGCCATGTTTAATTTATATGGGAAAAACTTGCCAGGAGCGCAACACCAACTCCTGAGCGTGCATCACCATTTGGCAGAGGCCATTTGGATGCCTTCCTGGTGTCGAATTGGGCCTGTGATAGCGAGTTGGAAAGAGTAACCTATATAATTTCCAAATATACTATTTTTTTTCCTGATTGAAGTTGATTTTTCTTGTCAAAAGTTGATTTTCCCATGGGTGGTCAAAAAGTGCTGAGTGATGGTGCAGAAATGTAGAGTGCTAGTGCAGAAAACTTTTGGAGGCCTTAAAAAACTCAAAATTGAGTGCATGATAGCTCATTGGAAATATATTCAAGTCTGGTTATCATTTGACTCATCAAGAAAGTCATTTGGACACTCTCGCTATGAGAAAACTAGATTTTCCCAAGGTCACTCTAGCAGTGCATAAATTCTCCCGTGACACCTATATTTTTGACATTTCTCCCAAACCATGATACCTTTGTTAAAAATGAAGGAGATTTTATTCTTGGAACTATGATGGAAAAAAAAATCTCTCATGTTTGTCAAATTCATATCTGTTGGGTCAGAGACATAGTTTGAAGCAAAACTAGCCATAGGAGTGACAAATGCCTTGAATCTTGGAATGAGTTCTTGGAAAATGATGGAGGCATGATGTTTATGAGTTGGTATGGCTTTATTATTTCTGATATTACCTATCATGTGGATCCTTTACTCCTATGCATATTTTCGATGGCAAACCCTAGCTTAGTTGGAAGAGGAAATTAGGGTTTGGTGTAGGGAATTTAGGACTGCCTTGTAGAGGGAGGGGAATGAAGGGGTTACGGGTTGTATAAATTCTTGGGGAAATTTTTGGGAATAGGGATAGATTTTAGAGAGTAGGGGAAAGTGGAATTTCAAGAATTGAGTGAGGGGAAGGGGTCCAAAAGGGAAAAAAATAGGCCTAGTCTAAAAAAGTGTCAAATTGTGGCAATAGATTAGGCTTTGTAGAAAAATGATGATTTTGAGGGATAGGAGTGATGGGAAGTGTTGATGAAGGTATATTAAGGATAGGTAAAGGTGTAAGAGCATAAGGATACAATATTTGTTGATTATTTAACCATGGAAGTCATGAAACCAATAAAAATTCCCTTAAAAACCCTAGATGGACAATGGAGGAGTTGGGTAAAACAAAATAGAGGGCTGAGGCCAAAGGTGGCAAAACATAGTGATAATGAGTGGCATGAGCCCATGATGGGTCCTTTGGGAGTATTGAGCTGACATTGACATGATGGGATGATGAAATAGTGAAAAATTTATCCTAAGGATAATGAAGGCAGTGAGATTTCTAGAACTCACAATGTTCATGAACTTTGTTTCTAGAAATCTAGGATAAGCATTTAGTCATCCATGAGAAGCAAAATTTACTGATGACTAACAGTGGCTCCACTTGGGGAGGGTAGCTCCTTTTCAGGAGGTGTCTAGAACTTTAGATCTCTTGGTTTATGAAGACCAGTGCCTCATCCATTGGGAAGATCTTTTTTATTTTCTTTTGATGCTACTTCCTTGAAGTAGTGATTTTGATAATCTGAAAGCATGATTAAATCAACTTCATATCTACCTACCCAACATAATTTTCTAACATTTTCTCTTCCTTGGGTGCGCTTGAACTGGAAAACCCATTGACATATTTTCTTTTGAAAGAAAAAACAAACTATCTACTTCTACACTTATTTCTTCCAAGAGTTCAGATTATGCTAGTGAATTCTTCTTATTCTCTACCTAAACTATTTGACTGTCAATATTAAGTAGTATGATAGAATTCATTCTCTAAGCTATTGAAAATAAATTTAAAGCATGAATTGAACTAGGATTAGGCAATCTGATTCATCATGAGTTGTGGCATTGAGACAAGATGCACACAAACATTATTTTCACAAGAAAACAAAACTAGAAGTTGTGAGGGCTATGATTCATCATTTGCTAATCGTCCCTACCCTTCTCCTTGGTTAAGATTTAAGCACGTGGAACCAATATCTTTCATTCCTAATCTATTTTCTTTTGACAAGTCAATCTTAAATGGTTTGACCAACATTCATTCACTAACTTATCAACAATAAATTTAAAACATGTTCAACCATGATTAGGCTAGATGACTAAACAAGACATTATTTTTGAACCAATAGTGGAATTTAGGCTTGCGCACTTTCAGTACTACTATTTTTTTGGTTATGGGGCTATATCTCTTCTTTTCATCTACCCTCTTTGTCATTTTTCTTTGTTTTTTAATTTTTCTCTCTTTTTGGTCAAAACAATCTAAAACTAAATGTAGAAAGATGATAATAGTGTTGAGCTTATTTTCTTGCCTATCCATCCTAATATAACCTATACATGATATGCATTCAGCTGGTGAACTCTATTTTCCAATACATCCAATCAAGCAGATGATTCCATGAGGGATCTGGGTTTAGATCTTCGAGTGTTTTGAAAAAATCAAAAGGCCATTCCCACCTCATTTTTGTTTGAACAATAGTGCCTAACATGTTTTTGAAATTCTGCATCAAACTTCTCTTGACATGTTTTACTCCCTGTTCAAATGTCTCTAAAAAATCAGTAAAGAGATCTTGAAACAATACCTGAATGTGAAGATTTGGAAAATAAGCTTGATTTAGGACTGGTTCTTCCTCCACTTGGCTGAGCTTAGGACTCTTTTGGGACTCATCATATATTGTAGTGTAGTCCTCTTGCCAAGCTGATGTGTTCTAATTGAGTGGACTGGAATCTATGTGAAGGTAATCATGTTGATGAGTAGGGATACTCTTGGGCAGCAAATCCTCTTAAGAAGGTAGTGCAACAAATCTCATGTGATTATCAACTTCTATGCCTTCATTTGCAATTTGTAATTCAATGGAACTTGGTGGCTGCAAATTTGAAGTTAAGGAGGATTCCATGTCCCAAATGATTTCCTCAACCATTTCAGGAAAAGGCTTCTTATTGACAAATTTCTCAAGAAGTTCATCATCCTCCTCAACCTCAACATAAAAGCTGAAAGACTGCTGATTTCCAATTATGTGAAAGTTATTTCTGATGGACTGAAGTGAAGTAGAGAAAAGTGTCAGAGACTCTTCACTTACTTCCAAACTTTCAAGGCTTTCCTCATTAGTGTCATAGGTGACCTGTCTTGGCTGATTACTGCGTTCAATCTGCTGATAGTGAACTTTATCCCAAAAATCAACTGATGATGGCTCTGCAAGGTTAGCTTCTGTTTGGACAACATCATCATCATCAGACTGATAAAAAGTTGGATAATCGTCAACATAAATAATCTCACCAATCAAACATATTGGATTACCAGTTTGTTCTTCCTTGAATTGATCTACAAGTTCAATTTCTGACTTATGGTGGACAGGATTAGAAAGAGAATGAACATAAATGTTTTGTTCACATGAAGGCTTATAGGTTGGCTGAATGTTTAGCATCTTATTTATTTCCTCTTCAGTCAAAAGAGGAGGAATTTTTCTCTTTCTTTGGATAGAAGTATAGCAGTTCTCTTTCTCTTGTGAAGGGTGATTTTGAGGCTGAATGTTTTCTTGAGCCTCACTTAGAAGATATGGTGAATCATCACTTGTGCCTTCAAAGAGACCTTGTGGGTTTTCTTCTATTTCTTGATTGGGTTCTTCCTCAACTAACACCCCTAGGCTATCATGATAGCTATCTTGAGTATGAAATGCATGGATTTATTCTAATAAATATTTAGGATGCCAATTCCCTAAATCTTCATCAATGTTTACAAGGTGTTGTATGAAATCTTCAGATTGATCACAACAATTTTTAGCTAATGTTAAACATGGACAATATTCTTTATAATGTTCATAAAACACCTTGTGGAAATATTTCAAGGAAAACAAGCTACCAGTTTTTAACCATTCATACCATTATCTTGTCTTACCCTCTAAAGTTGCCATAAACATTTTCATGAGGTAGTCCTCATGCCATTCAACCTTTATCTTCCATACATGTATATGAAATTTGATGAGATGTAACAAGGGGTCATCACATTTTTCATCTTGAAATATAGGCAGGTTTTTTATCCAATTTATCTGAGGCATTTTATGTGGAAATCCAAGGATATGATCTCAGTTCATCGGAGCATATCTCATTTGTATCCTTGGATCCATCTTTGTTAATCAGAAAGGATCACTGTGTCTTTTCAACCAGTCTAGAGTTCTCTACCAGTGGAGTCTTTTGGTCTATTGAGGGTTATGGAGTCGCCAAGTGGAAGATTTGAACTTTTCTATCCACCATCAGCATGATTGGGATTGCTTAATGCATTCCCAGGGGATTTTATAAGAACTAGTGAAGTAATAGGCCTACTGGAGGCTAGTGGAGTCACCGGGTGAATGTTTTTAGTTGTTTTGAAGATATGTGTCTATGGTCCACCACCAATACTAACAAAAACCAATCTAGGGATGTTTTTTTGGGTTTTCTGAGTTCTTTTATGTAGCCCTAAGGTTTGTATGAGTATCCTACAACTGAGTCATCATTTTTCTAGGATGGTGAAACAACCAGATTCTACTCTTTGGCTGACAGTTTGAGTTTTCTATGATTTGACTAAGATTTGAGTGTTCCTAAGGGATAACTAGGATGTTTTTGACTCAATGTCCCACCGTGATCACCATTATGTTAGTGATAGTGATGAGGTAGCTATAAATCATAGGATAATGTTTAATCAAGGGATTCTGGAGTCCTAAGGGGTACTTAGATTGTCACTAACTCAGAAGGTCCTACTGTGATCCTCATTATGTTAGTGTCCCATGATTTAGCAGATAGGTAGACCAAATTCACAGGGTAACATCAGACCAGTATTTGGAGTCCTAGGACCTAGCCTTCCTGGACTCAGAGAGGGCTCTCTCTATTATGTGAAGGATGTGAACTTGTTTGCTTTAAGTGTTTGATTTTAGGCTAGTTTTTAAGTGTAGGTTTGTTGTTTGTTTTGGTTGGGGTAAGATGATCAAGTAGGATAGATGGAGTGAGAGGTTATCAAATTAATTGGGCTATGGAGTCTATGAAGTAATTGATATCTCAATAATGAATCAGTGTACATCACCGATTAAATCTTGTGTAGTTAATGGATCTTTAAAGTTTATGTGTGAGGTGAAATGGACATTAAGTTTGGAAACCAAGGTAGGGCAAAGGGCAGTTAAGAATGCTTTGTCAAATACCTATGAACAGAGAGATCTTAAATACTGATAAGAAAAAGATACTAGTCATGAGATAGGGCACACCATTTACTCAATGAAAATACTTTTAAACAAATACACATTCAAGACATACAATCCATTGGAACAAAGAAAGTAAGACAACTTATCTAACTTCAATGATTCTAATTTTAAGATTTGAAAACATAAAAGAGACAAATAGCATCAATAAATGAAGAGAGAATGCCTAAACATCATTCATTAAACTATAAAGAACTTTGAGGCAAAATGATAAGCATATACAAAGGGCAAGATCGAAACAAGACCTCTTTGGCTTAACCTAATCAATCAATACATCAAAGAGAGATTTCAAGATAGAGTTTAGATAGCATAAAACAAGCAGGGCTTACCATGAATCATGTTTGTAAACTAGCATATTAATCCAATAATGAAATAGAAAAGCTTAGTTGGGCCTAAGGAGCAATTAATAATTCCTTAAACTAACCCAACAGAGGTAAAAATGAAGACAATAGCAAACAGGAGGACTGAGGTGCCTCAAACAACATTTCTCATCCTATACTCTTTTGAGCTATTGCAATCTAGAAAGATGGACATATGATAAACAAGAAAAACATGGAAAAATAAGAAATACATCACCGTTAACTAAACTCAGGAATCCTGTAATCAAACCTTCATCATTATCAACCAAGGCAAATCATCCACAAGCTCCGCAACACTAAATTGTTCATCAACTTCCAAAAACCATGTATTGCTCTTAAGCACATCAAAAGCCCACACTTAAAATGAATCCTCATGCTCTATATAATAGGAAAGGAGGAGTAAAACCTAAAAAGAATATCTAGAAGTCTATTGGCTAATTAGAAATATCTCTATTGTCCTTGAGGCCTTGCAAGGCCCAAGGCACAAAAATATCTAAAATAAATATCTTTTCGGCCATTTGTAGCAAAGAAATTGACCTTTAGGCTCTGACAAGCCCCCTAAAACTTTCCAAACACACATTTCAACTTTTCAATCACAGAAGCGTAGCACTATGTTCTGAAATGAAATTTTATGGCAGGAGTGCAGCATAGGAATAAGAAAAATGGGTCTTCTTACAACAACGTTTTGAAGGCCTTCCCGATGTCGAAAAAGGCTCCATGATGACACGTTGGAAAGAAATTGAAGTCTAATTTCTAGATCTACCCTTTTTTCTCCAATCTGACCTCTAAAACCTATCCAAAAAGTGAAAATTCCAAGACTGGTAGGAGCACAACACATGTCCTGAAAAGTAGGCAGAATGATGAAAAAGTGAGTGTTTTTGACCCTTTTGGGGGATCAAAACAACTCCAATTGAGCTAAAAATGTTTGATAATGTTATATGAGTGATGTGGAACCCAAAAATGAAAGCCGTTCCTCTTGAATATTCCCTGAAAAAGAGTGTAGCACCAGGTGTACTGCACTCCTAGCCTCAAAATTCGCAAAAAACAAAATCTTGTCCAGAATCTCCCAAATTTGGTGAAAGTATGCCTCTTGGGTCTTTTGAGACCTGTAGAGAAGCTTTAGCTAAAAAAATAAGGTTATCTTGGTTCTTTTCCCTTTTTAGTGCTTGGATCTCAATTTGGGCCTTTTTGAGTTTTTCCCTTGCAAATTGGTTTCTTTGGGTATAATGCTTGGTCATTCTTCTTTGTAAATCCAAGTCTTTATTTGCCTTCTCTAGCTTGGCCTCAAGGTGTATGTTAGCCCTCTAGAGCCATGATTCCCTATCATGTTCAATTTCTAGTGCAAGGAGATCCTGGGGAGAAAGTTGTTCTACTTGGGTTGATTCTTCTTCCCTCTACTTTGCCAATGCTTTCTTTAGACCCATAGTTATAGGTCTCCCTCTAGTTTGACCTCTCTCATCACTACTCTCCTCATAAGTGCCCATGAACTCTTCCAACTTCAACTGTTCCCTTTGAGCCTCTTTTTTGTACCTGAGTGTTCTTGTTTCATGGATGGCCTGTTGGGCACTCATTTGCTTGTTTTTCATCTGATAGAAGTGAATGAAATCCTTTTCTCTTTATAATTTAGCTTCCAAGTCCTTGATTTGTGCATTCCTGTCTTGGAGGAGGGAGTTTAAAATTCTTGTTTCATTCTCATCATCATTGTTTATGTGAATAAGTTCAAAATATCTTTCCTTTTTATGATCTTCCTCTTCTCCTTCCATTTTTTGCTTACCTTTGTCCAGTGGTTGAGTTGAAGTAGATGGAAAATTCCCTTGCCTCTTAGAGGTAGCAAAAACTTTCCTTGACCCTCTTTGGTAAGTGAGAGTGCAATATTTAACATGTTTCATTTCATCTTTGGTGATATCAATACTATTTTCTTGAGAGGCATTTTCATTTTCTCCCATGCTAGTATCACTACTTTGATTTTCACCATTGTCATCTTCTTCCATGTCTTCTACATTGTCATCTTCTTTTTTGTCATGGTTAGAGGTGTCATCATCACTGCTTGGTGCATTTCCATCCTCTTGGCTGCCCTTTGAGGTCAAGTGATCACTGCTGTCACTTTTGTTAGGTCTATCAGTCATTAGGCTTTCTTCATTATGACTGTCATTAGCCCCTTTACTATTTGGCCCAATGTCTTCATTATTTGGCCCACTGTCTTCACTTTCAAACTCTCCCTTTGTCTCTGCATCTTCATTGTTTTCATAACTAGACTCCTCATTATCATTGCTTTCATCTGCCTTTTCTTCACTACCATCTTTGTCTTCATAATCTGCCTCTGTTTCTCCATCATCTTAAATCTCTGTATCATTGCTTGCATTCTCTGTGGGGTCACTATCAAAGGCATCTTTATTAGTTTCTCCTTCAACATTTGGCTCACTGTATTCACTATTTTTTCCACTGCAATTTTCTTCAAACTCTTTCTTTTCTTGACTGCTATTTTCATCTTTGTCATTGCTCCTTTTATCAATGCCATTGTGCTCACTGTTTTCTTCTTTACCTTCATCATTTTTCTCATCAAAATCTGCCTCTGTCCTTGGGCTATCATTAGTTTCCTCATCTTCATCTAGCTCACTACTTTTGCCTTCTTGTTCACCTTTTTGGTTCACTGTCTTTGTCATGACTGTGATTTTCCTCTTTGTCACTCCTTTCTTCCTCCTCAACAGTTTATTCTTTCTCTTTTTCCTCATTCTTTAAGTTTACCCTTCACATTTCTTCATAACTCTACTTTTAGACAATAGGAAAAGGTGGAAAAAACTAAGTGCCTTGAAAAAAATCTTCACATCTGGAGCAACATGCACAGAAATCCAACATGGGGTAGTTGGGCACCTTCTACATGACCTATTGGGTCTTCTTGGGTAGCCTTGAATGCACAGGAGTGCAACTTTCGGGCAGATTTTGCAAGAGATGTCGTGTCCCACTGGGTGGAGACTGCACGTGCATCATCATAGTGTTGGGCGGTCTCTGCACTAGGTGTCGGGTTGGGCTTTGGCCCTGTGCCTAGCGTGGTGGTGTGTTAGGTCCTCCTGGCGGAGACTGCACGCATGGGAGCGCAACGTCGGGTGGTCTCTGCATGCTGTTGGGTGGGGCTTGAACGACGATAGGGTATCAGGCGTCTCCTGCACGTAGTGTTGTTACACAGGTGCGAAACTCTCCTTTAAAATAACACAGGAAGCGAGTACAAGCGCATAGCGCAGCCTTTCAAGAGTGCAACTAGAGGTTTCTTTTCCTGAACACTTGCCAGAAAACTTCGAAAACCTTGAAAAATTCCACTCCTTTTGCAAATGAAGAAATGGTGTTGAGTGATGATATTTTTGATGCTTTTATACCTTTTGGAGAAATAATTAGGACAAAAACCCACTTTTATAATGTTTTTATTTGGTCCTTTTATCTTTTTACTGACATTTCCTTTCTTTTGTGCAGGAGATGTTTTTAAGTATGAAAGATGATTCCTTGGTGGGTGATCTTGAAAATGGATTTTATTCTCTTCTTACTGACTTTCCAGAGGCATGATGAATCTATCCCAATTGTAGAAACTCACACTCACTTTGATTTTCTTATCTGACAAAAAACTTAGGTTCCCTCATACTGCTTTTGACAATCCTTTGAAAGTATTTGAAAACTTAGACAACCTTCTGGTACTCTTTTAAAATTTGTCCCTTTTTTCTTTAGTGACAAATAAAACCATTTTTATCTTATCTCAACCATGGAGGCCTCCTTTCAAATTTCCTCTAAAATCCTTCTGACCTTCTAATGGAGTTTTATGACCTTTAGGTCACTTTTGCCTACTGTTTTTTAGACTTCTAGCTTTTAAGGGCCCTTTTCATTTGATTTCATCTATATTAGAGCTTTAGAAAACCTTGGAGGAAACTTGAAAGGGTTCTAAAGTGGTCTGAGGAATTAATTTTCTTAGGAATCCCTCTTGGCCAAGGGCGCATCACCATCTCCCAGGAGCGCAGCTCCATGTGTAATTTATATGGGAAAAACTTGCTAGGAGCGCAACACCAACTCCTAAGTGTGCAACACCATTTGGCAGAGGGAATTTGGAGGCCTTCCTAGTGTTAGAAATGGGCCCATGATAGCTCGTTGGAAATATTAACCTATCAAATTTCCAAATATACCATTTTTTTCCTGATTGAAGTTGATTTTCCTTGTTAACAATTAATTTTACCATGACTTGTCAAAAAGTGCTGAGTGATGGTGCATAAATGAAAAGTGCTGGTGCAGAAAAATTTTGGGGGCCTTCCACAACTCCAAATTGAGCTCATTATAGCTCATTGGAAATATATTCAAGTATAGTTGTCATTTGACTCATTAATAAAGTCATTTGGACACCACAGCTGTGAGAAACCTTGATTTTCCCAAGGTCACTCCAGCAGTGCAGAAATTCTCCCGTGACACCTGTATTTTTGACATTTTGCCAAAACCATGATACATATGTAAATAATGAAGGAGGTTTTTCTTCTTGGACCTATGATTGACAACAAAATTTCTCACGTTTGTCAATTTCATCTCTGTTGGGTCAGAAACATAGTTTGAAGCAAAACTAGCCCTAGGAGTGAGAAATGGCTTGACTCTTGGAATGAGTTCTTGGAAAATGATGGAGGCATGATGTTTATGAGTTGGTATGGATTTATGCTTGCTGATATGACCTATCATGTGGATCCTTTTCTCCTATTCCTCTTTTCCATGGAAAACCCTAGCTTAGTTGGAAAGGAAATTAGGGTTTGGTGTAGGGAATTTATGACTTCCTTGTAGAGGGAGGGGAATGAAGGGGTTAAGGGTTGTCTGAATTGTTGGGGAAATTTTTGGGAATAGGGATAGATGTTAAAGAGTAGGGGAAAGTAGAATTTCAAGAATTGAGTGAGGGGAAGGGGTACAAAAGGGAAAAACACATGCCTAGTCTAAAAAGGTTTCAAATTGTGGCAATAGATTAGGCTTTGTAGGAAAATGATGATTTTGAGGGATAGGAGTGATGGGAAGTGTTGATGAAGGTATATTAAGGATAGGGGAAGGTGTAAGAGCATCAAGATACAAGCTTTGTTGATGATTTAACCATGGAAGTCATGAGACCAAGAAAAATGCCCTTAAAAACCCTAGATGGACAATGTAGGAGTTAGGAAAAACAAAATAGAGGGTTGAGGCCAAAGGTGGAAAAACATAGTGATAATGAGTGGCATGAGCCCATGATGGGTCCTTTTGGAGTAGTGAGCTGACCTTGACATGATGGGATGATGAAATAGTGAAAAATTTATCCTAAGGATAATGAAGGCAGTGAGATTTATAGGACTCACAATGTTCATGAACTTTGTTTCTAGAAATCTAGAATAAGCATTTAGTCATCCATGAAAAGAAAAAATTACTGATGAATAACACATTTTAGTCATCATAATTTCAAGTCTACAATGGGAAGGGTCCAATATTATGCTCATATGGTATTGGAGGAAGTTCCTAGATGGATAGGGTGCAGGTATAGGTGCCATATGATCTGGTGACCTAAATATGATTATAAATCTTAATATGATCTGACCAAGGCAGGTAAGTATGTTTATTTCCAAGAAATACAAAGCAGAAATAGATTTTTGCATTATGGAGAAGACCATTACCCAACCTATTGCCTAACTTCTCTTCATTTTAATCACTTATTTGCATGAGTTCATTAAAATAGGTTAGTTGGGGGGTGATTTTGGGCTTCAAAATTGATACATTTTCTTACCTTATTCCCTTTTCTTTTTATTCCAATATTTTTGAGTGTATAATATAATAATTCGTGTGATATAGATTCTAGAAAAATGGCCAATAGCTTTTCATTGCTTCATTACTTTGATGAATCAATTTAGATCACAGAAGAAGTTGTTTACTTACAGTTTGGATTGTTATTTGAACATGAATATTTAATATCGGATGCTATTCCATGGAATAGTAAAGGAGAATTAGACTATGTGGAGTTGTTCAAATTAATTATAGTCAGTCGAACGCGATCAACTTCTATCATGGAGAAAAGTGGTTGAAGAAGAGATCCCGACTCAGCTATTCCAGGAAAATGTGGATATTTTCACGATTTGAATTAAGCACCCTGAGAATCCTTATATTCTCACGATCACTTTATATGTGAAATAAAATCATTTTTGTAATATAAAATAGGGATTGAAACTCAATTGATTTAGGTTGAATAATGTGAATTGAAGTTGTAACTATTTTGATTTATATTGTAATCTTTACATACATTTCCTGTGACTTGTTCGATATGATTTAATGAAGAATTTCGTTGTTCAATTTAAAGCATCACACTCAGTTAACTACAAGGAAATAAATTCCAGTGATTTTGGGTCCAACCTTGGAACTGCTACTATCCTTTTCTGTATCAATAAGTTTGTATTTTACTTTCCTTTTTTTTCATTTAATTATTTAGTTTTTTTCCATATATAATAATCGTTAATTATATTTACTATCAAGTTAAAAGATAATTGTGACGTTAGTTGAGGAGAAAAGGAATCAGACTGACTAGGTCTGTTGCACTGTTGCAGTGCCTGCGGCCCCTGGCCCAATCTGCTCAAGACTACCATGGCCCCTCCGGATGCTACCCTGGAGGTGGCCGCTGCCTAGCTATCCTTTTCTACGCTAGTTAAATCGCTTTCGCCTCAATGCCCTCGACCTGCTATTTCCAAGTTTGTCAAGAAGTTAGATGGTCTTCAAGAAGTAAATCTTGCACCTGCTCTCCCTCACATGGCAGCACTATCTCTGGCTAAAAGAGGAATTATTGGGCAGTTCACTGGACTATGCCCCTCCCTAAAGATGGTACAAAGGCAGATCGAGAGGAACTGGGCTGATAAAATAAGCGGTAAAATCTCCATTCGCTTTTGTGGGAAAGGTTACTTCACCTTCCACTTCGAAACAAGAGAAGAGAAGGACCCGATCTTCAGGAATGGCCCATATTTTATGGATTCCAGAGGTCTGTACCTCAATAAATGGGCCCAAGACTTTGACCCTGAGCTAGATGTCCCCAGTGTGGTTCTGGTCTGGGTTCGACTACCGCATCTCCCTCTCCATTGTTGGGGAGATGAATCGATTCGGGCCATCGGTAACGTATTGGGAAGTATATTGATCGAAGTGAACCAAAGGAAAATATGCAAGCCTGTGCACGCATTTGTGTTGAATTAGATCTCGGCAAGGGTCTACCAGAGGTGATCAAGCTCAAAGTGGATGACTGGACGCACATCCAGCAACTGGACTATGAACAGATCTCGTTTAAATGCAAGGTATGTCATGAATATGACCATTTCGCCAATCGCTGCTCTAAGTTAGTTGATGTTGAAAATGCCTCACAAGATGAACAATGGAAAACTGTCAAAAAAAGAAGACTGGCCCTGTTCCAAAGGCAAACCCAGCAGCTGCTCCTCCTAAAACCACTCACTCAGCTTCCCCCTCCACCTCCTCTTTGGATCCTCCCCTTAAGATTTCTTCTTCTGATCCTCTTTCTGAGACTCCCTTGGAATCATCTAATCCCTTTGGCGCCCTTTCCATTCCTGAAAAATGACCCCCCATCCCCATCCCTCTTGAAAATGACCCTCCCGTCCCCATACCCCTCTCACAAACTTCCCCTCTTCATCTCATGATCCTCCCCTCATTTGATCAACCAGGAGCTCTTCCAAAGAACACGGTGTAAATCTGGATGCGCAAAAAAAATAAGGACCTGGTAGAAAATCCATAAAACAACAAAGGGACGAGAATGCCCAAAAAGACATAGCCATGGGCACACAAAACCCCATAGAAATCTATATTCTAGGGCAAAATAACAAAGAAACAACTCAGAAGGGGAAGGGAGGGCGAGAAACTCTCCGTACATCCAATACTCAATGATGAAGATCCTATCTTGGAATAGCAGGGGACTAGGGCACCCCTCTAAAATTGCTGCTCTAAAAGATCTGATAGAACATGAGAAACCAGGAATCCTTATGTTATAGGAAAAAAAACAAGGACATCAAGAAATGAAGGGAATCATTGATTAGCTCAAACGATATGAAGGATACAGTTGTGAATCAAGGGGAGCATCTGGCGGAATAGCCACCATTTGGAGTGAAAGAAATTGGACATGCATATCTAATACAATCACTCAGTATTGGATTAAAGTCAACTTAGAGAACCAAGTAGATAACAAACAAATTGTAATATACAATATCTATACACCAAACCATTTCAGAGATAAAGAGCAATGTTGGTCCACGCTCAAAACAGACATAAATGAAGAAAATAATAGCAATATCATTCTCGGAGGAGATCTCAATCTCATACTCCAATCCAATGAGAAGAGAGGAGGAGTTTTTACCCATGATCCCTATAGAACAAAGCTGGAAGTTATCATGCAGGATCATGACTTAGTTGATATTCCCAAAAAATTGTAGATTCACTTGGAACAACTGCAAGTGGGCAAAGACAATATTATGGAACGGTTAGACAAAATTATGATAAATGTCTCTCTCCTTTCGGCTTACTCCATTGCATATGCTACTGTCCTATCCTATTCAGCGTCTGATCACTATCCAACAAGTCTTGTTCTCTAGATCCACTGCCCCTTGGGGCCAATACCTTTTAAATACAATTCATTATGGAACAACAATCCCATCATTGATCAAATTGTCAACCTCACTTGATGTCAACACATAGAAGGATTGCCGGGATACATATGGGAAAGCAAGTTGAAAAGGACCAAATGTGCCTTGAAGGATTGAGCAAAGAGTTACTATAAAGAACTGGAAAAAGCCAAAAATAAAATAAAAGGAAAACTAGAAAAGGTTCACAGCAAAATAGAGGAACATGGTCTCTCCCACGAATACAGAGCTCTTGAAGGCGAGCTCTATTTTCAACTTTTTCATGCCATAGAGATGAAGAACAAAAATGGAGAATAAAATCAAGACAAATTTGGTTGCAAGGAGGGGAAAATATTCTGCTTTCTTCCACAAGCAGGCCACAGTAAGGAAAATTAGGAACAATGTCACCACCATCAACGACGAGGAAGGACAAACTCACACCACCCAAGAAGCCATCAAGCAGATTGCCTCAGATTATTATAGAGTACTCTTAACTGAGACAAAAGCAACAGAAGACTATTCTGATATACTTCAGCACTTGCCCACAGGAATCAGTGAGGAAATCAATGCAACATTAACCAAGGAAATTGAAGAGGCTGAAATTCAAAATTCCATCTGGACACTCCAACCAGACAAAGCTCCTGGTCCAGATGGTTTCCCCATTTTTTTCTACAGAACTTATTGGGGAACCATAAAAAAATATCTTGTCAAAATGATAAGATGGGTTCAACATAAATGAAAAATTGGAGGATACACCAATGCCACCCACCTTGCCCTCATTCCCAAAGAGAATCGACCTTTATCCTTCTCTCAATTTTGGCCCATTTTTTGTGCAACTCTTCTTAAAAAATCCTAACAAAAATCCTTGCCTCATGCCTCAAACCTCTCCTTCCCTCTCTCATCTCTGAAAACCAAGGGGGTTTCCTGGCCAACAGACAAATCTCTGACTCCATTCTTCTCATCCAAGAGGCCATCCATTCTATCCAAGCCAGAAATGAAAAAGGTTTCATTCTAAAACTGGACTTAGCCAATGCCTTTGATCGCGTTAGGCATTCCTTTTTATTTTCTGTTTTGGAAAAAATGGGATTTGCTGCACCCTTCATTGACCTTATCAAAGCTTGCATTTCTGGGCCCTGGATCTCCGCTCTCATTAATGGTAGGCTTGGACCTTCTTTCCAATTGACATGAGGTCTCAGACAAGGATGCCCGCTCTCACCTTACCTTTTTATTTTGATGGCTGAATCTTTCAGTAGGGCCCTGGACTACAAACGTCGCATGGGACTTATTACATGGATAAAATTTGGAAATGGAGTCAAGAACATAAACCATTCCCAATTTGCTGATGATAGACTGTTGATGGGAGGAGCCTCCAATATCATAGCTCGTCATTTCAAATCTCCCCTAGACAAATACATGAGCTACTCCAGAGGTTTGGTAAAAAATCTCAAGAGCTGCATCTATGGCTGGAATACCTCTGCCCAAACTCTGCACAGTATTGCCAACACTTTCGGTGTTCCGTGCAAGTTGAATTGGGGGCAATTTTCCTACCTTGGCATGCCTGTGAGTGCTGGCAATCTGAAAGCTTCAGCTTGGGATACTATTATTGAAAAAATGAAAAGGAAGGTGCAGCAGTGGGGCACTTCTTGGCTTAATCCAGTAGGGCGCATAATTCTTCTTAAATCTGGTCTTTCCTCTTTACCCTTATATCAGTTCTCGCTCTTGCAAGCTCCAGCTAATTTTCACAACAAAATGGATGTTACCCTCCGCCACTTTCTATGGAAAGGGGGGAAAAGGGAAAGGAAGAAATATAACCTTATAAGCTGGAAGCAAGTTATACAACCATAGGAGAAAGGAGGGCTTGGAATTAGATCTCCAAAACTCATAAATCTGGCCTTTGGTGGCAAGATTGTGTGGAGACTCATTAATGGCAAGCCTGCATGGTGGAAGAAAGTGTTAGAAATCAAATATCTCAACTCCCCAAGATAGCAACTTCTGGACTATGAGATCCCCAACAGAACCTGCTCTAAAATATGGGCAGTGTGTAAGAAAGAAATCCCCTTCCTTGCACAAAACACTTCCAAGGTTCCTAATGGTGGAAGCCATGTCAGAATTGGAGCAGACAAGATAATGGGCCATCAGCCCATTAGCAGTAGGCATGGTACACATCAGATCATATCCTTTCTTGGCAGCATGGGGATTCATACTTTGGATCAGATATCTCAGTGGGACACCAAAACTCAGTTTTGGAAAGGATGGATCTTCCCAAATACTCCCATTGAAATGGAGGCAAGCCTCACCAATATTCAAGCTCATCTTCATGGCATTGCCCCCACCAAACTCAACAGTGATGATGACTTTCGTTGGGATCCCTCTTGCTCCATCTACATAGTCAAAGCTGCTTATCATCAAATATGCAACAACGAATTTCCCATGCCCATTTGGGCGCACTAGAAAACTACTTGGAAAACGGAGACCCTCCCAAAAATAAAATTCTTTGTTTGGGTTCTCCTAAAAGGGAAAGTACTCACTTCTGAGAACCTTAAAAAACGTGGGATAATTGGCCCATCCCGCTGTGCAAATTGTCAAACAGAGGAAGAAACCAGTCAGCATCTCTTTATAGATTTCCCCTTTGTCATTTCCTGTTGGCAAGAAGCTTTTCGGAACACCAATCTTCCCTGGGAACCCAACACCAGCATTGCTGAAGTCATACAAATTTGGAAAAGAAACTACCCTTGGTAGCATAAGAAAAAGAACATTGCTTGTAGAGTATGGAATGCTTTACCATGCTATCTTTTGTGGAATATCTGGCTAGCTCAAAACCATATGATCTTCAAGGACAAAGAAACTAGTGTCAAGAAGTTATACAAGAAGGCTTGGAGCCTCACATTGGAGGCTATGTCTGCAAAAAGTCAAGAGAAACTTAATATCGCTGATCTTTATGTTGAAGAAAGGAACTACATAGGATCTCTGCTAGAAAAACACAACATTGGCCACTGCAGGAGTGATGCTAATAACAACAACTCCAAATACAGTTGGAAAATAAAAAAGAAAGATGAGGAGTTTTCTCTATGGCTCAAGAATTGCAACTCACATTATCTCTTTTTTGATGGTGCTTCTAAATCTAACCCAGGAATGGCCGGGGCTAGAGGAATCATATGTAATGCTAATGGAGACATCATCATTTCCTATGAATGGGGATTAGGCAATCTTTCCAACAACAGAGCTAAAGCTCTTGCCCTTTATCAAGGTATGTTCCAGCTCCAAAAACTTGGCATTCATACGGCAACGATTATTGGAGATTCGGAAATTGTCATTAGTCTGATGGTCTACAACCAGAAAGCCTCTAATGTGATCCTACAACAATCCATCAGTCGATGCCAAGCACTGGTCCAACAGATGAAAGAAATTTGATTCTATCATGTTCTCCGCTCACTCAACAAGGAATCAGATGCGTGTGAAAACAGAGCCTGCCTCCAACCTATTGGCACCCTTCGATGTAACGCCTTCGAATCTCAATGCTTTCTGCCATGATCAGAACCAAATTAGTATGAAGATCTTTTGTAGAGGTGATCATTGTCTTTGGATCCCTCTGATCTGGAATTTGTAATATTCCCATGACTGTTTCAGCCTACGTTTCTTCTCAGATCCTCACAAAATCCTTCACAAAGGATCTCTCTATCATAAAATCTCTCGCTTTTATTCGCTCTCTCAGCTGTTGTCCTTTCTCACAAGCGCCCCTGCCATCCACCTTTCACTCTCGTGATCCATCCCTTATTCCTCACAAGAGCGCATCTCCATTATTTGACCCCCCTACTCCGAATTAATCATCATTCATCCCTCTTACGCACTCGATTCCACTCTCTCCACATTCACTTTACCCTCATCTTTCATCCCAATTTTCTGTCTGTGTTTTTTATACAGCCCCTTACTTCTTCTTCAACCCTGTCCTCTGCCCATTGGAGCTGTTCTTTTTTTCAAAAATGTTATATCACAATTCTGAAGTGTATTATGGAGAAATTAACTATACTTCAAGTACCAGCCCAACAAATGCACGAAATATAGAAGTAGATGGCAACCCTGGAGAATCCACTGCGTGTCAAAGCCAACACATAAACACAACTTGAGCATGAAATGAAAATATTGCTTGTTATTATTTCAGTTTGTTCGAATCTACACTAGTTCAATTTTCTATTTAGTTAAGAGCAATGGAAGCAAATGAGAATTTGTTCTCAATATTGACCTCCCTTGCTTTTCTTCTCATCTATGCTTACTTGTAACACTGAAACTTAGTCTTCCATCTCTTTTTTTAATATAAACAACACCCAAATTTGTAAAAAAAAAAATTATATATACTATCAAAGTGTGCTTTACAACATTTATAGTTGATATCATAGAGTTAGATTCATTGCCATTAGTTTATTGGATTGTTATTTCCCTTTGCTGAATCCTATTGGTTAAAGTATATCTGTTAATTCTCAGGATTTGATATCATTGATGTTGAATTCATTATAGATATAATGTTGTTCCCTAGGAAAAATATTTATAATTGATTGAATTTATTTATTAATTTAGTAGGATATTTAACGATTTTGATTTCCTTAGTGGTTTTTCTCATTTAGACTTGAAGTATAGGAGTTAAGAGTGAGTTATTTATTTAAGCAAGTGTGAATTATTCCTTTCATTCATATGCATTTTATTTTTATTAAATTCACACAAGTCAAAAGATATTCGGATCATTTCTTGCACAAATTGTGTGGACAACCTTGAAATAAATAGACGAAACCCTGGGTTGATTAGTAATGTCTAGGTGATTAGTTGCTTTCATTAAGAA
This sequence comes from Pinus albicaulis, assembly GCA_034641835.2. Taxonomy (NCBI): domain Eukaryota; kingdom Viridiplantae; phylum Streptophyta; class Pinopsida; order Pinales; family Pinaceae; genus Pinus; species Pinus albicaulis. Next base: position 1,093,502,894 of record CM076583.1, read on the forward strand.
ATTAATTCCTCCAATACTTGATTTGGTGCAGTGTCTAGTTTTGTTACTAGTAGAATCTACACCGACTTATGCTACGAACCCTGCATAAATTATGCATGATGTTTGTTATGAGACAATGTAAATATTGGTAGGTATTAAAAAGGAAATCCTATACAACCTCTGGAGTGATATCTAAGAATAAGTTCAACAAATGGTTGGTTGGTTGATTTACATAGTTTTGGTGTTGGTTTGGGATACAATGAAATTACCCATGGTAATTCTTTGTAGGCTCAGTTCATCCCGTCCATGTGAAACGTTTGATATCGACTCATATACCAACAAAATCACCATGGTAAATGCCCTGGGAAATTTTGGTCGGATCTTTGGTTTCATTCCAGTAAAAAATATACAATGTTAGTGTCCGAGGTATGTCAACATGCCAATATGATTTGGTCTTTGAGCAATGGAAATACACATATGTGGAATGACATGTGTGCGCATCAAATGAGTGATCTAGTTAGTATTCTGGTTTAGGTTGTAGTGTCTTCTATGTTATGGTGCCTCTAAATTGATATGTAATAGGAGCATGTTTGATCTCAATACTATGGTGTGATCAATGTTTTTATTATTTTTTGTTGTTCTAGCATAGGAATTATCTAAGATACAATACGATGTGAACATTTTTGGTGCCTCATATTTGGTAAAGTAAGCGATTAGGTATGAAGCGAGGTCACATGTTCGATTATTAATGGTTTGGAAAGGTCGTAACCAGTTCCATTGATGGATAATCAAGGAATATATATATATATATATATATATATATATATATATATATATATATATATATATATATATCTTTCCTATTTTATCAATTCGTTAAATTCTTCCAGATCAAAGCACTATTTATGGTAACTATACTAATTTGGTTAAGTAGTATTCTCTCTACAAAATGGTGGTCACATTGTAGTATATACCCTATTCTAGTTGTTGATTAATGTTGGTTCACAAGGTGTTTAAATACATGATGTAATGTTTGAAGCGTGTTGGTTCAATGTGTAGCTGAAGAAATATTATGCAAGTCTACGTGTTCAAGGTGAGATAATGAAAATTGGGTGGCTTAAGGTTCTAGTTCCTATATTGCTTTAAAGTTACCAAACCTAATATGTGCACTCTGTGATTTCACGAGCCAACAAATCTAGACGTGCAAAGAGTGTAATACACCTCAATATTGATATGATTCGATCTGATTTGCTACGAATGGCTGTAGGATGATATTGACGGGAGTCAATTCTGAATGCAATCCGAGTCTTTTGTAATATGATAAGTATTGATGTCTATTCTTACACTTGTAGAGATAGTAGAGGTAGTTATTATACAAGGGTGTGCAGTGAGGTTGCTAAGGGAATCTTCAAACTGGTATGCATGTATCCTCATCCATAGTTAATCTCCTAAAATTTTATAAATATTCTGGATCCCTTTTCTTGAAAATTTAGCACTAAATACCTCATTACTTATCTCATTTATAATTGAAAAAGTGCTAGAAATCATTTTTACATGGTTGAGCTGATGTGAAGATATTTCCTTTTGGGGATTCCTACCCAATTGTGGAGTAATTAATCAGATTAGCACTGTAGGAGTTATGAAGTGCCAGTTGATATTGGTATAGAGTTTGGTGTGTTGTTTTGTGACCAAGATATAGATAGGCTACGCCAAACCAATTTGTCTGTCTGATATAATATTAACATGTTTGGGCTAATGTGTTAGGTGGAAGGGTAAATTATTTCACTATGGTTGCTTGCAAGATTGATTATTAAAATATTTTTTTACCATATCTACTTTGTTAACTAGTAGTGTGACCTAAGTGACATATCTACTTTATTTTTGGCAAGGGATATTGTTGCCTTAATGACCGAGGTTGTCTGTTATTTTCTGTCAAAAGAAATCAATGATAATATTGTTGTATGTTGTTGTTGTTGTTTAAATGATTACTAAGATAGTTCATGAGATTTGTTTTGTGGAAGTGATTGAATATGTTAAGGGTTGTCTATGAGAATATTGAATCCTATATTTGAAGTTATTCCTTACCTACTAGTTATATTTGAGTGATAGTATTTAGATCTTGTTAAAACACTTGGTTCCCATGTCAGAACCATAACTTATGTTTGATGTCTACAACTACTATTGAGAGCAAGGATATAGCTACAACTGATGTACTAACCAATGTGATGCTATTGATCAACATTTGAAGTTAAAAATTAGGGTTTTGAGTTAATATGTGTGGCCATATCTTTCTTGTGAATAAGTTGGAGTGTTATCACAAGGGTAAATTTTTTTAATGAAAAATATTGCTACTGGAGATTGTGAATGCTATAAATCACATTGTTTATATCTTGAAGGAGATTCCTCGCTAAGTTTAACACTACCATTAATGCAAGAGTATATATATGGTTGATGTCATTACTTGAAGAATTACTCCTTGAAATAAATAATTGGTTAAATTTATATTGCTAAGATCAGGATACATGCTAATTAGGGTTAGATATTTATGTTATAGAGATTCGTTGAGTTGTGTGATTAAGACTACTAATGATAATTTTGTAATGATGAGATGCTTGGTTTGTGATTGTTTCTGAGAGTCAGTACTTTGTTGGTTTTGTGGTGAGCTTGATGAGGACTATTGTTAGATTATTAATATGTTTCCCAAATATAGAGTTTTTGTTTGTAAGATGTGACATGATTACATGATTATTGATTTAGAAATATGTAATTACTTGTTATGTTGGTAAATGGAGTAACAAAGTTTGAGAATTAGTAATGGACTTATAGAAAGACTATAGTATTGTTACAAAAGGTAGTCATATAGATCGAAGTTTGAAATTCATGGTTGTGTTTTTGATGACAGTGAGTATATTATTGATGATATGTTGCTACTAATATTGAGTTTCATAGAATTGATATAGCCAAGGTAAGAATGATACTGCTGATGATAGGGACCTTTGTCTTGAATCTATTGCAACTATTGTTGATGAGGGTATTTTCTATTGTATTGTTGATAAAATGTTGTTCATTGGGATTAGTATTGATTGCTCACATGAGTGATTTTTGGTACTTGATGATTTTTTTGCTTCTAAAGTGAAGTTCAAGAGATATTTCACTTGATTATTGCTAGAGATGATAAGTTGTTATTGACAGGGACCAATATTGTCGTCTTTGATATTGATGGTGTATTGTTGAAAGTACTATTGTGGTTGTAGAATAAGTGTTGTTGACGACAAAAGTGTGAGTGTATTTGTAGGAAGAGTTTGTATTGATTTTGAAATTATGATAAAGGGAGTGGATCCAGTTTGAAAATGGATGAAAGGGAGATCCACATTGCTTTTGGGGGTCAGTGCCTCCAGTTGGTTGGTGCCAAGAAATAGATCTAAGGGAGTAGGTGTTTCTCGCTGGTGGGTGCCAATGAACAATGAAGGGAGTAGGTGCTTCCTGTTTGTAGGTTCCAGTGAAACATGAAGGGAGTGAGTGCTTCTTTGTGATGGGTGCCAACGAAAAAATGAAGGGAATGGGTGCTTCTTGCTGGTGGGTACTAACAAAAAATTGTAAGGTAGTGAGTGCTTATTGATGGTGGGTGTAAGTGAAACATTGCAAGGGAGTGGGTGCTTCCTACTGGTTGGTGTCATTTAACATATGTAAATAAATATTTAATAATATAAGAAGAAGAATGACAATTTTCTCCCTTTATGGGTTTCCAACTTAAAAATATTTGTGTCATATACACTTGATATTTATGATATGATTGTCTATTTTATTGTTATGATCATATAATATGTTTCTAAACAAATAAAAAATATAAACTTTTAATAAATATTGAAATACCGATTCACCCATTCCCCACCTCAGTATTTCCAACAATTGGTATCAGAGGAGGTTCTTAAAAAATTGGTTTAACAATTGGAAGGAGATCCAAGGAATTGTGGCAAGGAAGCATAAGAAGCAGAAAAATAAGAAGAGTAAGGCAATTAAAAATGGCTATGACTATGCAAGAAATATATTAGATGTAGTGGAAGTATCAAAAGTTATTGTAAAAGGAAAATTAGATGCAGAACAATTCATGTATCATCAAGGTGTCCTTATTCTCAATGATGCACACTATGAGGTATGGAAATAAGGGATGAAGTCTAAATGAATATCTCTTGGATATGATGTCTAGAATTCCATGACTAATGACTATGGTGAAAAACCTCCATCAAACCATGTACTGCAGTGGAGTGATATGACTTTGAATTCCATTCTCTACAGACTAACTGATCCATAATTTGAGAAAATTATGGCTTATGAATATGTAAGGGATATATGGGACAAGATACAAGAAAAGGATGTATGTGACAAGTTTCAAGCCCTCCATGAAGGAAATAAAAATGAAAGCAATGTATATGAAGAATAATTTCAATCACCAAGCAAGCCTCTTCTTCGTTTTTTGAAAACCAAGATCAAGAGCATAGGAATGATGAAGAATTCAATATATCATAATATGAGTGTGGAAATACAAAAGTAAGTTCTTTCAATGTTAGATGGTGTTTCATATTTAGAATAATAAATGTTAGAAAAATGATTTGATGTGCATTTATCAATTAATATAAGAAAGGAACATGTCTCTACCTTAGAAAAGATTAAGAATCTTAAGGACATGTTATAGATATACAAGAAGATGGATCAAGATGTGGATGAATTAAAGAATAATGTAATAATCCTTTAATATAAAAAAGAAGAAGTTAAAAGAGCCAATGAAGTAATGACTAGACAACTCAATGAAAAGGAAATACATTGTGAGAGACTTGAAGCTGAAATCGTATCTCTAAGGACATATCTAGAAAATACAAATAGACTTAAAGAAGAAATTATCAAGTTGAAAACCCATTTAGAAGAAGTAGGGATAATTGAAGAAGTAATGAGTAGCCAACTAAATGAAAGAGAAGGTCATTGTGAGATCTTAGAAGCTAATGTTGTTTTGTTAAAGAGTGATATAGAATAAAATAACAAACAATTGAATTTCCAAAGTAGTACCAAGATCTTGGGTAATATCCTTAGCAATCAAAGGTATCCCTCCATTAAATAAGGTATTGTATATCATGGAACAACTAAGGGAGAATATAGCTCATAGGCATCTGTAGGTAGACGAGAAGATAAAAAGGAAACATCTGAAATACTTGGTAAAGAAACATGCAACAACCAAATACAAAAGGAAAGAAATGTGATAAAAGTAAAGGAATCAAGAAAAAAAACCAACAACCAAGAAGAGTGAATTTTCGAGGAAGACTATCTGCTCCTAGGGATGATATGGTAGAAATACAAGCTTGCAAAGGAGTAACAAGAATTCCTTTTCTCATTTGATAGATGATGTTAAGTGTTTCATCTACAACAACTTTGGATACATTGTAGCTGGCTCTAGAAGTATATTTGTCAAGACTTACAATCATCTTATGCAATAGAAGAAGATTTATCAATCAATTAGTCAATAAATAATATTATCCACAAGAAGATCATTAGATTCCATGTATACAAATTTCTTTCATGGCTATTATTTTTCTTGTAATCTTTTTAGACACAAGGCTATATACTGCAAATCATATGGAAATGAAAGGAATATAAGGCAAAAAATCATATATGTACAATGGTTTTAGAAGACATGATTCTTTTGTCCCCTTCTTTGGTCACACAAGATGTTATGCATGCAATACGTTTGGACACATGGCAAAGGGGTGTAGGAGAAAGTAAATGAAATATTTTAGACATTTCAAACAATAGGAAGAACCTATTCAAAATAGGAAGCTTAAGAATAAATAAAAAGAGGATCCATTTAATAAAAGGCTAGAAGAAGATGCCTCTATTGGTTTTTAACATACCAAACTATGGAAGGAAAAGGAAGAGAAACAAGTAAAGTGTGGACTAGTATTGTGTGTACTAGAGGAATATGATCACTAGTACATATATAATGGATGATCTCAACATATATCTGCATATAAGAGCATATTTATCTCTTGAAAACCAAAGGTGACAATTTTATTCTTGGAAAAAATGCACCAAGGAAGGTGATAGGAAGAGGTAGATCCAGCCTTGATGTTAAAAATACAAATGTTTCTAATGTCTTATTGGTTGAAGGGATAAAAAACAACATCCCAAGTGTAGGTAAAATGAATGATATAGGAAATTTAGTCATATTCACTTCAAGAGGATGTAAAATTATAGAATAAGACACTAGAAAGTTAATAGAAAAAGGAATCATAACTCCAAACAAGGTATATGTGTCGAAGAGAAGTAAAGAAATAATTAAGAAGGAAATATCTTCTTCATAGTATGAATAAATGATGTAAGGCTCATCTGCAGTCCATGAGTTCCTATTATATACAACAAGAAGCACCACAGAAGAAAAATATTGGCATAGTCTTAGAGGGACGATAATACAACATCTCAAAGGAAGAGAATAACTATTGAAGATGAAGGTTTAGCAGAGAAGTGGTGTGCGTGCAAAAGTCCAATGTTTAATTAGCTCCATAGGAATTGTTATTAAAAGAAAATATAGGAAGACAAACATTTGTATGTTTGCAAAAAGAAGTAGAATTTATTGGATGAGCATATTATAGTGTACCACAAGCTTAGGGGGAGCATACCTAGCAAAATAACATATAAAAATTGTTTTGAATTACTTAGAATTGATGTCACATTATTTTGAAAGAGCTACAAGTATTAGTTACAGGGATTCTAATGATTTATTTGCATGCTTAGAGGGAGAAAGTGTTTTGATTGGTAATCATTGTTGTTGGTAGCCACATATAGTAGCAGATGGTTCAACCACAAGTATTAGCAAGAAAAGGATTGAGTAGATTTTATTTTTGTAGATGGCCTTGGTACATGGAGGTATACTGGGATAACAATAAAATATTAAAATATGATCACCCTTCGCCATTGATATCAAAGGGGGAGAGAGAGATATCACCCATAATTCTATTCTTCATAGGTGATGAGGTAGTTGGTGGTTTCCATCAATTCCAAAGGGGGATATTGTTAACATTGTGCTGGAATTGATGTCAACAATGGCATGGTTTTGGATGGAACCTGGTGTGGTGTAGTGAAAATTTTTGTTTCTAGCAGAATCTGCACATACTTATGTTGTGAGCCTTGCATAAATTACAAAAGTTGTTTGTTGTGAGATAGTGTAAATAATGGTAGGTACAAGAATAAAGTCCTCTCCATCCTGTGCAATGATGTCTAGCGATAAGTTCAACGATTGGTTGGTCAGTTGATTTACATGGTTTTAGCGTTGGTTTGGGATACCATGGAATTACACATGGTAATTATTTGTAGGACCAATTTTTCCCATCCATGTGAAATGTTTGTCATTGATTCATAATACTAGATAAATCACCATGTTAAATGTCACAGGAAGTTTTGGACTGTTCTTTGGTTTCATTCTAGTAAAAAATCTACCATGGTAATGCTTGTGGTATCTCAACGGGCTGACATGATTTGGTATTTGACAAATGAATATGAATATATATATATAGGTTTTAACCCCGAACAAAAATTATCTACACACGAATCCTATAACAGAAAATAAGAAATAGCGAGAGCATAAAACATAAAACAGATAAACACAGAGATTTTCCCCTGGATCCAAAATTGGGACAACCAGCTTGATTTTTCATTATATTCATTTTAGTGTTACAACACATATATATACATGCCAAAGCATACATAAACCCCAATCCATTAACCCTGGATTAGAACATAATCGTAGTTCCCTTGACCGGATCTACAAAATACAAGGGGTCGAAAACCATCGTACCCCAAAACCATGTGCAAACTCATGCACAAAACATGGGTGGGTCCACATATGAGTGGGACCACATGCCAAAAAAACTTTCACCGGGGCACTGCCCCAGATCCCGACAGGGGGGGCTGTCGCCCCCCCTGTGACCCCCTTGCTACGCCCGGTGCAACGTACAAAGTATGGGGCTAGTCATGGAAAGAATATAACACATACCCAACAATATATATATATATATATATATATCCTGAGGTAAAATGACATGTGCACTTGTCAGTAAGTGATTTGGGTAGTGTTGTGGTATAGGTTGTAATATTCCTACTTAACTTTGGTAAGAGGAATATGTGTTTTTTTTACTTCTGTTGCATGAATAAATGAATAAAGGAGGACATCTAAAACTCTGAAAGAATGAATAAATCAAGCCCATATGAACAAGGATAAATCGGGGGCCATGTAAATAAATCACTTGCGGGTGTGAAAGGGGTTTGATTTGTGGGAAGCTGAGTCAACCTTCGGCCAAATCTACAACGATGTCTAGATTCAATGTACCTCATGAAGGGACATGTAGGTTCTAGAAAGGAGGCTCCTCATGTGAAAGGAGCTAACTCATCAAGGTGGTTTAGGGTTTGCAAAGGCTTTCATCTTATAAAAGGAAGGGGAAGGCAGCAAGAGAAGGTTGTTGATTGTCTATATTTCTGAGTATCTTGTCTGTTTAGACAAATACCATTCTTTGTTGTTCAGTGGAGAATAGTGCTGCTTAGAACTTGGAGTTCCTATGTAGGAATTTAACCTCTTCCATTGAGGATTATTGGAGGAGTCTTGCTGATTTGATCCACTATCAGGCTTTGGGCCAAGCTCTACTTCCAACTGTAACATAGATCCAGTAAGGGTTTGTTTGCTTTTGTAGGCTGCACCAAGTGGAACTCTAGATCTGTTCAAATCTAGCTTGTATTGGAGCCTCTTCTCAGTGAGTGTGTCTTTTAACCTCCTAGAAGAGTGCATCCACTGTTTGAGCTTTAGATTTGTATCTTGGCATCAGGCCATCTCTGTTACTCAAGCTATAGCACAGTTTCCCTTGAGGGGCTGTGTTATTTTCAGTGGAGGTTTTGTAGGGTGTTTTGATCCCATTTTTGATGAGAGATCTCTGGTGCTGGGCTTTGCCTTTCACTTTGGTGATCCATGGATTAGCTTGCTGATCCATGTTATGTTTAGATGTGATATATTTTAATGTAAAGTCATCTTCAAAAATTTCTGAATAATATTGCAGATCTGCAACTTAAAACTTAGATCTACTCTTTGTATTTCATGTTTTGGTCAAAACCCCAAGGGGATATTGTAATAATGTCTTTCTAGTTTACAGATTTGAAAAGGATCTAATGTTTTGTCCACATATCTTTCCTAGATATGAGATGTAACATTCAGCTGCTACAGCTCCCTAAAATAACGATGTTAAGCCATTTTGCAGTTTATATATATGTTGCAACCTTATTTTCTGAAGATTTCTTGTTCTTTTGTCTCCTGTATTATATTGTATAATGTAAGAGCATCATTGTAATTCTAATTCACTGCTCTATGTTCATAAGTTGATCTTATTTGATGGCCTCCTACTCATGATTTTGAAGACTGCGTTATTTCTGAAGCAGTTTGTTGTGCATAGCTTCAGCCCCTCTTGTAGGGTGTTTTTCAGCTAGACTAGGTGGTGGGAGATCTGTTTACCACACCTAGTTTGATTTGTTTTTTCTCCCCTTTTGGATATAGAATCTAGATCTGATAATATAAGGGATCCAAGGTATTTAAACTAATTTTTGTGCATCAATCTCCCAGGAGTGCGTTATTTCAGCAGGCTTGCTGTGCATATTCCAATTTTGGGATATTACAGTGGTATCAAAGCTCCTTTCTTGGCACATCCCGTGCTTTCCTTGGAGCACCAAATCCTTAGTGTATTCAGAAGAATATGATCCTCTTACTGAGAGGGAGAAGAGGTATCAGAATAGAAGTCACAAGAAGTTTTATTACACCATTGATGATCAAGACAAGGGTAAAGCCCCTGAAACTACAAGTGATAAAGAAGGAGAAGAGTTTGCAAGAACTCTTTTGGTAGCCATGCAAGATATTGATAGAGAGATCAAAGATATGAGAATGGACAGGATGAGGGAGTCTCTTGGGAGATTTCATCCAGGGGAAAGCTCTAACATGTCCCATCATTGGACTGGTAAACCAGTGAACTAGCCACAAGTTCCACAAGCTCCAAAACGCTCCACTATGCCTACCTTCTTGGCTGTGGAGAATGAAAGACCACAAGAGAAAGCATCCCTTGAAGATTAATTTGTGGAATATGAATCTCAGAATCAGAGATTCAGGGACCACTTGAGTTTCCAAGAGTTTTTTCACCTCAAGGACAAAAGAAGATCAAGGCAACAATATAGAGATGGTGGGTTCTTTCATAATCATGATAGACACCACACTATGGGAAAATTCGTTTTGCCCAAGTCTGATGGGTCATCCACCATTTCTACCAAGGCATGGGTAGAAAAGCTGGATATCTACTTTTAGTTGAAAAAAGTCCCTGAGATTGAAGCCATCAAGATTGCAGCACTGCACTTTGAAGGTGAAGCACACAATTGGTGGTTCCATGGGTTGTCTATATTGGGCCATGCCAATGTGACTGCCTACTCTGAATTCACTAGAATATTGGTGGAGTGGTTTGAAAGAAAGGATCCAGAAGTACCTTTCATGGGCCTTGAAAAGTTAAGGCAATCGAGAAATGTAAAAACTTATATCTCTGAGTTTCTGAGATTATCAGTTATGGTTCCTGATCTATCTGCAACAAGGAGGGTGTACATGTTCATTGATGGCTTGGATGAACCTTTTCATGGGTTGGTTAAATCTACCAAGCCCATCACTTTGCATGATGCCATTGAGAGGGCTAGAGACCTTCAATATGCCTTGTAAAAAGCAAAGGCAACCTTCTAGAGCAAGGCCCCTCACCTTTCTAAAGGGAAGGAAGAGAAAGCTACTCCTTCCAAGGAGAGATCATTAAAGAAGTCTCTTGACATTGAACTCAAAAGGGAGATGAGAAATAAGAGACTATGTTTCACTTGCCAAGAGTCATGGGCACCTAGACATGGATGTGCTACTGGGAAAGCACACTACATAGAAGTCTTATCATATCTTGAGGAGGAAGATGAAGATGATGAGCCAAGGAGAGGACACATCGCTGAAAATGTTGAGGGAGATCCAACACCATCTGGAGATGGGAATGGAGCCTTTGCTCCAATGGGAGGTACTCTTGCATATTTGAGAGGAGTACCTAAGTACTTGACTTTAAGAGTACAAGGTTCAGTCATGAATCAGAGGGTATCTGTACTGATTGAAAGTGGGGCAACCCATAACTTTATTGATGCTCATCTTGTGCAGAGGAGAGCAATTCCCACTGATACATTTGAGGGATTCTTTGTTTTGGTCCCAAGAGATTGGAAAATGCAATGCATGCACTATGTCCCATCACTTTTAGTTACTATGGGGTCATACACTTTGGTGGATCACTTTTCTGTAGTCGACATACCAGATACCAATATCATTTTGGGTGTCTAATGGTTGATTACATTGGGGAAGGTCACCACTGATTGGAAGGCTTTGCAGATGGAATGGGTGTACATGAAGAGTGGTAAGCCCCAAATGATCTAAGGCATGCATACTTATCCCTCACTTAGCACTTCCACACAAACAACAAAGATGGATTTGCGCAATGGAAGCAAGGATCTCACAGTCCCTTCTCTGATGTTCATGAGATTTCTGCATGGGACATTCCTATCTAGTGGAAAACCACCTGGAAGGCCACCAGATTCAGATATTGTGGGGGAGGCCTCACAAAGTGCTACTCCAAACTTAGATTCAAGAGGGATTGGGGCAGTAGAAGACCAAGCTACAATGTTGGGAGGCTTGGGACAACTCAAAAGTAAGGGGGATCTTCTCCCTTCACAACTATCACCCCGCTCATTTCTAGATCTGCGCTATGGGAGGAGGAGAATGGGAGGATCAGCCTTCCAGCACACATCTTTGGCATTGGAAATGTCAGAGAAGAGATCAAAATCATGATAGATACTGCCATGGAGGTATCATCAGCGTTGACTTTGTTGAGAAGTGTGGATCTGTACTGGAAATCTCAACTACTTGTAGAGTATTCCAAAGATCTCCACACCGGTATGATACTAGATGACCTGCAGCAAGAAGAGGGCTATTTATTCCAAGGGGGAGTCATATAATTTCATGGTAGGATCTTCCTGTCTAGAGTTTTTGAGCTCAAGCAGAAGATAATACAAGGGGCACACAAAGGATTCCTTCTCATCCATATGCAGTCCATGAAGATCTACACCCTAATCATGAGGAGCTTTGATTGGGAGGGGATGAGAGAAGGATTACATCAACAATTTCAAGAGTGCATTAGCTATGGAGGATTGGGGCAGCCAATGGACTCTTTGCAAGAGTCATTTCAGCCAGTTCTTCCTTTGCTTGAGAGGAGGGAAATGCTCATGCACAACTCCATGTGTATGAAGAACTATGAGGGTAAATGATCTGATCATGCCAAGAAAGTTTTATTTTCTGATCTATCACATTCTTTTACCATGTTTTTGCAGGCTATGAATCCTAAAGGGGGTGAGAGATCATGTGGATCTCATAGCTTTTTGAGGGCCAATAGGAATTCTGAACTTGGCCACTCCCTTGTTGTGCAAAGGGAGATTCCTTTTCATGACGAGTGCTTCCCAAAGGCACCAAACATATCTGATATTTCCAGCTACGTTGAGATGACTTATGCATCAAAGGTGTGGGGGAAATGCCACTTGCCACACCTTGATCTAATGTAGGCAGGAGATGCACTGCACTGGCATCGCATGTGGGAATTTGACCCACCTCTTCAAGGTCAAATTTCTGTTTGCATATATGTAGTTTTGCTCCCATACTTGGCTGACATAGTTGTACTATTTTTGGGATTGTATGGAGGAATTATGGATAGTTTGTATGTACCACATGGATTGGAAATTATCTATGTGCCTCATGCTACATGTTTTAGAGGAAGAATTTCTCCATCCATGTTTATTTCTGTTGAATTTTTCACTCCTTGTGGGATGGACTATGCACATCTTATGTTGACCTTGGAGGAACAATTCCTGATGTATTGACTTGATGAGAACTTGGCTTATGATGAGGACTTGATCATTGATGATGTCATCAATGGAGGAGGGGAAGGACTAAAAATCTCACCCTATCAGTTGCTTGAGGACAAGCAACATTTTGGAGGGGAGGGTTGTAATATTCCTACTTAGCCTGAGCTGAGAGGAATATGCATTTTTGTTTTACTTTCTGTTGCATGAATAAATGAATAAAGGAGGACATGTAAAAATCCTGAAAAGAATGAATAAATCAATGCCCATATGAACAAGGATAAATCAGGGCCATGTAAATAAATCACTTGCAGGTGTGGAAGGGGTTTGAGCTGTGAGACTGGGTAACCTTGACCAAATCTACAACGTTGTCTAGATTCAATGTACCTCATGAAGGGACATCACAGTTCTAGAAGGAGGCCCCTCATGTGAAAGGAGATAACTCATCAAGGTGGTTTAGGGTTTGTAAAGGCTTTCATATTATAAAAGGAAGGGGAAGGAAACAGGAGAAGGTTGTTGATTGTCTATATTTTTGAGTATCTTTTCTGTTTAGACAAATACTATTCTCTGCTGTTCAGTGGAGAATAGTGCTGCTTAGCACTTGGAGTTCCTATGCAGGGATTTCACCTCTTCCATTGAGGATTATTGGAGGAGTATTGTTGATTTGATCCACTATTAGGCTTTGGGCCAAGCTCTACTTCCAACTGCAACGTAGATCTAGTGAGGGTTTGTTTGCTTTTGTAGGCTGCAGCAAGTGGAACTCTAGATCTGTTCAGATCTAGCTTGTATTGGAGCCTCTTCTCAATGAGTGTGTCTTTTAACCTATTAGAAGAGTGCATCCACTGTTTGAGCTTCAGATTTGTATCTTGGAATCAGGCCATCTCTGTTATTCAAGCTACAACATAGTTTCCCTTGAGGGACTGCGTTGTTTTCAGTGGAAGTTTTGCAGGGTGTTTTGATCCCATTTTTGATGAGAGATCTCTGGTGTTGGGTTTTTCCTTTCACTTTGGTGATCCATGGATTAGCTTGATGATCCATGTTATGTTTAGATCTGATATATTTTAATGTAAATTTATCTTTAGAAATTTCTGAATAATATTTCAGATCTGCAACTTAAAACTTAGATCTACTCTTTGTATTGCATGTTTTGGTCAAAACCCCAAGGGGATCTTGTAATAATGTCTTTCTAGTTTACAGATCTGAAATGGATCTGATGTTTGGTCCACATATCTGTCCTATATATGAGATGTAACATTCAACTACTTCAGCTCCTTAAAATAACATTGTTAAGCCATTTTGCAGTTTATATATATGTTGCAGCCTTCATTTTTGAAGATTTCTTGCTCTCTTGTCTCTTGTATTCTACTGTATAATGTAAGAGCATCATTGTAATTATGATTTTCTGCTATATGTTCATAAGTTGATATTATTTTATGGCCTCCTACTCATTCTTTCCAAGAATTTGTAATTTCTGAAGCAGTTTGTTGTGCATAGCTGCAGCCCCTCTTGTAGGGTGTTTTTCAGCTAGACTAGGTGGTGGGAGATCTCTTTACCACACCTAGTTTGATTTGTTTTTGCTCCCCTTTTGGATATAGAATCCAGATCTGCTGATCTAAGGGATCCAAGGGCTGTAAACTCATTTATGTGCATCAATCTCCCATGAGTGCGTTATTTCAGCAGTCTTGCTGTGCATATTCCAATTTTGGGATATTACATAGGTTGTAGTGTATCCTAAGTTATGGTGCCTCAGAATTGATTTGTAATGAGAGAATGCTAGATAATAATACAATGGTGTGATCAAAGTTTTTATTTTTATTTTTCATTGTTCTAACATAGGTACATTCTTAGATCCAATGCGATGCAAGCGTTTTTGGTTCCTCATATTTGGTAAAGTAAGCGATTAGGTATGAACCAAGGTCACATGCCTAATTATCAAGGGACTGTCAATGTCATAACCAATTCCATTGATGCATAATCAAGGAATATATATATCTTTGTATTGTTAGATGGATTTCTGCTGAATGCTTCCAAATTGAATTACATGTACAAATTTGGTCAAATAGTATTCTCTTTGCACGATGGTGGGCACATTGTAGTACATACCTTGTTTTGCTAGTAGATTCATGTTGGTGAGAAAGGTGTTTAATTGAATGATGTGATGTGTCAATCTTGTTGGTCCAATGTGAAATTGAAGAAATATGATGCAAGTCGATGTGTTCAAGGTGAGATTTTGACAATTGGGTGGCTTAATGTTCCACTTAATACGTCACTTTAAAGCTACCAAATATAATTTATGCACCCCATGAGTTCATGAGCCAATGGATATAGACATACTAAGAGTGTAATACACCCCAATGTTGATATGATTTGATCCTATCTGGTGAAAATGGTTGTAGGCCAATATTGATGGGATTCAATTCTAAATGTAATTCAAGCCTCTTGTAATGCCATCAATATTTCTTTCTATGCTCACACCTTTGGAGACAGTAGAGGTAATTCAACTACAGGGGGTAGTGAGTTTTTTGTGGCATTTTAAAAATAGTATGTATGTATCACTGTCCATAAGCTAATATCCTAAAATTATATGAACTCTATGTATCCTTTTTCTTGAAATTTGAGCATTGAATACCTCACTAATTATTGACAAAGTGCTAGAGACCGTTGTTTGCTCAATTGAGATGATGTGAAGATATTTACTTTTGGGTATGCTTGTACATTTGTGGAGGAAATAATCAGATTGGAACTGTAGGATTTATGAAGTGCTAGGTGATGTTGGTACATAGTTTGGTGTGTTGTTTTGTGATCAATATATAGATAAGATGAGCTAACCTAGGTTGTATCTCTCATATAAGAGTAGCATGTCTAGGACAATGTGTTAGGTGGCAGGGTAAATCATTTCACTATTGTTACTTGCATGATAAATTATTAATAGAAATTTTTACCATATATACTTTATTAAGTGGTTGTGTGACATAAGTGACAAATATATGTTGTTTTTGGTCAGGGATAATATTTAATTTATGAATAATATTGTCTATTGTTTGTTGTCGAAAGAAGTCAAGGATACTTTTATAATGATAAGATTCTTGGTTTGTTATTATTTCTGAGAGTCAATACTTTGCTAGTTTTGTGGTGAGCTTGATGAGTAATGTTGGTAGATCGTTAATATGTTGCCCAAATATAGGGTTTGTGTTGCTGAGATATGACACGATTACCTGATTTTTGAGTCAACAAGATCTAATTACTTTTGTCCTGGTAAATGGAGAAGTTAAGTTTAAAAAATAGTAATGGACTTCTAGAAAGACTACAATATTGTTGCAGAAGGTTGTCCTTTAGATCATAGTTTGAAATTCAAGGTTATGTTGATGATTACAATGGGTATATTGTTGATGATATGTTGCTGCTGTGTTTGATTTTCTCATAATTGATATACCTAGGGTAAGAGTGTTGTTGCTGATGACAGGGACCTTTGTCTTGAATCTGTTGTAACTATTGTTGATGAGGGTTTCTTATATTATATTGCTGATAACAAGTTGTTCACTAGGATTAGTATTGCTTGATTCACATGTGTGATCATTGGTATTTGATGATGTCTTTTTTATTGAAGTGAAGTTCAAGAGAAATTTCATTTGATGATTGATAGATATGATGAGATTTTGTTGACAAGGGCCAATATTGTTATCTTTGAGTTGATGGGGTATTTTCGAAAGGAATATGGTGGTTGAAAAATATGTGTTGCTGATGATAGAAGTGCAAGAGTGTGTTTGCAGGAAGGGTTTCTATTGATTTTTAAATTCTGATAAAGGGAGTGGATCCAATTTGAAAGTGGATGAAAGGGAGGTCCACATTGATTTTAGGGACCAATGCCAAAAAATTAATTTAAGAGAGTAGGTGCTTCTTTCTGGTGGGTTCCAATGAGATAGTGAAGGGATTTGGTGCTTCCTACTGGTGGGTGCTACTGAAACAATGAAGGGAGTGGGTGCTCCCTATTACTAGTTGCCAAAAAAAATTTGCAAGGGATTCAAAGCATCCTGTTGGCGTGTGCTAATCTTTCCACCCCATGAGTTCATGAGCCAACAAATATAGACATACGAAGAGTGTAAATTCGATCTAGTGCAAATTGTTGTAGGCCGATATTGATGGGAGTCAATTCTAAATGAAATTCAATCCTCTTGTAATACCATCAATATTTCTATCTATGATCATGCCTCTAGAGAAAATAGAGGTAGTTCAAGTACATGGGGTTGTGAGTTTGTTGTGGAATTTTAAAAATGGCATGTATGTATCCCAATCCATAAGATAATATCCTAAAATTTTATGAACTCTACGAATCTATTTTCTTGCAATTTGAGAACTAAATACTTCACTAATAATTGACAAAGTGCTAGAGACTGTTGTTTTCTTGGTTGAGCAGATGTGAAGCTATTTCCTTTTGGGGATGCTTATACAATTTTGGAGGAAATAATCAGATTAGAATTGTAGGATTTATGAAGTGTCAGGTGATGTTTGTACATAGTTTGGTGTGTTGTTCTGTGATCTTTAGACACATAGGTTGAGCTAACCTAGGTTGTCTCTCTGATATAAGAGTAACATGTTTGGGCTAATGTGTTAGGTAGCAGGGTAAATAATTTCACTATGGTTACTTGCATGACTGACTAGTAATATAATTTTTTACTAGATCTACTTTTTTAAGTGGTTGTGTGACAATATAATTGACATATTTGAGTTATTTTTGGTCAGGGATACTATGTAATTTATGACTAGGATTGTCTATCATTTTCTTTTGAAACAAGTCAAGGATACTTTTGTTGTATGTTGTTTTTGTTTATACTAGGACAGTTAATGAGATTATTTGTTGCAGTAGTTACTGAAGATGTTAGGGGTTGTCTATGAGAGCATTGAATCCCATAGTTGAATTTATTACTTAGCTACTTGTCGTATTTAAATGAAAATATTAATATCTTGTTAAAACACTTGGTGCCTAGGTCAAAAACATAACTTATGTTTGTTGTCTATTGATTCTATTGAGAGATGAAATGGCTAAGGATTTAGTTACAAGTGATATACTAACCAATGTGATGCTATTAATCAATACTTGAAATTCAAAATTATGGGTTTGAGTTAATATGTTTCACTATCTCTTTCTTGTGAATAAAATTGAGTGTTTTCATAAGGGTGTACACTTTGATTGCAAAGTATTGCTATTGAAGATTGTGTATGACATAAATCACACTATTTATATCTTGTAGGAGATTCCGATTTGAGTTTGATACTGCCAAAAATGACAACGTATGCACACACACACACACACACACACACACACACACACACACACACACACACACACACACACACACACACACACACACACACATATAAAAGAATTGGTTAAATATTGTTGTTGAGATCATGATACATGATGACTAGGGTTTAAGTATTTGTGTTATAGAGATATGATGAGTTGTGTGACATGTGTGTATAGTGTGAAGAGTAGTGTTATTAAGTATACTGATGGTAATTTTGTAATGATGAGATGCTTGGTTTGTTATTGTTTCTGCGTGTTAGTACTTTGCTAGTTTTGTGGTGAGCTTGATGCAAAATGTTCCTAGATTGTTAATATGCTGCCCAAATATAGGGGTTGGTGTTGCTGAGATATTACACGATTACCCGATTTTTGAGTCAAAAAGATATAATTACTTGTTGTCCTGCTAAATGGAGCAATGAAGTTTTCAAATTAGTTATGGACTTATAGAAAGGCTACAATATTGTTGCAGAAGTTAATCATTTAGATCATAGTTTTAAATTCAAGGTTATGTTGTTGATTACAATGAGTATATTTTTGATGATATGTTGTTGTTGTGTTTAATTTGCTCAGAATTAATATAGCTAGGTGTTGTAGTATTACAACAACTCCCCATTATCCTAGATAATAACTTAGAAAGAATAATGGGGACCCTTAAAAATTTTATAATTAATATTCAATTCTTAGAAATAAAACCTAAATTAGTAATTTCTTAGGTTAAGATTTTAATTTTCTCTTTATAAATAAGAAAGTCACTAAAAACCACTTAAAAACTAAAAATTTAAAAGAAAATTTCATATAATGGGACAAAAGTTTCGATCAAGAAAATAAGCGAAATATGGAATTTCAAACTCATGAATAGCTGAAATGTCGAATCACCAGATTGCGAAGTAAGTGAATTCCTGTAGTGCCGAAATAACGAAATATTTTATCTAAAAGATACTGATATTGCATCCGGTCAACTAACATATACTGATCTCACATTCTGTATATAGCTATTGCGCATTCACAGTTTTGCAGTTTCACATTTTGCAAAGCTCTAAAAAGCACTAAAGCATGTCGTCTATAAAATCGCCAATGTAATGTCCCAATATAATGACACTTTTAAGAAATACGTGGATCCATAATTTAGAATTTAATGTTCATTCATGCAAGTTTGTAATCTCAAGGTTTTTAATTATTTTTTAGTTTCAAAATTAAATACGGAAGGATTCCCATTACACATGAATTATATTGATAAGATTGTTAACGACGTTTCAAAGTGACTTGAGCTTATCATCTCTGGTTTGTTTGAACAAGATAATTATAAAAGGAAAGGCATAAAATAATGTCACAATTGATTAAAGCACGAAGACAATCCACCACCCGACCATAATTAGTTATGTAGCAAGAGTGTTGGGTGCCAATTTTGTACTTATTTCCTACATTTGTTTCCCCCATTTTACCTCATGACTACAACCATTGGGACTATCTTTGCCTCTTTTTCCTACCTTTCTATCTTAACTTGTGTTGTTTCACCTTACTTTCATTACCTTGCCATTTCATCGATTATTATGATGTATCGTGTCTTTTTTATGACTAATTGTGGATGAATGTTTGGAGAAGTTCTCTGGTCTTTTGTTGTCCTTCCAGGTGATATTTTTAGCACAAAAGATCTAGAGCATGAGGTGTACAGGAGCAGTTAAAGGTGTGATGTTACACCATGACGCTGTTACACCATGATCCTGTTATAGACCCGCTGATGAACTGCTGTTACAGTTGTGCCATTGACTGGATGTCATCAAATTCTGATGCTAAACTGTCCTCTAGCTGTTACGCTACAACTGTGATTTTCCACGATAGCTGTAGAATTTATGATGTATGTATTTTAGGATAGAAACCTTTAGGTGGTTTTCATTGTAATCTATATTCTTCTAGTCAAACTTTTTATTAAGAAGTGGTTGTAACTATATGTATTCTATTTTGATCAGCATGAAAATCATAAGATTCTCATGATTGATCCATCCCTCATTTTTTTGAAGATGTAACCACTATATAATTCTTGACCCTCTAGGTCGAAAGGTTAGTGGAGAACAATATTACTTTCACTCTGTAATTTTGGTCACATTAATACAAGTTATCCTGTTTTTGATGTTACATGCATTATATGGTTTAGTTTTCGTTAAGTTCTTCCTCTTCCTGCGCCCTACTAGGGAGGAAGGGCCCTCTTCTTTAGCAGGGATTGCAGTAGCTAGGGTAGCTGTGTATATATATTTCTATTGCTTTATGTATCAGTGGAAGTGTTGTTGCTGCTATTTTAGATATGAATAGATCTTCTTCAATTCCAATATTTTATATGCTGTTACACATGTGGGATTAGAGATACCAGCTGGGTAATTTTTGTGTGGCGTGCTAGGTAAAAATTAATTGAGGTGTGATCACAGTCCTGTAGATCATTTTAATTTTGCATGAGTGATTTCTTCCAACATTTAATTCAACAACGATTTCCTTTATTTGTATTTGATTTTGGTTTGATGTATCAACACAGACAATGCGACTATCATTGAAATAAAAGACATCCCTAGATTGATAATTTATGTGTATTGTTTTATTCATTTAACTGTGATTAATAAAATTCAACATTTTGGCGCCGTCTCCAGGGATGGTAGTGACAATAAAATCAACCAGAGTTGTTTGTTAGATGACAGAGTGCACCTAGTCTACAACTGTTGGGCGGGAAGACGAGAGGCAAGAAATTGCACATCGTTCTAACATACTTGGGCGGGCTCACCATTGCTACACTGGGGCACTTAGAGGTGCAATTTCTGTGTGTTTTTTTAGTGTGTCTCTAGTGAAAATTTTTTTTGGCGGTAATATGATAGGTAAGAACCTGCGAATCAATCTAACATACATGAGCGGGCTCACCAATGTATCACTGGGACACTTAGAGGTGTGAATGTTTGGGTGTTTTCTTTAGGGTGTCTTCAGCTATACAGTTGTTGGGCAGAAAGACAAGAGGTAAGAACCTGCACATCAATCTAACGTACCTGAGCAAGCTCACCGCTGTAGAAACTGAAGCACTTGTAGGATGAATTGATACACATAGTGTCCATGTGTGCTAGTAGGATGATAGAAAAATAAACAAACACCCCCACTCTACTAACTACAGGAAAGACGGGTCGTAAGAAGGAAAAGAAGAGTGTAGACTTGGGAAGAAAGACATTCTTTGGAGATCTGATCTTAAAAGAAGAAAAGAAACAACTACTTCATACATAGATAATAGGAAGACAGGACCATAGAAAGAAGCTACTATATTGAAGCCTAAGGCATTATTTCCTTCCATGTCTGGGCCTCACCACCCTTCGAACAACATATCCACTCCTGATATCAAGACTCCAGATCTAAAACAATAGTGGAAAACCATTGATTAGGATCTGAGAATTGAAGGACAAGGGGAGGCCATTGGGGAGCTTCAGGGACCTGAGGAACATCATTTAGTTGATCATCATTTAGACACTAGTAGTGTAGTCAAACAACTAGTCTTGTAACAACCCGATCCTTTTATTTATCAGTATTTTGCATACTCTAAGGTTAGTTCATCCCATTAGGAAGAATCAACCATGGGGGATGAGAATGTCAAGACAGATAACTCTGTTAATTTTAAATTCTCGATAGTAGCGACATGGGATGAGGCTCCTATGAAAAACATTCTCTTGTCATCCATACCATCCTTTCAAGGGATGGATGTTGAAGATCCCGATACCTTTTTTTTTTTGAATTTGATGTGCTGTGTAGAGGTTATGACTATAATTCATATGCCTAGAAGCTGAAATTATTTCCTGCTACTCTAAAAGGAGAAACATTAAGATGGTTCATGAGACTGGTTGTTGGCACGATTCGAACTTGGAATGACATGAGGGAGGGATTTCTCTTTAAGTATCAGGATTACTCTCGAATCAGGGATTTGAAGGAAGAGATATTTAGAATTTCACAAAAGGAGGAGGAGAGCTTGGAAGACTATATGGAACAATTCCATTACAAATTACAAAGGTCTAAGTTTAGTAACTTAGCCCCAAAAATTATGACACCAATATTCTTAAGAGGTATAAGAGATGAATGTCTGGATAATTTGAATCTGTTGGGAAAAGGAGACATATCGCAAGAACCGCTTGAAGAAATAATGAAGCTTTGTTTGCGGAGTTCAAGAGGATCGGTCAAGGGGAGAAGTTCAGTTCGGGAACCTCCAGTTCAGATACATAAGTCCACAAGTGGAGGAGTAACCAGAGAAGATATTTCAAATCTATTTGAGGATTTTCAAACCCACCTCCTTAGCACTCTCTCTACCCAGATCACTATGGTACAAGTTAAGAAAGAACAAGAAGAAGCTGACGCGACCTTATCAATATTCTGTCCCTAATGTAAAAAGAAACATTTGGAAAGAGAATGTAGACTGAGTAGCATCAACCTGTGCAACATCTGCGAATTGGCACATTCCATGAATCAATGTCATGAATTGCCCAGACTGAAGGCTGTACTTCAAGAATCAAGCGAGGATGTCCAGTCTTCCTATTTCATTGGATCAAAGAGGCCATGGTAGCCAAAAAATACATGTATGCCTCCAGATTTTTCCTCTTTTAATCCTTGGAATAATGTTTATAATAATCAACAATATCCATTGCAGTATCCTACTCCTTCCTCAACACAATTTCCTTCACCATGGAACCAGTGGCCTTCCCCTCCACCAATTTAATATCCTCCATCACAACCTCATCCTTCGATCCAGAATTGGAGAGGTAATGACCCAGGTTCAGTACCCCCTACACTACCAATGCAACTGCAGTTACAACTTCCTTCTCTTCAAAATCCTACACCTTCTATCTGACCCCAATTACCTGTGCAACCTAACCCCAATCCGTATAATAAGGCAACCCAAAGCATAGATGCTCCGGTTACCTTCCAGACTTATCTTATTACTCCCATTGGGCTCAACGAGGTTCATCTTTGATCGAGAAAAGTAATCAAACCTGAACATATTGCCATTTTACTGAAGGAGAATGTGAGTCACCTATAAAGGATTTGGTTGATTCTGAGACATTTGTTATACATGTAACAACTAATGCAACACTTGTTGTTACACCTGTATTAGCCAACTTGGGAAGGTCTACTGTTTCTACGTTAGCCAACATGAGCAAGGATGGTGCATCTGTGTCAGCTGACTCAATTGTTAAGATTCAGGATCCTCCATACCCTCAATGGTTATTTGAAACTAGGCCAGCCTCACAATCTGAATTTGAGTTCCTCAAGGAATTTCAAAATTTTTATGTGCAAATTCCACTGTTACAAGCTCTTAAGGAAGTACCTATCTATGTTAAAACAGTGAGGGATATGTGCGTCAAAAAGCCTGGAAGAAAACTGAAAGGCCTTGCTACTATCCATGTTATGGGGAAACTGTCTGATCTTATGATTGATCAGCCTTCGTTGACTAAATATAATGACCCAGGGAATCCTACAATGACTTCCATATTGATGACCAACCCATAACCAACATTTTGACTGATTTGGGGGCAACCATTAATGTCATGACCAAAGACCTCTTTATCTCCCTAGGACTTCATGGACTTAGAACTACACCCACAATGCTTGAATTAGCATATAGGTCCCATGTCAAGCCTAAGAGAATGATAGAAGATGTGGTTATCACTGTGGCTTCTTGGAATTACCCGACTGGTTTTCTCATTTTACAAACCAAATCAAACCTGGGGGGTCATCCTTTAATCTTGGGAATATCGTGGCTAGCTACTGTAGATGCATATATCGGGTGTAGGTCCAGGTATATGGTGATATAAGATGGGTAGGCCACTCAGAAATTGATCCTTTTCCCCCAGCAAAACCTCATATGGATTTGAGTAGTCCCCAGTGAGACAAATTTGAACTTGAATTTGATCTTTCCCTACCTCTCCTCATGATTGGAAAATAAAAATACTTCAAGGATGAAAAAAAGGAGGATATCATTAATGGTTTTATTAGCAATTCACTCTTGATTGCCTCCATTAGAGATCTGGGGGAAGAAGATGAGGTAGATGATGTAATCATTGAACATTTGAAAACTACTCCACACACTACTAGCAGTGCCGTTGAAATTGAACCTGGGAATTTTTTAAACATTAATCCTAACATGAATACTGAACAAAACAAATTTCTGATACAAATGTTATAAAAATATAAAAAGGAATTTGCATGGGACTATAATGATGTGAAATGAATCCACCCTAGCCTATGCACTCACCGCATTTACCTTAAAGAGGACTAAAATCTAGGTAGACAACTACAACGTCGAATGAACCCTGCACTTAAGGAGATAATGAAAGAAGAATTTCAGAAAATCCTTAATGCTTATTTCATCTACCCCATTTCTAACAACCAGTGGGTGTCTCCTCTTGTCATAGTTCTGAAAAATAATGACAAGTGGAGAGTCTGTGTAGACTATAGAGAGCTTAATAAGGCCACCCAAAAGGACCATTCCCTTTACCATTCATTGATTAGGTTCTGGATACTTTGTCTGGGAAAACGTTTTTTCATTCCTGGATGGGTTTAGTGGCTATAATCAAATACAGATTGCCCCGGAAGACTAAGACAAGACAACCTTCACTTGCCCGTGTGGTACTTTTTCATACAGAGTCCTTCCTTTTGGCATCTGTAATGCACCAACAACTTTTTAGAGGGAAATATTGGTTATTTTTTCTGATCACTTGAATGAATTTCTTGAAATATTTATGGATGATTTTACACCCTACGGGGATGCCTTTGAGACAACATTAGTTTATTTGGAAAAGGTGCTGAAACATTGTGAACAAAATAAATTTTCTTTGAGCACGGAGAAATGCCACATGATGATGACTGAGGGAATTGTGCTAGGAAATTTCATTTCAGCAGATGGAATCAAGGTATATCCTGCAAAAATTGAGGGAATCTTGAAAATCCAAACTCCTAAGATTCCAAAAGAGAGACGTAGTCTTTTGGGACATGCAGGGTACTACAAGAGATTTATAGATTTTTTTTCAAATATTTCATCTCCTTTATTTTCTTTTCCCATGAAATATGTGAAATTTGTGTGGACAGGAATGTGTGAGCAAGCCTTTCCGAAGTTAAAGAACTGTGTAACAACAACACCTATTTTACAAGGAATAAAGTGGAGATTTCCATTCCATATCGCTAGATATGCATTTAACATAGCTGTGGGTGTTGTTTTGGGGAAATTGGAGGAAAAGAAACCTTATGCCATTTATTACATAAGCAAGAATTTAACTCTAACAGAACTCAACTATACAGTGACTTAGAAGGAATTCTTAGCATTAGTGCATGCTATCAACAAATTTTGGCACTACATCACCGGGTATCAAGTATTTATACACACTGACCATGCTGCAATTCAATTTTTAATGAAAAAACCTGTTACTAATGGTAGAGTTACACAATGGTTATTACTGTTACAGGAATTTGATATTACTATTCTAGATAAACCTGGAAAAGATAATGTGGTTGCTAGTTTTCTTTCTAGATTAAATATAAGTGATGACTGCACTCCCACTGAGGATTATTTTCTAGATGAATATATTTTTTCCATCTCTACTCACTCACCATGTTATGTAGATAAAGCCAATTATCTTGCCGCAGGGAAATTTCCACACCATTCATCTTCCAAATAAAAGAGGAAGATTATACAATAGAATGCTACCTACTCCTGGAAAGAGGGAAATATCTATCACACTAGGCTAGAATTTTAGATTAGGCGATGTGTTAGAGAAGATGAGGTATTTGAGATCTTGAAATATTGTCATGAGGAACCCTGTGGAGGGCATTTAGCTGACAAAATGACGGGGTATAAATTACTCTCAACTGGGTACTACTGGCCAAATATATTCCAGGATGTCAAGAAGTTTATGAAGGGATGTGATAGCTTCCAAAGGATGGGCCAACCTCTGAAATTAGATGAGATGCCGTTACAACCTTAGATAGTGATAGAACCATTTGAGAAATGGGCCCTGGACTTTGTAGGACCAATTAATCCTTCATCACAACAAAAATCATAGATATTGGTCTGCACTGACTATGTCACAAAGTGGGTTGAAGCAAAGGCACTATTTAGAGCTACAGAGCAGGCTGTTTCAGACTTCCTGTTCGAAGATATCTTTGTTTGCTTTGGGATACCTAGGGAGATAGTGACAGATGGAGGGCCTCAGTTCACATCTCATTTGATTAAGAAGCTAATTGAGAAGTATGGAATTAATCACAGGATCACTTCACCTTATCACCCACAAACAAATTGTCAAGTAGAAAGCACCAATAAAGTCATTGAGGGAATCTTAACAAAGACAATAGCCAGCCACCGAAGAAATTGGGTTGAGAAACTTCCAGAGGTGCTGTGGGCTTACAGAACAACATGGAGGAATACTACAGGCTTCTCACCATATGAATTTGTGTATGGTAAGAATCCTTTATTCCCCATAGATTTCGAAAAAAAGAAATTAAGAACAAAATTGCAGGTCAATCTGGACTTAAGCACAACACAAAAACAAAGATTAAACCAACTCAATGATTTGGAAGAGAAACGACTGGCTGCCATTCAACAGACAGAGATCATTCAAATTCAGAGAGCTAGATGGCATGTCGGGTTTATTAAGAAGAAGAAGTTCCAGAAAGGAGATTGGGCTCTCTTGTACGATTCAAGGTTCAAGTATTTGAAAGGCAAGCTCTGCACCAAATGGCTGGGTCCTTACGAAGTAGAGACGATCTTTGACAATGGGACTGTACAATTGGTCACCATCGACAATGATAAGACACCATTACTGGTTAATGGGCACCATCTAAGGTTATATCATCAACCCTCTTCGAATGAATAATTTTTTAACATTGTCGCAGACTCTGATCTTCATGTTACAATAGCAGAGGAACATTCCCCTGTGCAACTTGAAGTTTCAAATTCCAATAAGTGTAGCAGCTGAAAACCAGCTTTGTGGTAGCTGTTACATATGTTTAAAAAAAAACATAAAATATATATATATATATATATAAACAGAATTAAAATGATAATAAAAATCTAATTGTGAAAACCTCTTTCTAGGGTGCAGTAAGACAATTTGTAACAGTTGAAAACCACTCTTGTGGCGGATTTTACACCCATTTTTTTTCCCTTCCTAAAACATCATCCTTCCTTTCTGATACATTTTACAAGATGACTCTATTCATTTGTTTTCCTTTTTGTACCTATTTCTCCTAATTATCATGTTTTCTGAAGAATAATCCGAAGGCTGTCTTGGATTTTACACATGTAACAGCTGAAAACCATGAACACTGTTTCTCATTTTCATTGCATGCAACAATAATTGTGCCAACCAAGCGTGACCACCACAATCACTGGAATAAGTACACCACCGATTCCAAATCCTCCTCCACGTCACTTTAGGTATGTCATTCAAAAGTAACATCATCATTTAATAGTTTGGTGATTAATAGCAAAGTAATGATATCCATGTGACGGTTGTTGGCGACCATCACCATTAACGCGGGGGTGGGGCGATATATCTTGTAATCATGAAAAAAAATATGTAGTCATAAACCGTTATCAACCCCGCATGCATCTAATTAATAGCACAATAGCGAATGATGACTAAATCTATTTGGAAAAAGTGTGTGTACTTAGAACCAATTATTTTCCATAACGAGACATTTATGAAGAGTTGTGTAAGGTACGATTTGGTTATCCGTAAATCATATCACCTCCCATCGCCCTCCTCAACTGAAGCCTTGTATCCTCATCCGAAACTCTTCATCCAGGGTAAGAAGAGTAAGGAGCCGAGAGGAAATAAGCAGTGCAATGAAATTACAGTGGGTTGAGAAATAAGGAGTGAATTCAGAACAACAAGATGGGTGGAGCAACAGTAAGACATGAGCCAAATTCCATGGACGCCTTGCTAAACTATCCCGAAGCCTACCAGGTATTCAGAGACACCAGATGGATTGAATATTTTCAGAAATTGGAAGGCTTGGATGAGGCAGTTGCAAGAAAATTCACTCAGAATTTGAATAACCACCAGACTTGAGTTAGGGGCCTGTAGATTGAGGTGACAAAAGAAGTAATTGCCTCACAATCTGAATCTGAGTTCCTCAAGGAATTGAAAAAATTGTATGTGAAGATTCCATTTTTACAAGCTCTTAAGGAAGTACCTATCTATGCTAAAACAGTGAGGGATATATGCGTCAAAAAGCCTAGAAGAAAATCGAAAGACCCTGCTACTATCCATGTTATGGGGAAACTGTCCAATCTTATGATTGATCAACCTTATTTGACTAAATATAATGACCGAGGAAATCCTACAGTGACTTTCCATATTGATGGCCAACCCATAGAAAACATTTTGATTGATTTGGGGGCAACCATTAATGTCATTATCAAAGACCTCTTTATCTCCCTAGGACTTCATGGACTTAGAACTACACCCATAATGCTTGAATTATCATATAGGTCCCGTGTCAAGCCTGAGGGAATGATAGAAGATGTGGTTATCGTCGTGGCTCCTTGGAATTACCCAACTGATTTTCTCATTTTACAAACCAAATCCAACCTATGGGGCCATCCTTTAATCTTGGGAATATCATGGCTAGCCACTGTAGACGCATATATTGGGTGTAGGTCCGGGTCTATGGTGATCTCAGATGGGTAGGCCACTTAGAAATTTAACCTTTACCCCCCAGAAAAACGTCATATGGATTTGAGTAGTCCCTGGTGAGACAAATTTGAACTTGAATCTGATCTTTCCTTAGCTCTCCTCATGATTGGAAAAGAACAATAATTTAAGGATGAAACAAAGGAGGATATCATTAATGGTTTTATTAGCAATTCACTCTCTATTGCCTCCATTAGAGATCTGGGGGAAGAAGATGAAGTAGATGATGTAATCATTGAACATTTGAAAACTACTCCACATACTACCATTAGTCCCATTGAAATTGAACCTGGTAATTTTTTAAACATGAATCCTAACATGACTGCTGAACAAAACAGATTTCTGATATAACTGTTATAAAAATATAAAAAATGCATTTTCATGGGACTATACTGATATGAAATGAATCCACCCTGGCCTATGCACTCACCGCATTTACTTTAAAGAGGACTACAAACCAGGTAGACAACCGCAACGTCGAATGAACCCTACACTTAAGGAGATAGTGAAAGAAGAATTGCAGAAAATCCTTAATGCTTATTTCATCTACCCCATTTCTGACAACCAGTGGGTGTCTTTGCTTGTCATAGTTTTGAAAAAGAACGACAAGTGGAGAGTCTGCGTAGACTATAGAGAGCTTAACAAGGCCACCCAAAAGGACCATTCCCTTTACCATTCATTGATCAGGTCCTGGATACTCTCTCTTGGATTTTTTTTTTCATTCCTGGATGGGTTCAGTGGCTATAATCAAATACAGATTGCCCCGGAAGACCAAGACAAGAAAACCTTCACTTGCCCATGGGGTAATTTTGCATACATAGTCCTTCCTTTTGGCCTCTATAATGCGCCAACAACTTTTCAGTGGGAAATATTGGATATTTTTTCTGATCTCTTGAATGAATTTCTTGAAATATTTATGGATGATTTTACACCCTACGAGGATGACTTTGAGACAACATTAGTTTATTTGGAAAAGGTGTTGAAACGTTGTGAAAAAAATAAATTTTCTTTGAGCATGGAGAAATTCCACATGATGATGACTGAGGGAATTGTGCTGGGAAATTTCATTTCAGCAGATGGAATCAAGGTATATCCAGCAAAAATTGAGGGAATCTTGAAAATTCAAACTCCTAAGACTCCAAAAGAGGTACGTAGTTTTTGGGACATGCAGGGTACTACAGGAGATTTATAGAATTTTTTCAAAGATTTCATCTCCTCTGTTTTCTTTACTCATGAATATGCGGAATTTGTGTGGACAGGAAAGTGTGAGCAAGACTTTCCGAAGTTAAAGAACTGTGTAACAACAACACCTATTTTACAAGGACCAAACTGGAGATTTCCATTCCATATCACTACAGATGCATTTGACATAGCCGTGGGTGTTGTTTTGGGGCAACTGGAGGAAAAGAAACCTTATGCAATTTATTACATCAACAAGAATTTAACTCTAATAGAACTCAACTATACAATGACTGAGAAGGAATTCCTAGCAGTAGCGCATGCTATCGAAAAATTTCGGCACTACATGACCGAGTATCAAGTATTTGTACACATTGACCATGCTGCAATTCAATTTTTAATGAAAAAACCTGTTAATAATGGTAGAGTTACAAAATGGTTATTGCTGTTATAGGAATTTGATATCACTATTCTAGATAAACCTGGAAAATGTAATGTGGTTGCTGATTTTCTTTCTAGATTAACTATAAGTGATGACTGCACACCCACTGAGGATTTTTTCCAGATGAATATCTTTTTTCCATCTCTACTCACTCACCATGGTATCCAGATAAAGCCAATTATCTTGTTGCAGGGAAATTTCCACACCATTTATCTTCCAAATAAAAGAGGAAGATTATACAATAGAATGCTACCTACTCCTCGAAAGAGGGAAATATTTATCACACCGGGCCAGAATTTCAGATTAGGTGATGTGTTAGAGAAGATGACGTATTTGAGATCTTGAAATATTGTCATGAGGAACCCTGTGGATGGAATTTCGCTGACAAAATGACGGGGTATAAAGTACTCTCAATAGGGTAATACTGGCCAAATATATGCCAGGATGCCAAGAAGTTTATGAAGGGATGTGATAGATTCCAAAGGATGGGCCAACCTCTGAAATTAGATGAGATTCCATTATAGCCTTAGATAGTGATAGAACCATTTGAGAAATGGGCCCTAGAACTTGTAGGACCAATTAATCCTTCATCACAACAAAAATCATACATATTGGTCTGCACTGACTATGTCACAAAGTGGGTCGAAGCAAAGGCACTAATTAGAGCTACAGAGCATGCTGTTTCAGACTTCCTGTTCGAAGATATCTTTGTTTGCTTCAGGAGGGCCTAATTTCACATCTCATTTGATCAAGAATCGAGTTGAGAAGTATGGAATTAATCATAGGATCAATTCACCTTATCACCCACAAACAAATTGTCAACTAGAAAGCTCCAATAAAGTCATTGAGGTAATCTTAACAAAGACAGTAGCCATCCACCGAAGAAATTGGGCTGAGAAACTTCCAGAGGTGTTGTGGGCTTACAGAACAACATGGAGGAATACTACAGGCTTCTCACCATAGGAATTGGTGTATGGTAAGAATCCTTTATTCCCCATAGATTTTGAAAAAAAGAAATTAAGAAAAACATTGCAGGTCAATTTAGACTTAAGCACAACAAAAAAACAAAGATTAAACCAGCTCAATGAGTTGGAAGAGAAATGGCTGGCTGCCATTCAGCAGACAGAGATCATTCAACATCAGAGAGCTAGATGGCATGCCAGGTTTATCAAGAAGAAGAAGTTCTAGAAAGGAGATCGGGCTCTCTTGTATGATTCAAGGTTCAAGTATTTGAAAGGCAAGCTCTGCACCAGAGGTTTGGGTCCTTACGAAGTAGAGAAGGTATTTGACAATGGGACTATACAATTGGTCACCATCGATAATGACAAGACACCATTACTGGTTAATGGGCACCGTCTAAGGTTATATCATCAACCCTCTTCGAAGGAATCATTTTTTAACATTGTCACAGACTCTGATATTCATGTTACAACAACATAGGAACATTCCCCTTTGCAACCTGAAGTTTGAAATTCCAATAAGTGCAACAACTGAAAACCACCTTTGTGGCAGCTGTTACAGTTGTTAAAAAAAAAACATAAAATTAAATATATATATATATATATATATATAATAAACAATATAAAAATGATAATAAAAATCTAATTGTGAAAACCTCTTTCCGGGGTGTAGTAAGACAATTTGTAGCAGTTGAAAACCACTCCTGTGGCGGATTTTACACCCATTTTTTTCCCTTCCTAAAACATCATCCTTCCTTCCTGATATATTTTACAAGATGATGTTATTCACTTGTTTTCCTTTTTGTACCTATTTCTCCTAATTATCATGTTTTCTGAAGAATAATCCGAAGGTTGTCTTGGCTTTTACACATGTAACAGCCGAAAACCATGAACACTGTTTCTCATTTTCGATGCATGCAACAATAATTGTGCTAGCCAAGCGTGACCACCATAATCATTGGAAGCAGTACACCACCAATTCAAAATCCTCTCCACATCATTTTAGTTACGTCCCTCAAAGGTAACATCATCATTTAATAGTTTGGTGATTAATGGCAAAGTAATGATATTCTTGAGATGGCCGTTGGCAACCATCACCATTAACGCAGGGGGGGTGATATATCTTGTAATCATTAAAAAAAATCCGTAGTCATAAACCATTATAAGCCCCGCATGCATCTAATTAATAGCATAATAGCCAATGATGAATAAATCCGTCCGGAAAAAGTGTGTGTACTTAGAACCAATTATTTTCCATAATGAGACATTTATGAAGAGTTGTTTAAGGTACGATTCAGTAATCCGTAAATCCTTTCACCTCCCATCGCCCTCCTCAACTGAAGCCTTGTATCCTCATCTGAAACTCTTCATCTGGGATAAGAAGAGTAAGGAGCCGAGAGGAAATAAGTGGTGCAACGACATTACAGTGGGTTGAGAAATAAGGAGTGAATTCAGAATAGCTAGATGGGTGGAGTAGTAGTAAGAAATGAGCTAGATTCCATGGACGCCTTGCAGAAATATCTGGAAGCCTACCAGGTATTTACAGACACTGGATGGATTGAATATTTTCAGAAATTGGAAGGCTCAGATGAGGTGGTTGCAAGCGAATTCGCTCAGAATTTGAATAACCACCAGACTTGAGTCAGGGGCCTCTAGATTGAGGTGACAGAAGAAGTAATCACCCGAGTAACCACATTTTTAGTAGGGGGAAAGAGGTGGTTCAACAGGAAAATCAATGACCCCTCTTTGAAGGAGGACTTCATAGAAGGAGAAGAAAAGTTGGAGAAGAAAGGAAGAGGAATTGACAGGTTATCACTCCCTTAGCCATGAGAAGATGTCGCCTTGGGTTTAATCAAATACATTACTTGTGAGGGAAGATCCACAGTTATTTTTAATTATCACTTCCCTCTACTCAATCATCTTCAGCAGCACCAAAATATTAACCTTCCATTCTACTTATTGGGGAACATTAAGCATATGGTGACGGAAGTGAAGAGATCAACACATCCAGAAGCATGTGTGACCAGTCATGGACTCATCAAATTGATCGTGCTAGATGCCCTAAGTCAGCAAGGAAGGAGATGGGAAGAATTCAAGCGAAAAAGGCCTAGGACAAACTGGAGAAAATAGGTTGTGACTTTGGAAGGAAGTCAGGCAGAAGCTGAGACCCAAACTCAGCTTGCCAAGGTCAGAATTGGGAAAGAAACCACTAACGAACAAATTGGGGATAGATGGCCAAAACGGAGGGTGAAAGTTAATTTTCCCACAGAACCTTCGCTAATAGTCGGAAAGTAGAAAAAATCAGAAGTATCAGAAGAATAAAGAGAACCATCCTCATCAGGTAAGGAAGAAGCTCATGTCCTGCTTTTAGAACTTGAAAATCTAAGAAAGGAAAATGAACAGTTGAAACAAATATTATATGAGGGGAAGGAAATCTTGGTACATGTATGCACGACATGTTTTCAAGAACTAATAGCAGTAGGGTATAAGGTTTGTGAGGAAAAGACTAGCCTAATGGAAACAGAAACAAAACTTTAGGAGGCTATTACACAAGAACCTACTAAGGATACTGCTGTTACACAAGAACCAATAGTTAAATCAGAGCCTCTTGTAGTAATTGACCTAGAGGCCGATACACGAGAACCTGTGGAGGCCACTGCTGTTACAGAAAAAACAACAATGGACACAGAGGTTACGCTAGCTAGAAACGAAGGGTTTGATACACAAGAACCCACTGATGAAGCTGATGTTACATAAGAACCAATAACAGAGGTGGAGTAGACCCATTCAACATAGGCTGTTACATCCATTATTGATGTTGATATTGAATGAAGAAGAGCGATGGGTCCCGTTGCGGGATGGAGTTCCGAGAAAATATTGTTAATTTCTGAATTGAAGAAGTGGAAACAGGAAGCAATCTCCCTTCGGGAGGGGATGATTTCATTGAAAGAACATCAGAAGGAGATAAGCACTCTACAGGAAAATTGGATGAAAGAAGAGTTGAAGAAAGGATGGGAGAATTATAAGAGGAATGGAGCTGTGAAGAAGCAGGAGGAACAACGTGTTACAACAGTAGGTTCAGGATATTACCATGGATAAGAAAAAACTCCATGGAATTTCCCTCGATTTATTAGGGTGCAGGCGACCTTCCCCATCCTACCCCATTTTTCTATTGGAACGCTATTTCCTGTTTCAGATGAAAGCCGTCATGGAGAACAGGCCCTATCTGTGTTCTTCCTCTCATACATTCTTATATGTCTTTCGTGCTTCCTATTTTGACGAACATAGTCTGTTGTGTGAGTTATTCTTGCACAATATCATTTGCGAGCACGTAAGTATGCAATGGTGGTGAAAATATTATCCTATATGGGGGATATGCAGTTGCGAGATTTTGTGTCATTCATGAAGAATCAAATTGAGTGGCATTTTTCCACCAAATCTATGGATGCCAATGAAGAAAATATGACATTACGGATTAGGGTAGAACCAAGACCGGCCATCGAGTTAAGGTGTAAATTTAGAAGAATTTTGAGCACTCCTGGGATAAGGGAACTTGCTACCACTTACATCAAAAGTATTGTGAAATTTTGCCTTAATCAGTTTTCAATAATGAAGAGTTGAGCCTTGACTGGGTTCTTAAAACACACATAAGCTAGCAGTGTTGAGCTGCTGAAGGGGGACCCATTTTCATTTTAGAATTTTGTAGTAGTTGTTACACATGTTCTCGCATATGCATAGATAGTAAAAACCCTTGGTGCTTCCTAGCTTGGGTTAAGGTTCAAGTTCCCTTTGATCTGGCTTACAATTGAGGATTACCAGAGTAATTATGAATTGAACATGTATGAATCAGAGTCTTGGGTATGACAACTGATGGCTAGTCAAGGGTATAGGTATGCAGATGAAGATACAATCGACGCTTATGATCTCAGTGACATGCACCAGAGATATTCTCATGAGAGATGAGATTTTTTATGAGGACATGCAAGTGCTTCAGTTGGGGGGAGATGTTGTGTTCCAGTTTTGTAATTATTTCCTATATTTGTTTCCCCCATTTTACCTCATGAATACAACCATTGGCACTATATTTGCCTCTTTTTCCTACCTTTCTATCTTAACTTGTGTTGTTTCACCTTACTTTCATTAACTTTCCATTTAATCGATTATTATGATGTATCATGTATTTTTTATGACTAACTGAGGCTGAATGTTTGGAGAAGTTCTTTGGTATTTGGTTGTCCTTCCAGGTGTTATTTGTAGCACAAAATATCTAGAGCACGATGTGTACATGAGTAGTTAAAGGTGTGCTATTACACCATGGCGCTGTTACATCATGATGATGTTACAAACCTGCTGACAAACTGTTGTTACAACTATACCGCTGACTGGATGTTGTCAACTTCTGATGCTGACCTATCCTCTACATGTTACGCTACAGATGTGATTTGCCATGATAGCTGTAGAAGTTATTATGTATTTTATTTTAGGATAGAAACCTTTAGGCGGTTTTGATTGTAATCTATATTCTTCCAGTCAGAATTTTTATTAAGAAGTGGTTGTAACTATATGTACTATATTTTGATCAGCATGAGAATCATAAGATTCTAATGACTAATCCATCCCTTGTTTTTCTGAATATGTAACCACTATATAATTCTCAACCCTTAATGTATAAAGGTTAGCGGAGAACAATATTAGTTTGGCTCTATAATTTTGGTCACATTAATACAAGTTATCTTGTTGTTGTTGTTACATGCATTATCTAGTTTAGTTTGCATTAAGTTCTTCCTCTTTCTGTGCCCTGTTAGGGAGGAAGGGCCCTCCTCTTTAGCAAGGATTTCAATGACTAGGGTAGCTGTGCATATATATTTCTATTACTTTATGTATCAGTGGAAGTGTTGTTGTTGTTGTTTTAGCTGTGAAGAGATATACTTAAATTCCAATATTTTATATGTTGTTACACATGTGGGATTAGAGATACCAGTTGGGTAATTTTTGTGTGGCACGATAGGTACAAATTAATTGAGGTGTGATCATAGTCCTTTAAATCATTTTATTTCTACATGAGTGATTTCTTCCAGAATTTAATTCAACAACGATTTCCTTTATTTGGATTTGCTTCTGGTTTGATGTATCGGCATAGACAGTGCGACTTTCATTGAAATAAAAGACGTCCCTGGATTGATAATTTATGTGTATTGTTTTAGTCATTTAACTGTGATTACTAAAACCCAACAAAGAGGAGAACAATGAAATGTCTCCCTTAATCTCTGATACTACATGCACTCCATACATTGTTTTATCAGGCTGCGAAGGATTATACCAAATCTTCGATAATGATAAACCTCAAGTAATTCCAGATGGCCAAACCATAGCTAATGCTGCTTCTTCCAATGATTTAGAATCCTGGTTAGACACAACTAATTCCTTTCTTGAAATAATTAATTCTTGTCCCAAAATACTTCGATA
This sequence comes from Pinus albicaulis, assembly GCA_034641835.2. Taxonomy (NCBI): domain Eukaryota; kingdom Viridiplantae; phylum Streptophyta; class Pinopsida; order Pinales; family Pinaceae; genus Pinus; species Pinus albicaulis. The sequence goes on from CM076583.1 coordinate 1,093,539,908, forward strand.
CACTGACTTAGTGAGATGGGTGTTAGAAAATGTGGATATAAGGGATAGAAAATTTGTTACCAAGAACAAAACTGTCATTGGTTCTCTGAGGCCATATGATTTAAAGAAGATGTATAAATAACCAGAGCGGTAGAAGAGATATGACTTAAAATTCGTTCATAAGTCAATGCAAGAGAACGAAAATCCTACAACAGTAATCAAAGAGTGGATAAATGAACCTAACTGACATAAGCATGATTGTAAGGGTATGTATATAGTCACTTCTCTTAAAAATCGTTACTCTCAAATAGCTACACTGATGTGTTGTTTTTTTGGGTCTATAAAAAATAGTAAGTTTAAAAAGAATTGGACACCCTTGATAGAAGAAGTCTCCGATGGGTATATCCTAAATTGGGCAACCATTAGTTCTGATAATTTGATCAGACTCATCACAACCTAGAGGGAAAATCAGAATGTTAAAACCAACATAGCCCCTCCTTTTTACATGAGCTCTTATATTATGGATGCAGTTTGTTTTTCTTGTGAATTCGACTCCTTTGGATGGAAGTGGATTGAGGAATTAGTAAACCCCATCTTTGTCTAGTTATATTTCTTGTGGGAATCAAAATAATACTCCCATATGTTCAAAATCTGTAATGAAATCATGCTCCCAATCTACCAAGTCATTTTTGAATTTAAAATCCCTAGAATTACCCATGAAGATGATAAAAGTCTGAAGTATATAGGTAGGTGGTTTGGTGAAGAGTACTTTACATAAATCCGTGTTTTTGGAAGATATGCCCCTCCACATATCCTACCTTTATATGTACCAGATAAATTATTGGCTAAAGAAATTTCCTATCAGACTATTGGCAATGGTTTGAAAAAAGTATTGAAATATGCTAAAAATACCATTTGGCAAAATGTTATTTTTAGCATCTTTATTTGGCCAAATTATGATATTCCCAGTAGAAATTATGATGCCTATGGTATTGCTAGAGAAATAAAAAATCAGGTCAAGCTTTGAGCATTCCCAAGCAAGCTTGATAGATTTGATGATATCTTCGAGTCAGTTTCTGAATTTTCTAGAGTTCATAAAATAGCAGAAAAAAGACTTAGTCATGAAGACCTACTGAGATTAAAAGAATACCGAGAACAAAGAAATTCTAATTTGATGAAATTTTTGTTCCAAAGACCAGAAATGGAAACAAAAAAGATTGCAGTTTCAACTTATTCATCTCAGGTACCTATTCCAGAGACAAAGATTGCAAATATTGAGCATAATGAAAAACTCGCCCAAGACTAGGACGAGTTTGAAAAAGTACTATCTACAGCTGATATTCTAATCACTCATGATCCTATTCAATTAGATGCTGCACTTATTCTTGATACTGTAAGTCCAATAGCTTCTACAGAAAAACCAAGTACCTAACACATGCCTACTGATAATGATAATATGAAGATTAAAGAAGAAAAGAAAGAAGTATCATTCACTGCAGAGGTTTCCACAAAAGGTTTTGAGCAAAGTGAAAGCCAAAGAAATAATGATATGGAAGAAAATGTAGAAGCTACATCTGCCCAAGACATGGAAATCATCCTAGCTTTTCCTATTGATGAAATATTCCTCAACATTGAGGAAGTACCTCCATTGGATGTATTCTATAGTCCAAAACATAAAGCTGTCATGAACAGATAAAATAAGAGGTGAAGGATGGAGAAATCTCCAGAACTAACTCCAAACTTAACACCAATGCAAGTCCTCTAGAAAGAGACTCAATTATCTCTAAAGGAAGAACTTTATAAACCGTCCAAATTTGTAGGTTCTTACGCAGATGCAACTATACTTAAAGTAGCTAAAATTCAATCAATAATCAAAGAAAAGCACCAAAAACTTGCTCAGAGGGAGAAATTTTTCTTAAATGAAAAACAAAAGATTTAACAAGAAATGAAATTAAATGTCACTACTATTCAGAAAGAGTTTGAAGCTCTTAAACTCAAACTCGAAAATGAGCTTAATGAAAAGGATCAACTGATCCATAAATTAAAGAAGAAAATTGAAAAGTTCTAAGAGAATCCTCAACTCAATGTAGTTAAGAAGGAAGTAGCAGAGTTAGAGACATCATTGTCGAAGCAACAATCAAATTTATATCACAAGATAAATCAAGTCCAAGATCTGGTTAAAACCAGTGATCAATTAGTCACTCAGATATATGATATGAGCACTTATTATGATGAGATTGATGATAAAGTGTCTAAGTATATAGATTGGCAAGACACTGTACAGGGTAGAGTGGCCGATCTCCTTCATCTTGAAGAATCAATCAAATATATAGTATTTGGAGACTGGGACATTAAAATGGAAAGTGATAAATTAGCTATTATCATAGCTAAGAATCTGTCTTCTAGCATTTATGAGTACATGAAATATTCTCTTTTGCAAGTTAGCCTAATCCATGATTCTCCAAAGGAAACTCTACCAGATATAAAATTCCTAAGGGAATCTTGGAAAGAAACATCTAGGAGAAAATCTCTTGACATTCAAAGCCTAACCAAACCAAATATGGAAAGATACTCATATTTATTGATTAAACCACATAGCCAACGGAAATGTTGAGATGTCTCTCCAATGCAGCATGTCAACTTCTTCCATCATTAAAGGATGCAATATTCATGGGGCAGATGAGAATGTAACCAATTCATCCCCCCCAGCTAAAAAATATGGTGAAAGCATGCCAGCTCAAGGATCAGTTAGTGAATGAATTTGGGAAACAATCAAGAAATTGTTCCAACCAATGCAATTTATTTTCTTAGTTTTTAGTTATATAGTTTTAAAGTAATAGTTTTAGAGACTTGTTTCACAATTATTCTATTTTTTTAATATTAATTAGTATTTAAACCTCTTTGATGTATTTAGAAAGGGTTCCAGAATTTTGAGAGGACTGCTTTTGGAACTTGCACTATTGTGGAACAAAAGTTATCTAATTGTAAATCTGAACCCAGAAGCTATCTTTTTCAGATCTAAAGCTATGATGCAGAGGGTACTATTATCTGTGTATTAATTGTTTTATGTTTCTGATATTTATAGCAAACTTATTTCTGTCTACTTGTTTCCTTAATATAAGCATTAAAGTGATATTCTTATTAATATTGATATAATGTATTGAGAAATATGCTATTAGATGCGAAACTAAGAAGTCTTTTATGTGATTGATGTTCTTAATCAACTAAATCAATTACATTTATTTAGTTTTTTATATGTGCTTTTATTCATTAAGTATGCAATGATCTATATTTTTTCATGCTTGTGAAATAATTCTTTATAATCATATAAAAGAGTCTGATCCCGGGAAGTAGTTAGATTTAATTTATGTTATCATTAGAAATAAATCATCTCGCTTGTGTTGATTCTATTCCCTTTTTTTATTCATATAAAATATTTTATAGGAAACTGGTCCCTATATCCCTAGTCAAACCCACCATATCAATGGAAAAGGAGTTGGCTTAAGCTCCCAAACAGGTGGAATCCCCAATGTTGAGGCGGTCACCTTCTGGCCTTCAACATTTTTGGTGCTAGAAGGAGGGTCATCCAACTATGTATGGAATATAAGACGAAATATCAATAAAAAAACCATCATAAGAGTCAATCCCTCTCCAAAACTTCTATAGCTTTTAGGTCTCGTTCGTTATCTCCAAGTCAAAAGTCAAAAGTTGTAGAACCACCTTTCTCATCTTCTAAAGTATTACATCATATACATTCTTTAGATTATATTGCTGAATATCCTCAAGTTCAGTCTTTGATTGAGAAATTGGAACAAATAACCATATCTCCAGATAAGCTTGTTAATCCTGAAACTTTCGAAGAAAGTGTTATGTCCCTATTTAGAGGTACTAGTGTATTAACCCGATGAAAAAGTGAAAAACTTGGGTAACTCCTTTCGATTTTCCTATTTATTCACGTCGCAAAAAATATACTACATCAACATCTCAATCAGATATCAGTGAGATCACATCATCTTCACTTCCATTCACTTATACATTATTCTCTTTTCAACCCATACCTTCTTACATATCCATTTCTAGTCAAACAATTAGTGGTACTATAAGTAGTACTAGTCCAGTAGTAAGTTCTTCTCCATCCACATCTGCTTCTAGACCTGCTATCTCATCCTCACAAACAACATGGCAAGTAATGGATAAATTAACATGGACTAATCCTGGAGCTGTTAAAGTGGAAAATTTAAATCCTATCCCAACATATCTAGAAAAATGGCTACCTAAATATAATCCTGATGATGGTCTTCTCACTGAGGAAAATCTCAATAATTTAATGTTAGCCATGAATCTTAATGGTTTTGTACATGAATATGTTGCAGTTAGATTGTTTCCATATACCTTCCAGGTATCTGCAGGATCTTGGTACTTTTCTCTCCCATCAAGATCAATAGGATATTGGGATACCTTCCAAGAACTATTTCTTGCTAAATTTGGTGATGATAGGACAATTGCATCATTGATCAATGATATTTATAATATAAAAGCTAATTGAAAGGAAAAGATGAAAGACTTCAATTCTATATTTAACAAGTTATTGAATAAAATCCCAACCACTTATATGCCTGGATTGGATGTACAAATAGAGTGGTACATATCCTCCTTCCCCTCTAATATAGAAATTTTTGTAGATAGATCCAATCAGGCTACCCTTGTAGAAAACATGAAAGAAGATTTGTCTGTTCAAAGAAGAATTGTTGCTTTAGAAAAGAACACAAAGGTAGAAGACAAGAAATCCAAAAAAGTAACATTCAAAGATGATTAAAAAAATAAATCTCTTAAAGATCCTTTTGATCTTGAAGGATTTCAAAAAGTTATCTGAGCTATGTCCAATGATATGGTCGAAATTAAGAAGCGGGTGGATGAAATATCTCCAAGAATCCTTTTAGATCATTTAGAAAAAATCAATTGTCTATCTCTCAACCTATTAATTTTATTTCTAACACAGAATTTGACCAAGAAGAAGAAGAAGAGGAAACAACAGCTTCTTTCGATGAATCCCAAGAGGAAGAAGTGGCCGAATTAAATGTATTATGGGATTTTGTTTTAGCTTCCTCTAATGAAGAATCAGAAACTGAAGCCATGCTAGTTAGCACAAGAAGTAGAAATTCTGTAGAACCTATTCAAATAAATCAGAAACAAAATACACCAACTTCTATTGCTAAAGAAAAACCTATTAATAAAAAACCCCCCATCAAATCATCTCAGCATGTCACATTCGATTCTCAGCCAATCAAATCTACATCTGATCCTCAATCTAAAAATTTAGTAGTATTTGATACTATTGAATATAACATAATTGAGGATATGAAGAAAATTAAGGCCAATATTTCTCTCCATGAACTTAGAAAATTAAAGCAACAATAGAAGATTTTATTGAAAGTGTTGAATGTAGTCACAACATCTCCTCTTCCTTCAACTGTTACAACTAAAGTTGCTAATGGAATGGGAAAACCTCCCATAAATATCTCCAACAAAGTTAATGATTCACATTCTATCTCGATTGGTGATAGATGTAATTCCCATACACTTCCTTTTCTTTTGACTTATGAGATCTACAATAAGAATGTTCATAACTATTTAATTGATTTTGGGGCCTCATCCAATATAATGCCATATTAAATCTGCAAAAAATTAAATATCACACCCCAAAATTCATTAGTTAATATAGTTCAATTGGATAGAACAAAGGTCACAGTCTTAGGAGAGATCAATTTATTAATTATTATATTGTCATCAAATTCAAAAGTCGCTCAAATCATTAATATACTGATTGTAGATATTCTTGAATTTTACGGTTTAGTTATTAACAAATACTGGTATGAAAAATTACATGGATAGTTTGGAACAGACTAGTCTCACATGTGGCTTCCATGTAATGGAAAGCCTAATTGAATTAGAGATGACTGTGAAAAAAATATGAAATACTTAGTCACAAACCTTAGAGAAGAAAATGAACCTATAGCATTTAAAAACAAAATTCTGGGCAATTACACTGCAGAATAATTTTTAGGCAATTTCAGTGCACAAACATCACCTTTTCCAATAAATTATGTTAATTCACAAGTGGAAAATTACTCTCAGATGGATTCCATTAGATGCTTCAATTTTGAATAAGAAACTGTAATCCAATGTCCGTTTTGGAAACTTTATTTTGATGGATCAAGATCCAATGATGGTGCAGGAGCATGATGTGTACTCATTAGTCTAAAAGGCAAAAAAACCATGCTATCTTGTAGGTTAGAATTTGAATGCACTAATAATATTGCTGAATACGAATACTTGGTTCAAGGCCTTTGTAAAGCCATTAGTCTTGATATAAAATATATTTGGGTAATTGGAGATTCAAAGATTGTTGTAAGACAAGTAAGAAATACTATTCACTGTCTCTCAAATCACTTGAAACATTACCAATATTTGGTTCAAGACCTTATATCTAAATTTGTAGCATTCAATATCTCTCCTATTCATAGATTACAAAATGCCAACGCCGACCTTTTAGCTAATGTTTCTTCCAAGCTTATTCCTCCAGATAATTTTAGTCCTGACAGATTCTCTATCAAATTGATTTTTCGACCATCTATACCAGATAATGTTACTAGTTGGCGAGTTTGTAATGATGATATTGATATCTTAAGTTTTCTTAATTAAAAGAAATTATGTGATGATAAAATTATAGACCAAGGTGAACATGATAATCAGATCAAACAACAAATTGAAAAAAACATTTTACCAAAATGTGTGGTTAAACTTGAATATTTATATGATTTGAAAGACAGATTCAAGAAAATCAATAATTGTAAACTGCAGAGTTCTACTCTAAATTTTGAATTAGTCAACCCAGGATCTAAAAATCTACATCAAGATATAAATTTAGGGCTTAGCCTTTCATCTGAAGAAAAAAATGCATTCGTTTCATTATTGAAGAACTACAAATACATTTTCGCGTGGAATTACAAACATCTTAAAAATTTTAACCCTTCTGTCATTCAAAATAATATTCCTATGCTGGTTGAAGTTAAATCTATCCAACAAAAGCTCAGGAAAATTCATCCAAAATTAGAAACACAAATAAAATATGAGTTAAATAAACTATTGAGAGCCAAGGTCATTTTTCTTGTTAGACATTCGAAATGGGTTTCTAATCTAGTACCAAGTAGGAAAAATAATGGAGATATTTGAATTTGTATTGACTTTAGAAACTTGAATAAGGCATGTCAAAAGGATAATTTTCCTTTACCATCAATGGAACAAGTTTTACAATCAGTTTCAGGCTCTGAGTGAATGTTCGTTTTAGATATATTTTCAGGATATAATCAAATTTTGGTTCATCCTGAAGGTTGTTTGAAAACTGCATTTCGAACAAAATGGGGAACTTATGCCTACCAAAAGTTGCCCTTCAGACTAATGAATGCAGGAGCCACCTTTCAGAGAGCCATGGATATTGTATTTAAATGATTGATAAATAAAACGGTGGTAGTATATCTCGATGATATAACCATATACTCAAAAGAGAAAAAAATCACCTGCAGGACTTAAAGAAAATATTTGAAAGATGCAGGAAATTTGGAATTTCTCTTAACCCAAAGAAGTCAGTCTGTGCTTTACATGAAGGTAAACACTTATGTTTTATTGTCTCAAAGAATTGAATTTGTATCGATCCAGACATGATTAAAACAATTTTCAAAATTCCACTACCCCACAAAAAATCAATGCAATCCTTTTTAGGGAAGATAAACTTTGTCAAAATATTCATTCCATAATTTTCACATATTGTTCTTCCATTACAAAAGATGATCAAGAAAGATTCATTTTTTAAACGGGGAGAAGAAGAAAAGGAAGCATTTCAAATCATCAAACAATCAATTGTTGACTCTCCTTCTCTTTAAACTCCTAATTTTCCCAGTAATTTCATTGTATATAATTTTGATTCTGATCTATCATATACAAAAATGTTAACTCAACCAGATGATAAAAAACTCGAAACCCCAATTGCGTTCTTTAGTTCTAATTTTAAAGGAGCAGAATTGAACTACATAAGAGCTGGAAAAAAAGCATTTGCTATTTATAAGGTAGTTAAAAACTTTCAAACTTTTCTCTTAAAAGCTCATGTCAAAGTGATAGTTCCTTTCTTAATAGTTAGACAACTACTTATTCACAAGGAATTAGTGAAAATAGAGCCAATTGGGTAACAACAATGCAAGAATATGACTTAGAAATAAAACCCGCTAAAATTGTAAGAGGTCAAGGTTTTTGCAGGTTGATTATAGGAATGAATGACACACCACTTGATGAGGTAACAACTAGTATTGAAAAAATTACAGAGGTATTTAGGATTGACCCCCAATCTCAATACGTTGATTTAATTTTCTATTTAAAAAATGGTTATGCTCCACTGAACTTGGATTTTAAAATAAAACGAGCATTAGGATTGAAAGCTAGTTAATATCAGTTAGTCAATTATGTGTTATTCAAAAATAATTACGATTATGTATTGCTAAGATGCTTAGAGAAAACTGAAATACCCAATGTGCTCCAGGAACTCCATGATGGACCAGTAGGTGGACACTTTGGTGGAGACACTACAACACATAAAATTTTACATGCCAGATATTATTGGCCAACTTTATTCAAAGATGCACATAATTATGTCAGAAATTGTAAAATCCGTCAAACCACAACAGGAAGACAAAGAAAAGTATCAATGCCACTGCAAATAGTCAATGTGGAACAACCTTTCGAACAATGAGGAATTGGCATAATAGGTGAGATCATTACTCATTCTTCGAAACAACATAAATATATATTAACCGCTCCAAATTATTTTACGAAGTGGGTAGAAGAAATACCTCTTAAGAGTGCCAATTCTGAAAACATATTGAGTTTATTGATCAATTAATTATCACAAGGTTTGGTGTTCCTAACGCTCTCATGTTTGACAATGCTTATGATTTCTATGCAAATTCCATGACTGAATTTTCTTTGAAAAGAGGGTTTAAATTAAAATATTCTGCAAATTATTACCCTCAAGGACATGGCTTAGCATAATCAGCAAACAAAAACCTCATAAGAATAATTAAACGAACCATTGATCAAAATCAAAAGAATTGGCACAAAGCCTTAACCTTTCCATTATGGGCAGATAGGATAACTAAAAAATATTCAATAGGAACTTCCCCTTTTCGATTAGTATATGGAAAATATGCAGTTTTAGCTTTAAATATAGTTAACCCATCAACAACCCTAGTCTAATTTATTAATGAACAACCTTTCTCTTCATTGAAATTAAGAATGTCCCAAATAATTAAAATGGAAGGAGAAAGAGAAAAGGCTAAAATGGTACATAGCCATCATCAACAGTTGCTCAAAACTTCGTTTGATTCAAATATAGTCAAGGATAAGCAATTTGAGATTGGAGTTTTAGCATTGAAAAATGATAGAATGCATGAAGATAAAGGAAAACATACTAAATTTCAAAAGCTCTGGCTTGGCCCTTTTCAAATAATTGAAAAAAAAGGTCCATCAACTTTTCTTTTACAAGACTTACAAGGGAAGAAGGAAACTCTTCCTGTTAATGGACTTATCCTTAAAAAATAATTTTCTTAAAGAAAAACATTTCTTTTGTATAAATATGTATATAGGTTAATTCAAATAAAAAAAAGTTTTTGCAATATTACACAAGAGGTGAAACACTTCGTATTTATTAAAGAACATGAAAGTGTTAATACTTAGAGATATAAACAAGGAAATAAAACATAAATTGAATTCTTTATTTCTTTAGAAAATTTTGATTTAAATAGCCAATAAAAATAAGAATTATTCTAACCTATGTAAGTTGAAAAATTATTTTTGACATGAGTCAAGTTCAAAAAGTTATTTTACAAAGTGGGAAATTGTATTGAAGTATTAGCATCTTTAACTCAAATGGTCATCCAAAAGCTCATAAAGAGAAAAATGACAACCTCCCAATTCATTTATGTATTATATACTCTTCAGAGTGTAATTCAAAAATACAAAAAACTTTAAAGTTGAGAGATCTCATCACGAGTCGACTCATCATGTTCATAGGAAACTAATAAACTTGAAATTATCAATTGGCTACAAAACCAAGATAGTGGATCATGGTCTAAAAAACCTTGAGACAATGGATCTCATCACGAGTCATCTTGTTCAAATTTATTATAACTAGTGAATGACATTATCATTTATGGCTACCAAACCAGGATAGTGATTTTAAAGTAACAAAAAAGGAAAAGATTCTAAAAAATAGTAAAACAAGTTATTATGTTACCTATGAAGATATCTATTATGTTATGAATGAGATACTGGTTCATTTTTGGTTAAATAGAAACCCTGTCAAGGCTATGAACTCCTACTAGCAGGAGTAGCTCTACTAGTGACTAATAATTTTATCTAATAGCCAATCTTCAAATAAATTTCTACTTATCTTTTCAACTTATTAAGATTTGATTTATTGAAAGATAAATTTCATTTTCAAAAGTATGGGGAAGTTTTTCAAATACAATTAGGTTATTTAGATTAAAATTTATCCATATCAAAAAATAGATTTCAATTACTTATAAATTTCCTAAGAAAATATCTCTAAGTATTAAGATTATTCAAAGATTCTAGATTCATCCAGTGTGTCGCCAATTGTTTTAGTATTACAAAAACTCCCCATTATCCGAGATAGTAACTTAGAATGAATAACGTGGACCCGTTAATTTTTTTAGAATTAATATTAAATTATTAGAAATAAAACACAAATTAGTAATTTCTTAGGTTAAGATTTTAATTTTCTCTTTATAAATAAGAAATTCACTAAAAAACGCTTAAAAAACTAAAAATTTAAAGAAAAATGCATATAGCAGGATAAAATTTGCGATCAAGCGAATAAGCGAAATATCAAATTGCAAAACCAAGAATAGCCGAAATGCCAAATCACCAAATTACGAAGTAAGCGAATTCCTGCAATGCCGAAATATTTAAATCTTTTATCTAACAGATACCGATATCACATCCCATCAACTAACATATATCGATATCACATTCTGTTTATAACTATCATGCAATCATAGTTTTGTAGTTCGCATTTTGCAGAGTTCTAAAAAACACTAAAGCATGTCATCTATCAAATCGCTGATGTAACGTCCTGATATAATGACACTTGTCAGAATCATGTGGATCGATAGTTTCAAATTTAATGTTCCTTCATGCGAGTTTTAATCTCGAGGTTTTCAATTGATTTTTAGTTTCAAACCTAAATACCGAAGGATTCCCATTACGCATGAATTCAATTGATAAGATTGTTAACAATGTTTCAAAGTGGCTTGAGATTATAATCTATGGTTTGTTTGAACATGAAAATTATAAAACACAAGGCATAAAAGCATGTCACTTTTGGTTTAAGCACGAAGGAAATCCACCACCTCGCCACAGTTAGTTATGCAGCAAGAGGAGAACAACGAATTGGATCCCCTAATCTATGATACTTAATGAAATCCAGACATTGTTTTGTCAGGATGGGAAGGGTTATACCAACTCTTAGATAATGAGAAACCTCAAGTAATTCCAGATAGTCAAGCCGTAGATAATGATTCTTCTTCCAATGATTTAGAATCTTGGTGAGATGCAGCTAATTCCTTTCTTCACAGAATTGTTGCTTGTCCGAAAATACTTCCATACACTGATTTAGTGAGATGGGTGTTATAAAATGTGGATATAAGGGATAGACAATTTGTTACCAAGAACATAACCATCATTGGTTCTCTTAGGCCATCTGATTTAAAGAAGATGTACAAATTACCAGAGCCACATAAGAGATATGATTCACAATTCGTTCATAAGTTCATACAAGAGAATGAAAATCCTACAACGGTAATCAAAGAGTGGAGAAATGACCCTAACCAGCATAAGCATGATGATAAGGGTATGTATACACTCGTTTCTCTTAAAAGTACTTACTCTCAAATAACTGCAATTATGTGTCGTCTATTTGGGTCTATAAAAACTAGTAAGTTTAAAGAGAATTGGACACCCTTGATAGAAGCAACCTCCGATGGGTATATCCTAAATTGGGAAACCATCCCTTTTGATAATTTGATTAGAATCATCACAACCTATAGGTAAAATCGGAATGTTAAAACCAATACAACCCCTCCTTTTTACATGAGATCTTATATCATGGATGTATTTTGTTTTTCTTGTGAATTCCCCTCCTTTGGATGGAAGTGGACCGAGGAAGTAGTAACCCCCATTTTTTTCGAGTTATATTTCTTGTGGGAATAAAAATACTACTCCAATATGTTCAAAATCTGTAATGAAATCATGCTCTCGATCTACCAAGTCATTTTTGAATTTAGAATCCCTAGAAGTACCCCTTAAGTTGATAAAATTCTGAAGTATATAGGTAGGTGAATTGGTGAAGAGTACTTTACGTACATCCATGTTTTTGGAAGCTATTCCCCTCCACATATCCTACCTCTGTATGTACCAGTTAAATTATTGGCTAAAGAAATTTCCTATTAGACTGTTGGAAATGGTTTGACCAAAGTATTGAAAGATGCTAAAAAGACCATTTGGCCAAACTTCCCTTTTTCATGTGGCTCATACGCGTTGAACAATTTCAAGCATGCCTATCTTGAAATTGATCAAATAAAATCATTAAAATTCCTAGTTTTTCCCAATAGAAATTATGATGCCTATGGTGTTGCTAGAGAAATAACAAATCAAGTCAAGCTTCGAGCATTCCCAAGAGAGCTTGATAGATTTTATGATATCTTCAATTTAGTTTTTGAATTTTCCAGAGTTCATAAAATAACAAAAGAAAGACTTAGTCCTGAAGACCTATTTAGATTCAAAGAATATCAAGAACAAATAAATTCTCATTTGATGAAATTTTTGTTCCAAAGACCATCACTGGAAATATAAAAGATTGAAGTTTCAACTTCTTCATCTCAGGTACCTATTCTAGACACAGAAATTGCAAATATTGAGCAGAATGAAAAACTCACCCAAGTCTGGGACGAGTTTGAAAAAGTACTATATATAGCTGATATTCCAATCACTCATGATCATATTCATTTAGATGCTGCACTTATTCTTGATACTGTAAATCCAATAGCTTCTACAAAAGAACCAAGTACATAGCACATTCCTACTCATAATTATAATATGAAGAGTTAAGAAGAAAAAGAAGAAGTATCATTCACTATAGAGGTTTCTACAAACGGTGTTGAGCAAAGTGAAAGCCAATGAAATAATGATATGGAAGAAAACATAGAAGCTACATCTGCCCAGGACATGGAAATCATCCCAACTTTTCCTATTGATGAAATAATCCTCAACATTGAGGAAGTACCTCCATTGGACATATTCTGTAGTCCAAAACATAAAGCTGTCATGACTAGGTCAAGGAAGAGGTGAAGGATGGATAAATATCCAGAACTAACTCCAAACTTAACACCAATGCAAGTCCTGTGGAAAGAGACTCAATCAGCTCAAGAGGAAGAAATTTATAAACTGTCTCAATTTTCAGGTGCTTACGCAGATGAAAATATACATAAAGTAGTTGAAATTCAATCAATAATCAAAGAAAAGGACTAGAAAATTGCTCAAATGGAGCAAGTTTTCTTAAATTAAAAACAAAATATTGAACAAGAATTGCAATTAAATGTCACTACTCTTCAGCAAGAGTTTGAAGCTCTTAAAATCAAACTTGAAAATGAGCTTAATGAAAAGGATCAACTGATGCATCAATTAATGTAGAAAATTGAAAAGTTCCAAGAGAATCCCGAACTCAATGCAATTAAGAAGGAAGAAACAGTTTTAGATACATCACTGTCGAAGCAACAAGTAGCTTTCTATCATCAGCTCAATCAATTCCAAGAGCTGGTTAAAACCAGTGATCAATTAGTCACTCAGATATCTGATCTGAGCACTTATTATGATGAGATTTATGATAAAGTGTCTAAGTATATATATTTGCCGAACATTGTACAAGGTAGAGCGGCTGATCTCCCTTGTATTGAAGAATCAATCAAAGATATAGTATTTGGAGATTTGGACATTAAAAGGAAAAGTACTGAATTAACTATTATCAGAGCTAAGAATCTATCTTCCAACATTTCTGAGTACATAAAAGATTCTCTTTTTCAAGTCAGCCTAATCTAGGCTTCTCCAAAAGACACTTTACTAGATATAAAATTCCTAAGGCAATCTTGGCAAGAAACATAAAGGAGAAAGGTGCTTGACATTCAAAGCCTAACCAAACCAAATATGGAAAGTTAATGGTATTTATTGATTAAACCACATAGCCAATGGCTAATGTTGAGATGCCTCTCCAATATAGCAGATTAACTTCTTCCAGCATTAAAGGATGCAATATTCACAGGGCAGATGAGAATGCAACCAATTCATCCCCCCTAGTTCGAACATATTGTGAAAGCATGCCAGCTCAAGGATCAGTTAGAGAATGAATATGGGAAATAGTCGTGAAAGTGTTCCAACCAATGAAACTTATTTTCCTATTTTTTAGTTATATAGTTTTAAAGTAATAGCTTTAGAGAATTGTTTCACAAGTCTTCTATTTCTGTAATATTAATTAGTATTTAAACCCCTCTCATGCATTTAGAAAGGGGTCCATAATTTTGAGAAGACTAATTTTGGAACTTGCACTATTGTGGAACATAAGTTATCTAATTGGAAATCTGAACCCATAAGCTATCTTTTTTAGATCTAAAGCTATGATGCAGCGGGTAATATTATATGTTTATTAATTGTTTTATGTTTATGAGATTTATAGAAAAATTATTTCTATCTACTTGTTTCCTTCTGATAAGCATTTAAGTGATATATTTTCTTATTACTATTGATATAATGTATTTAACGATATGCCATTGGATGTGAAACTAAGAAGTCTTTTATGTGATTGATGTTCTTAATCAAAATCAATTACATTGATTTATTTTCTTATATGTGCTTATATTCATTAAGTATGCAATGATATATATTGTTTCATGCTTGTGAAATATTTCTTTATAGTCATATAAAAGTGTCCAATCCCGAGAAGTAGTTAGATTTATTTATGTTATCATTAGAAATAAATCACCCCATTTGTGTTGATTCTGTTCCCCTTTTTTATTCATATAAACTCTTTTTATATGGGAAACTGGTCCCTATATCCCCAGTCGGACCCACCATTTCAATAGAAAAGGAGTTGCTTTAAGCTCCCGACTGGCTGGAATCCCTAATGTTGAATCAATCACCTTCCAACCTTCAATACTAGGGTAAGAATGTTATTTTTTATGGTAGGGCCCTTTGCCTTGAATCTGTTGTAACTATTATTGATGAGGGTTTCTTCCATTATACTGTTGATAACAAGTTGTTCACTAGGATTATTATTTCTTGCTTCACATGAGTGATCATTGGTACTTGATGATGTTTTTGTTATTGAAGTGAAGTTCAAGAGATATGTCATCTGATGATTGGTAGAGATGATGAGATATTGTTGAAAAGGATCAATATTGTTATCTTTGAGATTGATGGTGTATTGCTGAAAGTACTATTGTGGTTGAAAAATAAGTGTTGTGAATGACATAAGTGGAAGAGTGTATTTGTAGGAAGTTTTTATATTTATTTTGAAATTATGATAAAGGGAGTGGTTCCAATTTGAAAATGGATGAAATGGAGGTCCACATTGCTTTTGGGGACTGGTGCCAATAAATTGATTTAATGGAGTAGGTGCTTCTTGCTGGTGGGTTCCAATGAGATAGTGAAGGGAGTTGGTTCTTCCTACTGGTGGGTGCTAGTGAAACACTGAAGGGAGTGGGTGATCCCTATTGGTGTATTCCAATGAAAAATTGCAAGGGAGTCAGAGCTTCTTGTTGGTGAGTTCTAATGAAACATTATAAGTAAGTGGGTGTTTCCTACAGGTTGTTTCCAATGAACATATGTAAAGAAATATTTAAGAAGAGAAGAAGAAGAATGTTGGTTTTCTCCCTTTGTGGGTTTCCACCTTAAAAATATTGTGTCATCTGTGCTTGATATTTATGATGTGATTGTATATTTGTTTGTTTTGATCATGTAATAGATTGATAAACAAATTCAAAGTACAATTTTTTAATAATTTTCATATATATATATATATATATATATATATATATATATATATATATATATGGAAAATGGCGCCGATAGGGTTTGAAATGGTCGTAGGGGTTCTGGTACAGAGGACCCTGGAGTGCTCGACTGAGAGATGTTGGGAAAATGAGGGGCTGATTTTTCTTGATGGGTTGAGTCAGATGCAGTGCCAAACTTAGAAGATCAAAGAGATAAAACCCTCAAACTTTACCAGAAGGGGCAAGTGGGTAGTGGATATCGCAAAATGCTGGGGCTGTTGTCCATTGTTTCAGACCTTGGGGTTTGATTCTTACCGGAAAAATGAGGTTTTTAACCCTAATATTTTTGATGGACATACCACTAGGCATGAGGGCGTATTTTGGTTTCTATAGACGAAAATACTCGATGTCTGACATGGGATCTCCATGTATCTACCAGCGATACAGAGGGGGGTTGGGCAGTCACGTTTGGACTGTTTTCCTCTCGAGAACCCATAAAATAATTATCATTCATTGTTGGTTTTAATATGGCGCCTTGACCCATGCTTCGGTTTCTTAGACACTCGCAGCAGTCTGTGTGTTATAGGGTAGATGGGATCTTGCTGTCTCCTTGGTTTCTCCTCAGAGACTCCTTCAATGGCTTCCGACTCAGTCGATATGCCTTGTCCTAGTTCTGGGGCGGGGGGATGTGGTGTGCAGTTGTTGTTTGGGCCAACTTTGGGGGTTTATTTATGGATTTACTCTGCTTCATATTACTGTAATTTGGTTCTTTTGAGGGCTAGGGGTTTCAGACCACATCATGGAGGTCTTGTTTCTTTTTATCCTTGGTACTAGTTCAGCCACCAAACCATAGTGAAATCATAATCTTGCGGAACTCCATCAAGGGATTAGAATGGAGGCAATATTTTGGAACCAAACCCTTTTATTCAGGTATCCCCATCCTGCTTTGAAATTTTTGTTAGGCCCCCTGTGGGGAAAAATATATTATTATGGGTACTTGAAACAGACATAGTATCCCACCTGAAATAAAACACTAATGCATATATGGGATACCCTATTCAGGTGCAATCCATGTTTTGTGGTGGAAAATTGCTTCAAGACTGTTGGTCTATGAAGGACCATTCCATTTTTTCAGGGTTTACAATTACCCTCAACCCGCGTCTGAAAGTGGGGGGGGGCTATGGATCTGATAAAAACAAGAGTGGTAGGGGGTGAAAATGGTAATATCTCCTCAAAAAAGGAGCATATTAATGATGGCCCCTCTTATAAGAACATTATTCAGGGGAAAAAAGCTACTAAAATACAACTAGAACAAGTTGGAAACACCCCAAGGCCCTACATAGTAGAGAAACAGAGCCAAACATCGGCTCTGATTATAGACAATCTAGAAATTGAAGAACACTGCACTACATATGAATCAAATGCTATCATATGTCGCTTTAACCATTTTTGGCCTAAACAAATGGAGCTCTTCCATTGGATATTCACAAACTGGACCAAAGACTTTGAAATCCATCTATGCTCCAAAGGTTTTTTCATTGTTAAATTTCAATCCTCAGAGGCCAGAGAGATTGTTATCTAATAAGGACCATGGTTTTGGGGTTCCACAAGCCTCTTCATCACTCCATGGTTCCCAGAATTTGATGCAAACATTATGGCGGTTACTAGAATGCTGATATGGGTTCGGATGCACAATCTCCCTCTTCACTTCTGGAATGATCAAATCCTAGAAAGTACTAGGAACACTATTGGGTGATACATCAAAACATATATTAAATGAATAGAGGAAAGTATATACACATTCATGCACATTTATGTGGAAATAGATCTTATCAAAGGATTAATGGAAATCATACTGCTAACTCACAAACAACAAAAATGGATATAACACCTAGATTATGAAAACAATGCATTCAGATGCAGAATTTTTAGGCAGGTGAGAAACCTTCAAAACACATGTCCTGACGCCAAGAAATAAAACAGAAAAAAGAAGAAGGGTGGAAACTATTAAAAATGATGGCAATATCCACCACTTGGGTCGGAGGTGGATACTAAAGAAGAAGGGGAAGAGACCATCCCCATGGAGAAAAATCAGACAACAAAGGACCAAAGGGATAAGGAAATGTCACACAAGATGCATTTGATCTACAAGCTTCTCTCAAACAACTTGTTTTGAATCTAGAAGGTCCAGCTAAATATGGAATTAAAAGACATCATACATCAAATAACTTTGATTTAGATACGGAAAATGGAACACTTGCAACAGGAAATCAACTTGCTCTTGTCTACTCCACACCATCTTAGGGTGAATGGCATAAAGTTGAGAAGAAAAAAGGGAGGAAAGCATGAGCTCTATGAGGTTTTCTCTCCGCTCTGGTGGCCTGTTTTGCACTTATTTTAGTGTTGTTTGGCTGTCATTTTCTACTCAGCGCTTTGTTGTGGTGCATAGTTATTGCATCATGTTTTTTTTTTCATGACCTGTTGCCCTTTCTGGGTATAATCAAATGGAATTTTGCAGCATCTGTGATGTAAATTTTTACTATTTTAATAAAAAATTCGATTATTTTCTTTGGAATATATATATATATATATATATATATATATATATATATATATATATATATATATATATATCTGTGTGTGTGTGTGTGTGTGCACCACATGTCAACTCAATGTTAAACATGGAAGGAATTAGACATCCCCCTCATATTTTAATGTAAAAATTTCCTTTTAGGACAATGACAAATTGATTTTTTATTGGGTATCCCATGATAACTGCTTTTGGTTTTAAATATTAAAAAAGTAATTTTGTATTGATGGTACCATAAATAATGCATTTAAATAGAGGTATTCAAGGGTTTTGAATATGCATTAAAACAAAAAATTTCATCAATTCAAAATCACAACCCCAACAAAGTTTACTTGGTTAGATCAAGTTGATGGAAAATTAAAAAAATGTTAAAAATGAAAAAAAATGTAGCCATCTTTTTCTTAGTTAACCTTGAAAAAAATCTTATTGTAGTCCCTCGTAATAATGTTTTGAAGATATTGGAAAATAATGGGGTCCTAAGGTTATATGGAAGAGTCATTACAAAATTTATAAGAAACCATACTTCCTTGGAAAAGATTAATCATAATATAGTGGTCAAGCAATGATGTCATTTTCTACCCACCCTTTTTGGAATTTACATGGAGAAGTTAGAATATTTCCTAGAAGAAGTAGGGTATATGATCACTAACCTTATATGTAGTTATCATCCACTTCCTTTGTGCTGAAGGCATTTTTATTTTAGAAAGAAATCATTCTAACCTTGAAAAACAACATAAAATTCTTCAACATTTTTTTACTAACTTTGAAATCACTATGAATACAAATAAAACAAATATAGTGATCACAAGTATAGGAATTTCACACAGTTTAAGTTTTTTTACGATAACAAAAACTTGGAAGAATTTCCCTCATACATGCATCATGTAATTGACCTCCATCATAAGACAAATTGCAATTATAGTTTTGAAAAAATGATCAATGGAGACTCGAAAGCTTGTTTTGGTCTTGAAAATAATTTTAAAGAAGCCAAGTTTTGGTTCTAGAAAAAAATGGACCTCTTTGCTACAATGGTTATCATAGTGATTTTGCATGGTTGTGAAGTCTAGGGTTGTTGTGTTTGTAGGGATACTTGAAGAAAAACAATCTAATCCAAAAGCATTTTAGAGGGTAGGCTCCACCTATGGAAAATAAGGCTATGATAAGGTAGTTATTGTACACGTAAAAGTTGAATAACATGAAGAAAGAAATGATTCCCATCATAGCTTCAAACATTAGTAAACCCATTCAAGGGTATTCATAGAAGGTGGACTAAAGATGTTAATTATTGGTTCCATTATTGTGTAGGTTGTCAAAGAGGAGGCACTTCAATATATCAACACCATTAATAATATCATTGTAACTAACTTTAAAGAGAAATTATGGTGCTATAAGATGGTTTATGACAAAACAATGATTAATATTAAGTTAGAATATATAAATTATCTCTTTGTTGTTTCGAATACAAAGAAGAAACTAAATATTCTAAAAACAAGAACAAAGTCCTAAGAGCTTCATAGATAAATTGGACGGTGGATAAAACCTAAAACATGTCAGGAAGAAAGAATTTGTAAAGTTTGAAATTCTAATAAAGTATAAGAATACAAATATTTTTTCCTACCATGCATATTCTACATGAAGAATAGATCTCATATTCTAAACATTTGTAATAACACTAATATTTATAATGTGATAACCTATGAAAACCAAATTTAACTATATAATATTATTTCTAAATTATTTTATTTTCTAAACAATATACTAAAACAAAATAATTAATGTTTGTTTGTCAAGGTCCGATAAACCAATGTTGATCTCAATGGATGGTGTTTTCATCCTCTTCATTGTCACCATTGTTGTTGTCACTATTTCCACCACCACCACTACCACCAAAGCTACTCTTAGTAACCTAATGAATATAAACCAAGTGGATACAATCATTAGAATTGATTGCTATAATTCCAATTTTTTTTTGCAATAATGTGATTTAAACTGTCCATACATGTAAATCAACCATTTTTTAAGTGTTTGTAAAATGGTAGGGAGAATTAATTACATATAAGGGACATTTTTAGTTTGGTTTATAATGAATATTAGTTATTTTCATTGGCATATGTTTTGTATTTGATTGATGGAGGAACATATTTAGTTATAAATGACTATCATTTTTATATCTAATAAATATTAATAATAAATGTTAAAGGTTAAAATAATAGAGAAAATATGGGTGGAGATATGAAAACCTTTGTGGAGGGTAGAGTTCTTCCCTAGTCGAACGATCTATGCTTATATCGAGTGGATGTATTTGAGATATTTTCTACAATTTGATCAATGGTGAATCTTAGTGATTAAGTGATGAAACAATTTCTTTTGTAAGAATGGTTGCGAGACAAGCAAGCTCTTCTTCAATTTCATATAGTTCCATTATGGAATATGTATTTGGCTTCTTAGTAGTTCAAGAAGTTCCTTCCCTCAATGTTCCTTAGGATGAGGAAGATTTCAGTTGTGAGAAGTTTTTTTTCAGAGCAAGGTTTTGTTTGTAGGTTTAAGGGATTTTGGCCGCGACTAACAGAGCTTCACAAAATGGATCTATGATACATGGAAACCTTATTAAATGAATGATCTGAATATTCATCCTACGTTTCAGGGTTTTTTTGTGGTTTTTTCGACCATATTGAATATAAGAAGGCCATCTGCGAATGTGAACCATGGTTCTTGTAGTTCCTATCTCTTCATGTAGCCCTGGTCTCCAACCTTTGATCTGATAATGAAATCAATTATCTCCACAACTCTAGTATAGGTAAGGCTTTTGAACATCCCCTTGCATCTTTGGAATGTCTAATAATTATTCTCTATTTGGAATGCTCTTGGAATGTTTTATTGTTGCAACAAAGATAAAAGAATTTTTTATAAATCTACTTATGCTCGAGTTTGTATGGAGATGGAATTAAATAAGGCTTTTCTTGTTGAGATCAATTTGAAGGCCCCAAATTATGTTTGGGTCTAAGAGCTTGACTACAAAAATTTTCCATTGCGGTTTAGAGAATGCTATGAAACATGGCATGTAATTAAAAAATTTCCCAAGCACCAGAGCAACAAAGATTAGAAAAAATATTGAAGGTATAAATGGTGGGAAGGAGGTCAGTACAATCACTATATGATATATAAAGAGGAAGAATCTTAGGATAAGAAAGAACCAAAAGATAAACCATAAGCTTTTTGGTTGCTGCATATGTATGTTTAGGACAACTAAAAAAATCCAAATTTGAATGTCAATCCGAGGGTCGTCTGTTATTTCAAGGTTACGTGCAAAATATATGTAGGAAAAATATCCCTTTCTAGTGCTGGCGGTTCTAATGGTCATGTAGCTAGAAAAATCACACTTGCATATTAAATCCAACTCAATCAATAAAAATATAGGAAATAAATGCAATAAAAATTTCAATCAATTACAAGAGAATGAACTGGTTGTAAATAAAGTAAATTTAATCTACAAAAGGATTCTTGACATTCATATGAAACAAAGTCCTATCTTAATAGTAATTAAATCTTTAAAAGTAACAATAATTAAATACTTTGCAAGTAACAACAATTAAACCTTCCATAAGTAACAACAATAAACACTCCACAAGTAATAACAATTAAACCTTCTTTAAGTAACAACAATTAAACACTCCATAAGTAACAACAATTAAAATTTTTGTAAGTAACAATAATTAAAAATTCCACAAGTAACACCCATTAAACCACCCCACTTTGCAACTAACAAAATTTAAACCACACTGCAAATAACAAGAAATAAATCACCTTGAAATATAAATGTATCAAAATTCCAACTTCAACAAATCATCCTTCTCAATATAACAAATGTAACCACTAACTTTTGGAAATTAGAACCTTCTCATAAAATCAAAGCATAGGGAATTAGATAACTTCTATGATAAAGCTAACTAATAAATGAAACTACAAAACACATGATAAGTCTAATTAACAAATGAAATTGCAGCACCTAACTAGTGAAGGGGCCCTCCTCCACCAATCAGGGCTGCTAAAGCATAATCACAAATTAAATCTTCAAATAATACAAAAGTAAATACTTTATTAAAAATATGATGAAACAATAATCTCATTGTGTAATACAATCACTGTATCTAATACTTCTTCCCCTAATTTAAATTCAATCTCAATATGCCATCTTCCCATACATTTATATAATAAAAGAGTAGGGAGTGAATTGGAACTAATTCACCCAAATATGGGTTTTAACAACTATGAATAAATTACACAATATTGACTCTTTTTATTTTTGGGAGATCTTGGTTGCTCAACAACTCAAGATTAGATTAAATTTAGCTTATTTAACATAAATAATCTTAGAGTAGGATGAAGCTATTTCAGTTGATAACTGGTTACCTCTATTTGTTTTTGGGAGATATTGGTTGTTCAACAACTCAAGATTAGATTACATTTAGCTTATTTAACATAAATAATCTTAGAGTAGGATGAAGCTATTTCATTTGATAACTGGTTGCTCTATTTGGGACAGTGTCTGCCAAAGACCACAACAATAAATATGGAACTATAAAATTCATAGAGCCATATGCATCTCTCAAACCATATATAATTTTTGAAAACTGCTCTCGAGTCAATTATACAAGGCCATTCCACACAAAACCCTTCTCTCAATTTTTTGAGATTCATCTTTATTTTCCCAAAAAATTCAATGTAAAACTTTCACTTCTTATCTCGTATATTTTTTACTCTAAACATTTGACTATGAGATGGAGCTTAGATTTTGAAATATGGGTGAGGAATTGGAAGTTGGAACCATGATTTATGTTACAATAATTCCCTTCATAATCATCATCAATAAAATTATGCATAATAGTATTTATTCTATTAAAAATAGAGGAAAACGAGCATTACTTAACCATGAAAGAATAATTAAGTATGATATGGTATTTTACTAGAAATTATGGTAAATAGAGTTATAAAAGTGCAGTAAAAAGGGATCAAATGGATGTTTGGAAGTGATAATAATAGTGAAAAATCAATGACTCAACAAATCTGACATTAAAAAAGAAAATGCATCAAAGGAAATAAAAATAAACTAGGAAAAAATACATGTTAGTTAGGATTCTCCATAGTTAGAAAATGTGGAAAAGAAACACACCCTTGTAGAAAATTGATCCCCTCTAGAAACCGTAAGGAATAATGTTGGAAACTTCTTGGGTAGATTATGCAGATGAGGAAGAATTCAAAAATAGCAATACGTACTTGTTGAAGAAAGAACTTTCAAGATTTACTGAAAACATGAGTTGGACTTGTTGTACATATTTACTCCTGCATGTAAATTTTCGACCTGCCACCTTTTCTAAATCTCTTTCAGACCTCCACCGTGGCCTAAATCCCAATGCTCCCGCTTAATAGCACCATCCCTATTCAGAAAATACACTTGGCCAAAGTCTAAAACACATATTTTAAATATCGGGCCGAGCCCCTAAGAGTTCAGCCCCTTCTGCCTTGACTTTCATATGTCCCTAGCCCGAAAACCGCAAGATGAAGGAAAGGGGCTTATTGTTTAATACCCTGGGCGCCGTTGCAACCGTCAGATATAAATCAAATCAACGGCGCGGCAATTATCCTGTGTGGAGGGCCCCGCGCGCAGAAAACCGGTGGTAACTCCCACACCACTCTCATCTAAACGACAGTATTTACCGCGGGGGCAGCGACTCCATAGAAAAAGCGTCGTGTGTCTTTGGTACGGCCCATGAAACCACTTTCCTCGCGCGTTAAACACTGTACAATCACCGGGCAGCGGAATTCTTTTGAACCGTCAGATCTGGCGATGTTAATCCGACAGTGGAGATTCTCCAGAGTTTCCCACCCGTTATTTCGCATCCACCATGTTCTGTGGTCCACCATCTTGCCGCTCTCATCATTTCCCAACCGTTGATCTGTGATTGTCATCCAACGGTCAGCAACCAGTCTCCCCGTCCATTGACTCTACTACCACATCACCCATCCACCTGTCCCCCGTACACCCACGTGTCTTACTCCCGCACGTTTGAAATAGTTTCCCCCGTCATATATATATATATATGTGCGTACATACGTTTTTATCCATACCTTTTGTTTTCATTCACCCTTTACGTCAAAACTGTCTTATGCAAAGAAGTCACACTTCGCTTGTTAAATCTATACCTCCATTGCTTTTCTTCCGCCACCCTGCATGTTCCTGTCCCCTGTTCGTGTCCACGACGTCGTCTTCATCTCCATCTCCACACCCCACACCTCTGAGTCTGGTTTTCCTAATATGTTTATGAGTTTTACAGGTTTCAAGATAACAGGAGGGCGTTTTAATTCACTGACACTGTTGTAGAGGTTTAAAGCCCATAAAAGGACACATTTTGCTGGTGAAACTTAAAGAAGAAATCGAGGGTAGGTGTGAGGAATGATCGCCATTAAAGAAGACAAAGATATGGACCTACAGAACCCTCCAGAGAATTTCACTTTACATTAAAGATCCAGGATTCAAATCCGAAGCTAAGGTCTGAGAGTACGGTACAGAATTGCAGATTATCTCAAGGCTCTTACGACATCAGATTTTTCCTCAGCAAAAGGCAGAGCATTGTATATATTTTATTATTTGTGTCTTGTATTAAAGGAGATTTTCATCTCCCGGCATTTATTTCTATAGACAGATTGTAAAGTACATTTATTTATAGTTAGTCATTCATAGTGTGGGCGCGAATTCTTTCTGCCATTTGATTCAAAATAAGTCATTAAATGTTTTCTATCTACCTCCTCTTCTAGAATTCTCTATCTCATCTATAAAAGCTAGAAGGAAAGACATTGTAAGGGTTCCAGATTTCTATCAACAAACTGTGCAGTGAAAAAGACTTTTGTATACATTTTGTAATATTTTCTATATGAAGGTTCAGAGCCCGTAGGGTCTCAGTGAGGAGGAGTTATAACTGTATTGAGGATTCTGGTCTTTGGTATCTCACAGTATGTAATTTCTCTCATGTGTTAATACCATATCTCTTTCATGCTATTTATCTTCTTGTATCATGTTCTAGAATGTGAGTGGCTCACTAGTTTGCAGTAAGGATTCATCCTTGTTGATGCCCTTTCTGGAATTATTCAAGCGCTTTAAATAGGCCTAGTCATGATATACTGTTCCATGTTAACTTCATCCATGTTTTCTGCTATATTAGTTGCTTGAGGAGGGTGCTTTTAAAATGCCATTGTCATATAAGGATTCATAAATTAATATGCCCTTATGTGGTTTTGTTGTGTACCTGGGTATCAGTCTCATGTTAACTAATATCTTCTCTATCTTTCTTCACTGCACTCACTCCTGATATTTGATTTCTGTGATATATTATTTGAATTGGCCCTCTTTACAGTAAGCTATCTCTTAATTGTCTGATGCCTTTGTATTGGAAGTTTTACATGATGTCCCTACACTGTTCTTATTTTTGTATCAGCTTCTGAGAGAGATTGGTCCCATTCAAAACTAATTTCCTTGTTCAAACAAGAGATAGTAAGTGAGTTCTTGGACTGACAACCCAAACTATATAAAGGGCTCCTTGCTATATTAAGATGTCCTAGGCACTGGTCTATGGCAACTCTAGACTGTCTCTAGGGGGATGACAAAATCATCCACAACATCTTTTTGGCGCCGTTGCCGGGGAGCGAATTCAAGAATATCAGTTTCCCTGGGTCTCGACAATTTATTTTCACTCTCTAATCAGGTGAGCACAGAGAGTTGAAGAGTTGCATATCTCTCACCTTGGCGATTCCACTGGTCATTATTTGATAAATTTTATTGGTAGTCCTGGCTCCTCGTAAGCCACATTTGAGGTCAGATACATCTCAGTCGAAAGCATCTTATGTGTCTGACCCAGAGAAGATCATTCATAAAAGAGTTTGGAAGGAGAGGAAGTCAGCCCGCGCTGAAAACCCTGAATATTCCATTGAAGATTATCCACCCTCCTCTTCTCAAGAAGTTAGAACAAAAAATCCCGAGTTTTACTCGGAGACTCCACATAGAGGAAGTGCCTGGATTGAAGAAGGATCCCACCCTGCTTTTGAGGCTGAAGAGATTAAAGAACTCACAGAAGTAGTCGCTGTTAACCGTGAGTTATTTCCATCCACACCTCAAGCTTCTGTGCAATATATTCCCATTGTTATTCATACTCCACTTCCTCCTACTCCTCTCCCTTCATTTGTATCTTAGATTGTTGTGCAACCCCCACCTCCCCCAATGGCTAACGTTCCTGCTTTTATATTGAACAAATATGCTCCCCTGGCCTTGCCCCAAGTGTTGAATGATATGCCACAGGATTATCTAAAGATTCTGCCGAGGTTTAATGGTGAAAACGGAGTTGATGCTCAGAAACATCTCGAGACCTTCTGCTCTTTTGCAGAAAACTTAAACGTTGAACATCTGGATGTAGTCTTGAGATTATTTGTGCAGTCTTTGGAAGGGGAAGCCAGAAAATGGTTTAAGACATTGGGAAATAATTCTGTGACCACCTGGGACCAAATGGAGAATACTTTTCTCAGGAAGTGGGGAGAAAAGAAAGATCACGGTCAATGTCTCACTGAATTTAATACCATGAAGAAGAAACAGAATGAAGGGGTTTCAGACTTTATTAAAAGATTCAATAAGTTATACCTGAGCCTGCCTCCTGAAATGAAGCCCCATGAAGCTGCTGCCAAGATAATTTTCATAGCAGCCTTTGACTTTGATTTTGGCTTCTCGTTGAGGGAAAGGAAACCTGCCACTTTAGATGATGCACAATCAGATGCTCTGGAATTAGAAGCAAACTTTGCCTCCACTGGGAAACTGAAGGGAAAAGATGAACAAGATATTAGGAGGAGAGGCAAAGAAGAGATTTCTGCTTCTAGTCAAGAAAAATATCCAGAGAAATTGGATGAAATAAGTAAGATGATAAAGAAGATGGTCAAGCTTGAACTGGAAGCTAAAAATGCAGCTCCCAAGAATTTCTATAATGCTCCAAACAGAGGATATAATCCCCAGTATAGAAGGCCACCTCTCCAGATATTGCCGAGAGGGACAAAAGAACAACAAGACCAGGTACCTCATCCCTTATACCTGGAAGGACCAGCAGATGAATCCACTGGGGATGCGGCTTATGGATTAGAAGATTCAAATCTGAATTTTTCAAATAATGATGATATGGATTACTCGTTGCAAGACGAAGACGAAGAAGCAGAGATTGACCATTACTGTAAGCAATTTGCTGATTTTATGGAAGCACAATTGAATGTAAAATATGATCTCAGATCTTCAAGAAAGAGGACCCGAACTCAAGAACAAGAAGAAGAACCACCTCAAGAAGAAGCATCTGCTCGGAAGGAATCAGCCACAAAGAAAAGTATGGAAAAAGGTAAGAACCCTCTAAGTGTTCCCTCACAGTCTAATATTCAGATTCCTTCTTCTTCAAAAATAGTCAGTCTTCTTAATGTTGAGTCAGAGTCAAAAGAAGTCAAGTCTTCAGTGGAAAATAAGGAGTCAAAAGAAGTTGTAATAGAAAAGCCCCTATCTGCTTTCAATTTGCAAAAAGAGCTTGAGAAGATTAAGATTCCTGTCCCCCTAACTGAGTTATTAAAACAGCCTGTATATCAGTCTCAAGTTACTTCCTTTATGCTTCCTCTTGAAATACCAATTGCTCCTGATAGTCTAAACCTTCAAGAAGAAAGACCCATGGTAGTCTTTGGCCCACATGTTGAGGAGATAGACCCTTCTACTCCTCCCTTTTATGTGTCTCTAGTTATTCATGACCTGCTGCTACATAATTGTATGTTAGATTCTGGGGCTTCCCACAATCTTATGCCTCTGTCTGTCATGGAACAACTAGGGCTGCAAATAACCATGCCATATAAAGATTTATACTCATTTGACTCTAAAAGGGTTAAGTGCTTAGGGATGATAAAAGATTTAGTGGTCAATTTGGCCCAAATTCCAGCAAAGAGTGTGGTCATGGACATTGTGGTCGCTGACATCCCAGCTCGCTTTGGCATGCTGCTGTCAAGGTCCTGGGGTACAAATATTGGGGGATCAATTAAATTGGATTTAACATATGCTAATGTCCCAGTCTTTGGGGGTCAAGAAAGGAGGTTATACAGGGAGACTAGATTTGTTAAAATGGTAAGTAAGGCTGACTGCTCAGAGAACTCTCCAGTTTATAACAAAGAGGGAGACTTCTCATGTTTGATGTTAGAAGAAAATCAAAATTATGCTCATGAACCCCTCTTTGGTCAAATTCAAGCCGAGCAGCCTAAAAGAGATCAGGAATCAGAAATTTGGACTTTGCATTTTGATGGAGCAAACTCAAGAGAAGGTAATGGGGCTGGTGTATTGTTGATTTCTCCTGCAGGAAGATGGGTGCCACTGTCCTTCAAACTAGAATATGATGCTACCAACAATGTAGCTGAATATGAGGCACTATTATTGGGACTGCAAACAGCCAAAAACATGGGCATCCAATGTTTGAAAGTCTTGGGAGACTCTGAGCTGGTGGTAAGAAAAATCAAAAATCAATGCCAAACTAAGCATCCTCGGCTCAGGGCATATAGAAACGAAGTATGGGACATGATAGAAAATTTCTTCTCAGCATTTAATATACAGTTCATGCCCCAGGAGAAAAATAGAATAGCAGATTCTCTTGCTGTAGCTGCCAGTGCATTCCGTCCTCCTCAGAACCCAATTTTAAGATATGAAGTGCAGGTACGGTACAGACCATCCATTCCAGATAATGTGAAGCACTGGCAGGTATTCGAAGATGATGAACAGATGCAGAGATTCATGGAAACAGTGGGAGAATTCACCAATATGGAAATCGATGATAATGAGGAGGAAGAAGCTGAAAATATTGCAGAAAACAGATGGGAAGAAAAGATAGCAGGAAATAGATTGTTGCAGCTGAAAGGAAATGTTATACCTAGAGGGATGGTGCCTCTAGAAAGATTATTTAACAAAGACGATATTCCATTGTAGCCTAGCAAAGTAACAGAAGAAGATCAAGTGGGAGATTTGAACCTGGGTACTTCTACTGATCCCAAAATTGTCAAATTATCTAAAAGAGTCCCAGAAGATTATAAAGAAAAATATTTGAAGCTATTTCAATCTTATAAAGATGTTTTTTCTTGGTCCTATCAGGACCTAAAAACTTTTGATGTAAATATAATGCAGCATAAGATTCCACTGAGGGAAAATGCAAAGCCCTATAAGCAGAAGCTCAGACAGATCAATCCTCTGTTGCTTCCCTCTATTGAAAAAGAAATCAAGAAATTACTGAAGGCCAAGATAATTGTGCCATTGAGATACTCGGAATGGATAGCAAATGTTGTTCCTGTTCGAAAGAAGAATGGAGAAATAAGGCTGTGTGTGGATTTTAGGAATTTGAACAGAGCATCTCTTAAAGATAATTATCCACTGCCCAAGATGGATCACATCCTGCAGAAAGTAGTGGGAGCATCCAGAATGTCAATGATGGATGGTTTTTCTGGTTATAATCAAGTGGCTGTTTTCCCAGAAGACCAGAAGAAAACTGCATTTACTACACCATGGGGAACATTTATGTATGCTAGGATGCCATTTGGATTAATTAATGCAGGCGCTACTTTTCAAAGGGCAATGGACATAACCTTTGTGGGGGAACAGGACAAGATTTTGTTGGTGTATCTTGATGATATCACTGTCTTTTCAAAAAATGATGATGAACATATTGAGCATTTAAGAAGAACTTTTGAAAAATGCAGAAGGTATGTCCTATCCCTCAATCCTCAAAAGTCTTTATTTGCATTAGATGAGGGAAAATTTTTAGGACACATTGTAAAAAAAGATGGTGTGAAAATAGACCCTAAAAGGGTTGAAGTAATAAACATCATTCCTTTGCCTAGGAATAAAAGGAAGTACAGGTGTTTCTGGGCCAAATTAATTTCCTAAGAAGATTCATTCCTAACTACGCTGAGATAGTTAGGCATATAACCAATATGCTGAAAAAGGATAGCGAAGTAAAATGGTCCCAGGAGTCTAGAGATGCATTCACAAGGATAAAACAGGCATTTGCTGAAGCTCCTGTGCTAGCAGGGCCAGATTACAAAAAGCCATTTATGATTTTCTCATTTGCTTCCCCTCATACAATTGCTGGAGTATTATTGCAGAAAAATAAAGAGGGATATGAACAGCCTATAGCTTTCTTCAGTCAAGTACTTTATGATGCTGAATTGAAATACAATATATTGGAGAAGCAGGCATATGCCCTGGTAAAGTCCCTTAAAGCTTTTAGAGTTTATGTTTTTCAATCTCATATTACTGCATATGTTCCCACGGCAGCTGTCAAAGACATTCTTGTTCAAGGGGACAGCGAAGATAGAAGAGGGAGATGGATTGCAAAAATTCAGGAGTATGATTTGGACATAAGGCCTACCAAATTAATTAAAGGACAGGGACTTGCTAAGATGTTATCTGAATCAAATCATCAAGATTTGGGCATTAATTTATCCATGATAGAAGATGAAGAATCTGAAAAAGAATAGGAGCAGCAAGGACTGGAGATGGCCACTCAAAAGGTACATGTGAAATATCTAACTAGTCCCTGGTACAAAGAAATTGTTGAATATCTTTTAACACTTAGCTGTCCTCCGAGTTGTGATAAGATAAAATACAGAGCTGTGAGAATGAAATCTCATAAATATATAATTTCCAATGGACAGCTCTATTGGAGAGACCCTTCAGGTATATTACTGTTATGCCTCACAGAAAATGAAATAGAGAACATATTGACAAAATTCCATGAGGGAATATGTGAAGGACATTACAGCTGGAGGGCTACAACTCATAAAATCTTGAGGGCTGGTTTCTACTGGCCAAAATTGTATGCAGACACTTTTGGTTGGGTCAGAGCATGTGACAAGTGCCAAAGATTTGCAGAAAGACAGAAATTAGCAGCTATGCCCTTGATTCCAATTCATGTAAATGAACCATTTCAGAAATGGGGATTAGATTTTATAGGAGAAATACATCCCCCATCGAGTGGCCAATATAAATAGATACTAACAGCCATAGATTACTTCACGAAATGGGTGGAAGCCATACCTACAAAAAATGCTACAGATGCTGTAATAATGAAGTTTATGGAGGAAAATATCATATCTAGGTTTGGCTGTCACGCAAGAATTGTAACTGATAATGCACAAGCTTTTAAATCTGCCCGATTTTTGAATTTCTGCCAAAGGTACAATATCATCCTGACTCATTCCATAGCATACTATCCGCAGGGAAATGGTTTAGCAGAATCTTCTAACAAAACCCTGGTGAGGGCCTTGAAGAAGACAATCAGTGAAAATCATAAAAACTGGGACTCTCAATTGAAGTTTTCTCTATGGGAAAATAGAATAACCAGTAAAAGAGAAACAGGGAAGTCTCCATATGAGCTGGTATATGGAAGAGCAGCTGTGTTTCCTGTGTAATTGGCTTTTCCCGTAGCACGCTTTATGCAGGAAAATCAGGAGGAACCAGATGACATGATCAGAAGGATTAATCAACTGGTAGAATTGGAAGAAACACGAAACCAAGTAGATTAGAGATTGATGGAATATCAGGAGAAAATGAAGAATGTATTTGATCAACATGCAAAGAATAGAAATTTTCAAGTCGGAGACCTGGTTCTCAGATGGGATGTCCGCAGAGCAGAAAAGGGCAAGCATGCTAAATTTGATCCGCTATGGTTCGGGCCATTCAAAATAGTGAAGCTAGGAAGAAACAACACTTTTTCTTTAGAAAACCTGCAGGGCGATTTGTTGGATGCACCTGTAAATGGCTAGTTCCTCAAGTTGCATTTCTAATTCTGACCCAGGTTGGGAATGCCTGATTGTATATACTGTATATAAGTTGTTTTGATTTTTATTTTTATAAAGAAAAGAATGCTGACAATTACCTGAAGAAAAAGCGCAGGGGAATTGAAGAACGGAGTGAAATATTTAGTGGTCTGCGTGTTCTCGGCATGCCCGAGGACAACCATGCCGTCCCCAGGTGGAGCCGATGTTGTACATATTTACTCCTGCATGTAAATTTTCGACCTGCCACCTTTTCTAAATCTCTTTCAGACCTCCACCGTGGCCTAAATCTCGATGCTCCCGCTTAATAGCGCCATCCCTATTTAGAAAATACACTTGGCCAAAGTCTAAAACGCATATTTTAAATATCGGGCCGAGCCCCTAAGAGTTCAGCCCCTTCTGCCTTGACTTTCATATGTCCCTAGCCCGAAAAACGCAAGCTGAAGGAAAGGGGCTTATTGTTTAATACCCTGGGCCCTCCACACAGGATGATTGCCGCGCCGTTGATTTGATTTAGATCTGACGGCGCGCGCAGAAAACCGGTGGTAACTCCCGCACCACTCTCATCTAAACGACAGTATTTACCACGGGGGCAGCGACTCCATAGAAAAAGCACCGCGTGTCTTTGGTACGGCCCATGAAACCGCTTTCCCCACGCGTTAAACACTGTACAATCACCGGGCAGCGGAATTCGTTTGAACCGTAAGATCTGGCGATGTTAATCCGACGGTGGAGATTCTCCAGAGTTGCCCACCTGTTATTTTGCATCCGCCATGTTCTATGGCCCACCATCTTGCCGCTCTCATCATTTCCCAACCGTTGATCTGTGATTGTCATCCAACGGTCAGCAACCAGTCTCCCCGTCCATTGAATCTACTACCACATCACCCATCCACCTGTCCCCCGTACACCCACGTGTCTTACTCTCGCACGTCTGAAATAGTTTCCCCCCGTCATATATATATATATGTGCGTACATACGTTTTTATCCATACCTTTCGTTTTCATTCACCCTTTACGTCAAAACTGTCTTATGCAAAGAAGTCGCGCTTCGCTTGTTAAATCTATACCTCCATTTCTTTTCTTCCGCCACCCTGCATGTTCCTGTCCCCTGTTCGTGTCCACGACGTCGTCTTCATCTCCACCTCCACACCCCACACCTCTGAGTCTGGTTTTCCTAATATGTTTATGAGTTTTTCAGGTTTCAAGATAACAGGAGGGCGTTTTAATTCGCTGACGCTGTTGCAGAGGTTTAAAGCCCATAAAAGGACACATTTTGCTGGTGAAACTTAAAGAAGAAACCAAGGGTAGGTGTGAGGAATGATCGCCATTAAAGAAGACAAAGATATGGACCTATAGAACCCTCCAGAGAATTTCACTTTACATTAAAGATCCAGGATTCAAATCCGAAGCTAAGGTCCGAGAGTACGGTACAGAATTGCAGATTATCTCAAGGCTCTTACGGTATCAGATTTTTCCTCAGCAAAAGGTAGAGCATTGTATATATTTTATTATTTGTGTCTTGTATAAAAGGAGATTTTCATCTCCCGGCATTTATTTCTATAGACAGATTGTAAAGTACATTTATTTATAGTTAGTCATTCATAGTGTGGGCGCGAATTCTTTCTGCCATTTGATTCAAAATAAGTCATTAAATGTTTTCTATCTACCTCCTCCTCTAGAATTCTCTATCTCATCTATAAAATCTAGAAGGAAAGACATTGTAAGGGTTCCAGATTTCTATCAGCAAACTGTGCAGCGAAAAAGACTTTTGTATACATTTTGTAATATTTTCTATATGAAGGTTCAGAGCCCGTAGGGTCTCAGTGAGGAGGAGTTATAACTGTATTGAGGATTCTGGTCTTTGGTATCTCATAGTATGTAATTTCTCTCATGTGTTAATACAATATCTATTT
This sequence comes from Pinus albicaulis, assembly GCA_034641835.2. Classification (NCBI taxonomy): domain Eukaryota; kingdom Viridiplantae; phylum Streptophyta; class Pinopsida; order Pinales; family Pinaceae; genus Pinus; species Pinus albicaulis. The sequence continues at coordinate 1,093,574,434 of CM076583.1, forward strand.
CATGCTATTTATCTTCTTGTATCATGTTCTAGAATGCGAGTGGCTCACTAGTTTGCAGTAAGGATTCATCCTTGTTGATGCCCTTTCTGGAATTAGTCAAGCGCTTTAAATAGGCCTAGTCATGATATATTGTTCCATGTTCACTTCATCCATGTTTTCTGCTATATTAGTTGCTTGAGGAGGGTGCTTTTAAAACACCATTGTGATATAAGGATTCATAAATTAATATGCCCTTATGTGGTTCTATTGTGTATCTGGGTATCAGTCTCATGTTAACTAATATCTTCTCTATCTTTCTTCACTGCACTCACTCCTGATATTTGATTTCTGTGATATATTATTTGAACTGGCCCTCTTTACAGTAAGCTGTCTCTTAATTGTCTGATGCCTTTGTATTGGAAGTTTTACATGATGTCCCTACACTGTTCTTATTTTTGTATCAGCTTCTGAGAGAGATTGGTCCCATTCAAAACTAATTTCCTTGTTCAAACAAGAGATAGTAAGTGAGTTCTTGGATTGACAACCCAAACTATATAAAGGGCTCCTTGCTATATTAAGATGTCCTAGGCATTGGTCTATGGCAACTCTAGACTGTCTCTAGGGGGATGACAAAATCATCCACAACAGGACTAAAGTTGGGAAGAAGGGAAAATGTATTTCACCAAGAAAAACAAGAATCCATACTAAATCAAAACAAATATAGTGGAGAATAGATTGTAAATGTCTGGATATTGGTTTTTTTTTGGAAAAGTTTTAGTTGGAAAGGGACTAATTTTTTTTTGTCACGGGGAACTCTCTTGAGGGTTTAGATTCAAAGCCTTTGTGGTCAATCTCTTGCAAGGAATATTGGAATATGTTCTTAATAATAAAAGTCTCTACCTATTTTATTAAAAAGAAAAAAATGTTAAGGTTAAAAGGAGATTGATATTATATATATATATATATATATATAGATGGGGAAGATTTCATGGAAAATATAAAGGATGCTTCCCTAATAACATCCCACATCCCTAATAAACTTTTTGATGTATATTAGTAGACTTAAACTACAAGGATTTAAACTGAGGACTTGTTAGCATGAAACTAGTTTCCAAATACTCATTAACATTAACAACAACTGCTTGATCTAAATCCTTGAGCTAGATACAACCATAGTGGGGGGTTAGAGCCATGGTTTTATTTCCAAAAGTAGGTTTCCACTTGTTTTTGGAATCCCTATAAATGGCTTTGCAATACCAAATGGTGGTTTTTCATTTGGTTGGAGTGTTACTCTTGGGCTTGGTACTTCCACTATAATTTTTAAAATAAATTAGGGAAACTATTTCCCTAGGGGAATTAATATGGGGGGACTGCAAGATCAGTCCATTTTCCAACACAAAGTTTCCTTTATTAGAAACTTTAAATCTACTCAACTTATCTAAGTTGACAAATGACCCCATAAAGCACCACCGTTCATCATTGAACATCAATTCCCCTAAAGATACCATATGATTATTGAAATTGTAGCAAGAAAAGGCTTCATTTGACTAGTGCCTTAGTCAAATTGAGAAATTCGATTTTTCACATCAGCAGGATGACTTGGATTGCAGTTAACTTGAGTGGCATGGCCTTGTCATCTATTTAAATCAAGAAATTAGAGTTTGTAAGCTATAAGTATAGTTGTGCATGAGTTGATTTCTAAAATTTATAAATACAGTTCAATTATTTTTAGTTGAACTCACTTAACTGAGCTCTAGTCATTAGTTGAGTGAGTTGAAGGTCAATTAAGTAGTTAGTCTATTGTAAACTCAGTGATTTCTTAGTTAACTAGTCAATCAACTAAAAATAGATCCAATCATGCATGGAATTATAATTTCCTAGTTGAGTGGATGGAAAAATCACATCTGTATTTATAATTGTATATTGTTGAGTGTAAGTGTTTTTTTCACTTGATGCATGTAATAAATTCCTTAGGAATTGTGCAAGGAAATGGGATTTACCCTATTTTTTAGGAGCTCAATTTCTCCAATATTGCACAAGAAAATAGGAGGAAGCTAGGGGCTTGAATTGGCTAAGTGTTGGCCACAAATAGTCATTCTGAAGGAGAACCAGTTTACAATGCAAGTGTACTTCAAATCTGAAGAAATTTATTTTAATAACTTCTCATTTCATCTAATTAATGCAAAGAAACAAAGCAGTTTTTCCTTGTTGGATTCCCTTGTAAAACATTTTTTTTCTTAGGGTTTCGATGGTTTCATGTTATTTCATGTGTTTCTATCGTTTATTTTCATTTTCACATAATGATAGAAGAAATGTTTGTCTCTTGATTTCAGTTCAATTTCATTAGTATTAACTAATTTCTTGCAATTTATACAATGATATTCCCAAGTTTGATCATAAATGTGGGAAATATTACTTCACACACATCATTACTTATCACCTATGGTTTTATTTTAACTCATTGGTGGATGATAACAAAAGTTCGAGGCTTTTCTATAGGGCCTTTATATGAACTATTGCTAAATGTTAAATTGAGTTTCCTAGAACTTCATTAGTGACTTTTCATCCTTGGACATGTAATTCTTGATGCATTTCTAGCTGACCATATGTTATGAGACAAGATAGGAATTTGGACATCATTGTGTTAGAATGTTAACATTCATAAATCTAATCATGTTCATGAATGGAGATAGTGTTGAAGACTCATTACAGATGAAATTCTTAATCAATTTCTATTAAATTGGTTTGTTAAGTATTTATCGTCACCTTGCCAAGGACATGACTCTTGTTATGTGAAATTATGGATTACAGATAAAACAAATTCCCTAAATGTGGTGCTATGCATTTAGAACAACAAATCAAAGAATTTGCAGATACTTTTCCTAATAGTAAATATACACATAGAAAAATGGAGAAACCTACTTGGAGTCCAACCACTTCCTATTCTCCTTCTGTCACTCTTGCTTTAGTTTCCAATCCAAGCTTGATCACCAGATTAGTTCCTACAAGTAAAAACACTAAACAGGAAAGATATTTCAATATACAGATAGCTATTCACTTTAATCAGTTAAATCAATGAAACATGAAGTATATACATCAGATAAGAATCCATAATATGAAAGAAAAAATCTTATACATATACATATGTGGGAAAGTAAGTATCAATATTTATTAATGGATAGAAGGGGAGGTTACACACAGGGATTGATTTGATGTCACCAACTCTAGCATCATGCCAGCCTCATCACAATGAACATCTCTCTAGCAACATATCACTCAAATCAAACACTCAATTGAGAATCCAACATCATTTCTCTACCGAGTTTCTTCCTTCTCAAGCACTAGGATATGTGCTCAATTTATAGATGATATAAAGGTAGTTTCAAAATCAATGACTTTCTAATAATAGGAAAGACATGTTCTCAAGCTCAGAGGTGTTGAATGGACACATGGATTCGAAGTTTGACACATATGCACTCTTCTAGAAGGCACTAGCCATGTGGAGACTCCGGAACAATGAGAATTTCACTCCCAATTGACCAACACACCCTTGAGTGTCAAGAAGTGCTTTGCAGAGCACCCTTGAATGGAGGTGATTGCATATGCAAATAATTTAATCCCTTGAGAGACTGTGTTGGAGCTCATAGGTGATATAACATGTACTTAAAATCTTGGAAACCTTGCAATGGAAGTCATGAATGATTTTTTCTTGTTCTTTGTCTTAGGGCATGTAGAAACTGAAATGATAGGGACTGATAGACCCTATTCATTGGTTCTAGGGATGATGTCTAGTTTAAACAGGTCATTGAGAATGGTGCCCAAATTGACCTATAGTAGATTCCCCCCTAAAGCATGAAGTCAAAATAGTAATAACAATATTTTTTTGAATGAGATGTTTTACACTGTGATGGGATGGAGATGAAGCGGAGTGGAAACCTACATCAATCTTACAATACATTACATTGATGAGGGAAGGCATTCCCATGCTCAACATATAAACTATCTAATAACATGTACATAGTGCAGAAAGTCATCTACATTGAAATGTTGCCCAATACAGACATGCCTACAGATATAGGCCCATGTTTGGATGACGATCTGTATGTAAGGTCACCGTAAAAATGATGTGTACAAAAATCCTGAAATCACAGCCCGGATGGCTGAAAATAGATCTAGGGTCTTCTTATCTCATTCACTTGATCGTTCAGGTACAAGTCTAGCCATGCGAATATATGATTTGTAGTCGAACATGGTAAGACATTGTTTGATTACTAGCCAATAATGTGAGCTGTTAACAAATGTGAGAGAACCACCATTGATGTTAATGGCCCTCAAGGTACTAAAATACATTTCGTAAGGCGTGAATAGATGATTTTATATCGAACACCAAACAAAATCTTTCAGTCAAAAGTCTGGAGCGAGGATCTTGTCGTTGCTGTAACAAGCCTCATGGTACTGGAATATGATGTTTCTAAGTAAAATTCCTAGATGATGATTTGACGTTGACAGGAAGTCACTTTATTGCGAAATGGGAGTACTGATTTCAGAGATAAAATTTGACTTGATAAAGAAATGTTCAAGGATAACTCTCATGAGAATGAAGTTTTATGAGTATTGCAGAAGGATGAGTATTCACTGGATGACTTCTCTTGAACATATCGACAAAATTGAGATGAGTTGGAAGCATTGAATCAAAAACGAAGTGAAGGTATGATGAACCTTAGGTATGAATGAACGGTCAAGAATTTTACCCAACCCAAACAGTCACGATGATGGAGTGAAGTGTCATGTTCAAGAGCGACCTGCTACCGTAAAAAGTTCTGTTCACTTTCCCAAATTTTCCTCGGTCATTTTTCGACCAATAACTCTTTATTTTTTAACACGATTGAGGAGGATAACATATGCTTGATCTATAATTCAACCCTTCGAGTGAACAATGTATTTATATTTAATAACTTAATGAGTCTAGAAATTAATGAAACTCGATTCCTTCCATGATCGACAAGCCTATTTCTCTTTTATGTTTTAACGAGCCCAATGACAATGACAGCCCAGTCCTTTTTCATATTTAGAGAGTTTTAAAAAAGAGGACGAAATAAAACTCCATAAGTACTTTTTCGTAAAGTTGCCGCTCATATTTGAAAAAAGTGTAAAATAATATCTGAGAGAATCTCCTAGCCATGTTCGACTAAGGTATTCATTTTTTGTAAATAATCTATCTTAGTCTGGAAAAGGGTTAAACTTATACTGAGTAGATATCAATTCATTTACTTTTACAAGCTCCAAAAGACAAGTGCTCAATAATCTTTTCACATTATTGGAGTCTGAAAAGAGCTAAAAGAAGACTCCATAAGTTCCTTTTTTATTGTTATCGAAGCTCGAAAAAGAGATAAAAGTGCGCTTCAAGTCCTTTTTTATTTTTAACAAAGCTTGAAAAATAAGGATAAAATTATGCTTTGTGGTCAAATCATTCTTGAAATAAATCTGCACAACTAATCTGTTCATTAGTTGTAAAACATGTTCAGAACAACATCAAATGGATTAAAAATACCTATTTCATGATAAAAATAGAATAAAACCATAGTCACAACAATAAATATGATTTGAAAATAATCAAATGACTAATAAAAAAAGTTTTAGTATTCATTTTTACCATTTGAAAGTTACCATTTGAATTTTTGAGCTTTGAACCTGTTTTTGTGCCCGAACTTCAGCTATTGATTGTAATCGATTCCGTGGATGACTTTCATCTTCGTTTGATCCAGGTTGGTGCCATAAACCCTCTCTTTCTTTCAATAGTCAATTCATTTCCTTTCATTGCAAAGTTTTAGGGCTTTGTGCCCCTTAGGGTAAATTGTTTTTCCAAACAAAGAAATGCACCCTTGAGCATCAAAAACTGCATTGTGGAGCACCTAAATTGAAGCCTAGGTGCATATGCAACACACTGTCCCTTGTTCAAGACTGCATTGGGTGCAATTGACATTTTTGATTCTTACATTGTGCCCAAAATTTGTATAATTTTTCGCATTAAAAGGTGTCTAATAAGTCTTATGGTTATGTTTCAGGATTTCATCGGACTAGAATGATGATTACTTGGAGATATAGAGAGCATGAAGAATAAAATATGGTTGCCCTAAATGATCCGGTTACAGTAAGAGCCCTAAGATATTGTGGGTTATTAAAGTATTTCCACTTGTCAGGGATGAGGCAACAAATAGAACTGTTGGAGTTCTAAGTTCGAGTGTGGGATCTGACTATTGAGGCATTTCACATTGGGAACAAAGTGGTTCCTATTACAGTGGAGGATGTGTATTTTATTACAGGCTTGTCGAGGATAGGCTTGCCTATTTCTCTCTCAGGGTTTGCTTTTGGAGGAGAGACAGTGAGAGATTATCTTTTGAAATATTTCTATCCAGGGGCAGAGCCAAGCAAGGATGGGAAAATAAACATTTGTGATGTTTGAGATTTTCCTTTGAGAACCATTCTTTTCATGATCGCAAAAATTGCCGGCACCGTTACACTACATGTAGTGAATAGATCATATATGCAGTATGCACTAGAGTGCATGGAGCCAACAATATTCAAATGGTCTAAAGCTTTAATTTCTTAGATAAAAGAACAATTGAACAAGGCAAAGGGAGGAAGGAAGAAAAACTTTAGTTATGGTTTGATCCTCATTTCATTTTTCTTAGAGCAGATTCTACTAATGCAGCTTCAGCATGTGACACTGGGTGTGTCTAACCCTAGAGATCTAAGGATGTAGAGATGGGTAGAACTATTCGATAGGCATGTAGGAAAATTGTACATTGTTTTATTGACTGCGTTATTTTCCTGGTTTAGGTGAAAATCTGTTGCCTTCGATGAGTACGCATATGCAGGCATCGATTTTCGAGGAGATCCAAACTTAGCTTTACCAGAAGGCGCTTAGTGGGGTGCAATAGGTAAGAATGTTTTGACCATGTTTTTGATTTTTCTAAGGTTTATAAATTTTTTTTGTATTTTGATGTTTTCCCAAGACTGAACTAAAATTTTAATGTAATGCATATGTTGGTAGAGTTCAACCGGTGGAGGAACTAGAGCATGGAGCAGATGAACCAGCAGAGAGGGCTGTTGGGAGAGCAGTCCTTTAGGATTTAGACATGGCTGAGACTCAGTCTGAGATTCAGCAGCACATAGATGGGTTGACCTTTGGGATTTCAAATTTCCGGATCGAAGAGTTACCCATGCGACTACAATGCCATACTGTAGGTGTTCCTAATTGCTGGATGCGATTACTGCGTAGGATAGCTAGATCTATAACATGTTACCATGAGCATCACTAGTTTAGTTTTGACGTGTTGCATACATTTTGAGGTCAGATGACCAATGTGTCTTGGGCACAAATTTTTGTTAAAACCTATAACTATCTATCTATTTGATTTCAGTGTTTTCCTATGTTTATTGTGTAATCCTATTCAATTATGTGAATGCATTTTTACATGTGTTGCAAATGTCTGTCTAAAACTTGATTAGCTAAAGAATTAGTCAATGTGTTCAAGTTTTTGGAAATGTGTTGATATTGAATAAAATCAAAGTGTCTTTCCAAAAGTCGAACTCTTAGGAACAAACGATGCAGTGTTGGATTTCTAACAGTATAAGCACTAGTAAGTTGTAATACCGCAAGTTGTGAGTCTAACCTTATGATGATGTAGTTAATACCAGATGAAATGGCATTAGAGAGAAGTTAGCTCAATGCGCTACACTCAGTGATATTGTTTGTCGATCTACTAATACAAATCCCTTGAGAACTCACTAACTCGCCATTTGGAGCGAAAATGGCCCACGCTGCAAAGGATAGATTCTGCTTACTACAAATAGCACCATCAACATATCAAACAAATGGTTCCAAAGATTCAGAAATCTGCGATGAAATGTAAAGTGCATTACTAACGTCAAAAAAAATCTAAAAAATAAACTAAGACAGTGAATGCAAATCAACAGCTTATATACAATATAATACAAAAAATTACTACGCTCATGATTAAGCATAGTAACATTTTAGATACAACCCATTTTAGGGCTACGCCAATGGAATTCCATTGTAATCCACCAAATCATAGATACCCTTAGCAACAACTCGTTTTACAATATAGGGGCCATGCCATAATGGCTCAAATTTCCATGTACCTATTACATCAGCTTTTTGATCATAAAGAAGGACCAAGTCAGCCTTTGAGAAAATGCGAGGCTGGACATTTTTATCGTATTGCGACTTTATATGTCTCTTATGTGATTTTTTGGCCAATTGGGATTCATGACGCATTTCATCTAGATGGATGAGGTTAAACAAACACGCTTCGTCTTCTGAGGTGTTAGGTAACAAGTCAATTGCGAGTTGTAATGACAGCATTTCACATTGGATTGGCAAGATAGCTTCTAGACCATGCACCAATTTAAAGGGGGTAAATCCAATTACATTTCTCACCGAGGTTTGGTACACCCACAAGAATGAGTACATGATAAAATTCCAGTTTCTTTTACAAACTCATATCATTTGTTGAAGCATACATTTAAGAATTTTGTTGATAGCCTCAACTTGTCCATTTGATTGTGGATAATAAGGAGTAGAATTATCATGTGACAATCCTAACTTGGAAGTCAATTCAGTCATCATGTGGTTGAGAAAATGATTCCCATGATCTGTAACTATAGCCTATGGGACCCCAAATCGTGCAATGACATGATTAATGAAAAACAATGCAGCTATTTGTGTTGTGTTGTTGAATGTAGGCATCGCTTCCGCCCATTTGGTAAAGTAGTCTACTGCGACAATAATATAACCATGCCCCCTAGATGAATGAGGGTTACAGGTCATGAAGTCAATACCCCATTTTGAAAAAAGGTCCCATAGAGGCAACAGGATGCATTGGCACTAGCGGTTTGTAGATTTTACGATCAAATATATAGCACGCATGACAACTTCTGACCGAGAGGATGCAGTCGCGAAATATGGTAGGATAAAAGTAACTGGTGTGGAGTATATTCTATGCGGTAGCGTATCCAGAGAAGTTTCCACCACAAGCCCCAGCATGAAAATCATTTAAAACCTTTTCGACCTCCTCGTGAGTGAGGCACATTCTTAAAATTGTATCGAAATCACAACAATAAAGTGTATCTCTGACGATCAAATAATATTTGGCTTGGTAACAAATACGTTGCTGGTCAGAGTGAGAGGCATCAGGCCGAAAATTTTGGGTCTCAAGATAAATTATAAAATCCCTATACCAAGGATCAGATGATCCTATTAGAAAAAGAGACTCATCGGGAATTGATGGTTCCGACGTAGTAGCATTACTATCAGAGGGAAGGTCACAAAGAAGATGAACCAAAACTAAAGACTTTTCTGGCTTGTGTTTGATGAATTCCAAATCAAATTCTTGCAAAATGAAAATCCATTCTGAATACTTTCCCCTCGGAAATTGACGTGATAAGATATAAGTCGTGGGGTTGCAATCCGAAATGAAAATGGTCTTCCGAAACAGGATATAGTGGTGAAATATTTGGACAACTTGAACAATTGCCAAGGAAATATTTTCTATGTACAAATAATTCACTTCCATATCATTAAGATTATGACTAAAATAATAGATCAGATGTTCTATCCCATTTTCTACTTGGACCAATACCATAGCAATGGTCATATCAGCTGCGACGATATATAAGAAATAATCACTCTAATAATTGGGTTGATACATTAATGATGCCCAGACAAGAGTATCCTTGAAAACATCAAAAGAAGCTTGTGAAACTTGGTCGAAATGGAAGGGAACCCCATTTTTCAAGAGCTGAGTAAATCCTTTAGCCATTTTGGTGTAGTTGGGTATGCACCTCCTTAGGAAGTTAGCCTTTCCTTGAAGTTTCTGTATCTGAAGTAAATTTGATGGTGTAGGCAAATCAATAATGGCTTGGACCTTCAATGGGTCGATTGAATTCCTTATTTTAAGACGAAGAATCCAAGAAAATGACTAGAACCTACACAAAACACACATTTATGTGGATTGAGGTGTATTTTGTAGTTTCGGCAGCGTAAACAGGTGGCTCTCAAATGCATCGGGTGATCAGTATGATTTTGTGAATACGTGGGTAAATCTTCTAGATAGGGTTGAACAATGTGCTTGATGTCATTGAAAGCATAATCCATTGCTCTTTGAAAAGTTTCCCTAGTGTTCTTTAAACCAAATGATAGTTTCATATAAGCGAATTTTCCCCAGGGACAGATGAATGTTGTCTTATATTGATCCTATGGGCGGATATTGATTTGATTGTAGCTGGAAAATCCATCCATGAATGAAAATATTTCACATCCTGCATAATCGTCAATAATATGGTCGATAAAGGGAGTAGGATATTTGTCTTTTGGACAAGCAAGATTGACATACCAGTAATCGACGCACACTCTGATGGTTCCTTGTTTTTTCATGATAGGAAAGATGTTGGAAACCCACTCAATTAGCAGAATATGGTAAATGAAACTAGCACGGAAAAGATTTTCAACTTCTGCTTTAATGGCACTGTCCTTCTTCGTATGAACAGGATGGAGGTGTTGACGCACCGATTTGACATCAGGGTACATATTAATAGTGTTTTCAATGATACTAGTATCTATGCCCGTCATTTCCTCGTAAGACCAAGAAAACACATCATGGAATTCATGAAAGAGAGAGAGATATGTTTCGAGTTCCGATGGAGAACAAGATACACCGACATGAGTATTTTCTACAACACCAGGTTTGGTTGAAATATCAATAGAAATGGTTTCTTAATTATTTGACAAATTTTGCTCGAAATCAATTGCATTAATAGGAAAAGAATTTGAAAAGAAATTTTTGATTGATGGGTGATATAGTTCACTAAGATTATTTTCTTCATAATTAGGAAGATGGGAATGATAATAATAATATTCCCATGGTTCTCCTTTTGACATCATGGTTTCCAAAATATTCTCATCTATCAAGAAAGTTGAGGAAAAAGGATCAGATGGAGTACCAAAATCTAAGGAACGATCAACCCAAAAAACCGATGACGATGATTTCGGATTCGCTGCCCAAGCCAGATAGATTGATTGCTATGCTAGCTCAATCGGGATGGGTGGCAAAAAATCATCCAACGTAACAATTTCAGAATCACACATACTCTTCCTTAAGATAGATGGAGTGGAAGAGATCATGTAGCAGGTCTCTATACTTGCAATTTTTGCCGACGTCGCAGGCAGCAGTAATGCAAAGGTTCCCATGAGAATGGAATCCTTTAAGAGTCCTACATCAATGTTCTGAAGTGTGAGTTGGGGTGTGTGAATGAAGGGAACGCTTCCAGTTACTTGTGAAGTGGAGGCAAAGAAGGATAGTTGATTGATGACTATGATAGCACCTTTATATGGAAAGGCGATCATTCTAAAATATGTAGAAACATTTGCAGTCATAGCATATACCCATGGCCTTCCAAGTAGAATATTGTAATCAAGGGGTCCATTAACAACCTCGACATCAAAATTCACTGTTTTCCCCCCTAGTTCTACATGCAGGTTATTGATAATACCGCAAGGCTTATATGTACATTTGTCAAAAGCCTTCAATGTTGTTGATGATTGAGATAGACGCGGTGAGCCAAGTGACTTCCAACAGTTTAGATACATAATGAACATAGATTTTCCCTCATCAATAATAGTACGATGTACAAGGTGATTGAGAACATTTACTTGTATGGAGAATGCCAATTCTGCTGGTAATTGTGGCACATAGCCCGTATGATTAAAGACTACAAGATTAGAATCAGTCGGATCAATTCCACCAATAGTAGACAATAAAGCCTGTTTTTGGGAGGGAAAATTTTGTAATACCTCAAGAGCTGACATAGCTGAAGTGGATTGAGACAAATATTCAACTATATTATAATTTTGACCAGCTCTTGCGCGTGGATTATATGTCGATTTATGAACGACTCCCTTTGGTGGCTTGATTGTCAATTGAGGAATAATAGGTGGTGGTACTGATTCCATAGACGGATTCATGGTCGAGGTAGTAGGTTGATCAGTGGCCTAACTACCATAATAATTATTACGTGTTGACACCAAAATATATGTTGATGGCTTTGTGATAGATAACCTAAGCACTTGGGAACTAGAAGCTGGATCCGTAGCACCCAAATTTGTGTCTAGATTCAAAAATGGATATGTCAACATAGCTGACACATGTGAAGTCTTAACCATTTTTGAGAATTCAGTGTGAGGAAAATACCGAAAAAGTGTTCCTAATTATATATTATGCATGGATAACGAGGTTTATTATTTCCATATGATTGATTAGATGATCTTTCCTGTGGGTAGAAGTTTTCTTTTTCTTTGATTTCCCTTTTTTATTACTTCCAGGTTGCTTGTCACTTTTGCCTTTGTCAAATGACAAGACATTGATTTCGGAAGAAGGTGTAGGATCAGATGTAGTAGTATGATGTGTGCTTGCAGTACTGATCATATCGTCTCTGGCATGAGAGTCCTTTAATTGAGGAGGAACAATAAAATTAAATCGCAATGTGTTAGGAATTTTTTCATAGAGTGTGCCAGACTGCGTATAAATCAACTCAAAATATTGGGCAAGAGAAATGACCTGCTCTTTAGTGATGACGCCACCCTTATCCACATCTTCAGTTATAGATGGTAACAGGGACTTCATGAACCACTCAACAAGGAGCTGATCAGGAACAAAGGTCTTAACCATTTTATGATGACGATGCCACTCATGAATATGATCAGAAATGTGAGTAGCATTAGTCTATTTAAAATTAGTCAAGAGTTTTGTTCCAGTTTTATATCGTATGGGTAACTGGAAGTGAGTAAAAAAGACAGTAGCTAGGGCAGTTAAATTATTAAAAGAAGCTCTAGGTAACTCAATGTACCATTTTGCAGCCGGACGAGTGAGCATACATTGGAAAAGACATAGCCAAACAAAGTCATTATTTAGGGAGTTTGATGAACACCACAAATGATAAGTCATAACATGAGTCGAAGGGTCTTCCCCAGGGTTTCCATTGAACTTAGGAATATTCGAGGGTAATTTATGGGGTATCATCGACCACCAAGGAGCATAGTTGATTGGATCATTGGTGAGCCAATTTAAATTTGGTAACTCTAAAGTTGCAACAAAGGGAAAATGTCAATTAAGGTTAGGTTGAGCATAGCCAGGGTTTGATGGAATTGCTTGGGAAACAGGCCTTTGAGCACTAGCATAAGGAATTTGTTGTTGGTAACTCAGATAGGTGTTGTTTTGATAAGCAAACGCTTGAGGATTCTATTAACCAAAACCTAGGTACCATACTTGTTGAAATGAAGGTTGAGGTATTTGTGCCTGAGGCTGCCAAGGGGTCTATCCACCAATGTTATAACCCAAATTAGGATAACTTGGATTCGGTTGAGGATAAGTATAACCTAGTTGTGGCTGCGACATCCCTTAATATGGTAATCCATCCTGTGAATAAATGATTCCAGGTACAGGTTGTTGTTGTAAATTGGCAGAAGGAGTTGGAGTATGAGAGCCCAATACTTGAGGGTATTGAGTTGAAGGACCTTCCTGAAACGGTTGCTGAAAAAAAGTTTGAGTTGGTAATAGGGGTAAAGATTTTTTAAAAAGTGAAATTGATGTGGGTGCAACAGGTTGAACCAATTGATACGGGTGTACAACAATTTGTGGTTGGATAGGCAGATTGGAATGCCATTGAAAAACATTCATTTTGACATCAGGTTGACCAAAAAATTATAGAGTACTGTCAAAGTCGGTGACCAAAGGTTCCCCCCTGGCATGAGGAGGATAATAAGAAAAAAAATATTTTCCTCCAAATGCAGGGAGTCTAGTTGAGATGGTACTGGATGGAATAGACCAAGATGGACTAGCTTGATATTTCCCTGATGATGGATACAAAGGATCAAGCCATTCAGTAATCACTATAGGTTTACCAATTAGAATACTAGACGATGGCATTGGTGAAGTCCATGGGTTTGAAGATGCACTAGAGAAAATTCCAGATAAATATTTATAACCTGATGGGACCATAGGGTCAACATGAAAATATGACTCTTGTGAATTTGTGAACATCGACAGGGTAGCGAGAGTAGGTGCTGATGCAATCGAAATAGATGGTCCAACCGAAGATGTTGGTTCAGGCATGGTTACTTGACCAAATTTATACCCTTTTGAATTGACGAGAATTTGAATAGGAACAGGATCAACAAAAGCAGGGGATGGTGATTGAGGAAAATACTCGTATAGGTAAAGGTACTCCCTAAAATGGGTGGGAGTTAAAGGTGTCTCATCTTGTGGGATTTATTCAATCAAAATTAAACCAGGTGGAAGGATTTCGTCGTCAGGCCCAAAGTATATTTCAAGAGGTTGACTATGCAATATGGGAGACTCAATGGCTACAATAGATTCTGGGTGACCGATACAGGAAAAAATTTCGGTCATTCGACTTTGGGATGTAGATGTTTTGGAAAAAAAGAGATAGGATTTGGATCAAATTCGAGTTGAACAAAGTCGGGTTTGGGATGTATGGTATCACTTATTGGATGGATCATGACCATGGGTAGCTGTGATGACTCCATCTTGACAATAGTAGATGAACCAAGATTTGTAGAAACAACTTGTGCTGACTCTGGTATATGGGAAGATGATGCTTCACCAGAGGTACTGATGGTACTGGTTTCGGTATGGCGATGTCGCCTTCGCCTACCATAAGTGACTTCCGGTGGTAAAGGTGATGTCAATGCAAGTCTACGCGAATGACAGGGAAAGGGATTTTCTTCTTCCACGACGACTGATTTATTTTATGACAAAAAACAAATAAACAAAATAAAAGGGTATTGCTAGGAAAAAGGTTTACCAAGAAACTGTGAACTGCATAATACCTCTTGGCGAACCAAGAAGTACAGGCAGGCAATCTCCCCAAATTCCGTGTTCGGTGTATCACAATTTATTCGGTGTATCACAATTTACAAGGCGGCCGACTCGGTTCACTATGGATGGATAGCAACCTAAAGTTTTCCTCCCAAATATACTCGAAGGTACGTGGAGGGCCAAGTCTATATTAGTGTTATCTAATGCGAAACCGCAGAGTGAGAGCACCCCTTTATACTTTTCGTACTATAACACTGCTCGATATACCCAAAGGTACGTGGATGAGCTACGATACAATTGCGTACATGGAGTGAGGTATCACACTCAGAATGTATCACAGACAATTAACGATAGCTTCTATGTTTTACGACGCTGGAACATGTCTCTAGCCTAGACCTTATAAATGTTATCTTTATGGTTCCAATGCTTTTTTAGGTAAATTGATGTAATTTTTAAGTTGAACTTGTTTATCAATTTTCCTGTCAAGGTTCACCATGATGATGTGATGGAAATTCATAAAATGAAAATTAAAAAGATAAGAAAAATTTTCAATTTTAGCTTTTTCAATGAAAATCTTAGCTACTAAAGGGAAAGAGCAATCAATTTTGAGAGCAAACAACAAAGAGCACAAACTAATATGCAACTTTCCTAATTTGTTCGTATGCAAAACACACAATCCACTATATGCAAATGAAAGTTTTTCTTTTTATACCCTTAATGTGAATATAAAAAGGAACCTATATGCATCAAATCAACAAAAACAAATGCTTTCTTCTTTGAGAAATGATGAAATTAACAACAATTTCTCTTTTAGGAAAAATGAAGAATGGAACTACAATTTTTCCTACAGGAAATGAAGAATTTAACGATATTTTCCTTTACAAAAACAAATGGATCTAATGCAGAAATAAAAATACTTTGAGTTTGATTTTTCAATGATAAAGAAAAACACTTAAAGAGACATTGACCAAAATTACTTTTCAAAGGAGGAAGATTCAGGTAAATTCACTAGTCTCTATGAGGCATCAGATAGTTGAAAACACAACAAAAAAAAGGCTGAAAGTAATGGAAATGAAAAATTAAAAGGGAATTTGGTTGGTTTAGGGGGCAACACAGTCTCTAAGAAGAGACCGCGCATTGAAAATCACCCATGAGTTGGAGACAATGTTATGCAAAGCACTGTGTCTTGACCAACAGTCTGTTGGACGCAACAAAGAACAAAAAAATCAAGCTACTTACACACTTCTAATGAAATTCTTAGTTTCAAAAGCCTAATAACTGAGAGTAGATTCTACTAGGTGGATAAGCAGAGGAAAAATACACCAAGGATGAAGGTAAATTCCCCAGTGGAGTCGCCAATTCGTTATGAAAAATTATGGATTACAGATAAAACACATTCCCTAAAGGTGGTGCTATGCATTTAGAACAACAAATCAAATAATTTGCAGATAATTTTCCTAATAGTAAATAAACACAAAAAAAAATGGAGAAACCTACTTGGAGTCCAAGCACTCCCTATTCTCCTTTCGTCACTCTTGTTGTAGTTTCCAATCCAATCTTGATAGCCAGATTAGTTCCTGCAATTAAAAAAACTAAAAAACAAAGAGATTGCAATATACAGATAACTATTCACTTTAATCAGTTAAATCAAAGAAACATGAAACACATACATCATATAAGAATCCATAATATGAAATATAGAATCTTATACAGATACATATGTGGGAAAGTAAGCAACAATATTTATTAATGGATAGAAGGGGAGGTTACAACCAATGATTGATTTGATGTCACCAACTCCAGCATCATCCCAACCTCATCACAATGAAATGCTCTCCAGTAGCATATCACTCAAGTAAAACACTTAATTGAGAATCCAACAACATTTCTCTACCAAATTTCTTCCTTCTCAAGCACTAGGATCTGTGCTCAATTTATAGATGAGCTGAAGATAGTTTCACAATCAATGAATTTTTAATAATAGGCAAGACATGTTCTCAAACTCATAGGTGTTTAATGGACACATGGATTCAAATTTTGACACATATGCACTCTTCTAGAAGGCACTGTCCATGTGGAGATTCTGGAGCAATGAGAATTTCACTCCCAATTGACCAACGCACCCTTGAGTTTCGGGAAGTGATTTGCAGAGCACCCTTGAGAGACTGCATTGGTGAGCTCATAAGTGATATAACATGTACTTAAAATCTTGGAAACCTTGCAATGGAAGTCATGGATGATTTGTTCTTTTTCTTTGTATTAGGACATGTAGCAATTGAAATGATGGGGAATGATAGACCCTATTCATTGGTTCTGGGGATGATGTCCAGTTTAACCAGGTCATTGGGAATGGTGCCCAAATTGACCTATAACAACTATGTTAGGGGTAGTTACCAAGTAGAAGGTAATTATATTTTGACAATATTTACACTCGATATATTCATAGTATGGAATTATATATGGATTACACATGCTCAAAGGCTATCAATATATCCCATAGAACCTAATATAGGGCCACACACTAATGGTGTCATTAGTTCTATGTCCCATGGATCTAGTAGCTAGTTGAGTGGATATATAATTTAGATTTTCATATCTACAAAGTGACATGAAACTGTGCCAACATCACAAAATGACAAAGTTCTTACTTAGACCTTTGAGTTTCATTAGGTGTAGTCCATAAAATCAAAGAACTATCAACAACTTGAGGGAAAGAAGAAGAATTGTAATATTGGGAAATAAGTTGTTAAAGATCAAAATACTAATGTGGGAGGAATCAAGGAGAAGAAGAGGTTTAACTTTCCTTACAATATTTGCACTGGGGACCATCTCACTAACCAATATCCTTGAATGGATGACATTCATCAATATTTATCTTAGTAGGGAGCTCCATAGCACCTATTGTTTAATAAATACATTCCCACCACAACAATAAAAAATGGTTGCATCAAATACCACACCTCCATAAGGAAGTATCTGAGCTAACCGCCTACAAGGTTGCAATACATCAAATGCAAATATTTTCATTTGTGATCATACAATTAACTTGTTAACCCAAGCTTGTAATTATAAGAATCTAGAGACTATTCCTTCAAATAAGGGCCGATATTGTTCTTAGCTTGATTTCCCTCTCTAGATAGATAAACCATCACGTGACATAGTGCTTCTCCCACCTAAGGGTGTTCTATGAATTTTGACGCATAATCCCAATGCATAGTCTATCCATATTTACAATATTGTGTAATATTTAGCTGAGGCACTATATGTAATGTTTTCCCATGAAGTCCTCCAAAGATGCCCCATTAAAAAGAAAACATTATTTTCTATTATATGTGTATTTTACCTTGCATAAAATTTCTTAATTAAATTTTATATCAATCAAAATAGGCCTAGGTTTCCTTGCCAAATTGTTTTTAAAGTTCAAGTGGTTTTGCATGGGATTAATATATTTAGGATTGTTGTCTAAGAACGAGACTCTAGTTATATAATTTCCTTGTCATGTTCAAGAGCCTCTGGTTCTCTAGAGCTCATTCAATTGAAAACTATCTTGAAAGTGTTTGATGGCTATATATTTAAACCTCATGGAATGATTTTCACTTTACTAACTAAGTTAGGTGAAAATATTGTCTCGATTGAAGTTTAGGTAATTGATGCTTTGATAGATTACTATATTTTATTAGGGAATATTTTTTTATATGTTATGATGGTTGTATTTTCCTCAAATTTTAGGATCTTTCTCTTTCCCTACAAAGGGAAAATGTCACTATTTATCAATTGGCCCATTATACGTTGAATTCTAGGGATAAGAATGGCGTGAGCATTCCATATGTCAATAGTTACATGTGTGTGTACAATAATGTTGGTGTAGGAATGTTTTAAGGATTTATCATTTATGGGTACATTTTACCCCACGTCCACCATTTAATGCTTAAAACACAACTCCTATATTGATGTTCTCTTCCATTGCTGTTGAATCAAATGGTAGCTCTGTGGCTTATAGATCACTTTTGTATGACATTTTATTTTTTCAAAAATGTCCTTGGGTAGTACCTAATCCTTCAAATGTAGAATCATTAAAAATCAGTATGCTATTGAGTGTGGTAAATATTTGGTTTCAAGTAATATATTCAACATTTGTCAATGTTAATAAGATAATATTGATGGTGTGTTTATATGATTCCTATTTCAATCAAGTTTCTAGATACATTGTTCATTTACTTTGTCAACCCATGGTTTGAAAAATTGCGAGGTACTCCATCCAATATACACAAGAAGTAGGTTCCAAACTTTCCCTAAATGACCTAGGATACTAAGCAAGGAAAACCTTTGGGGATATGATTTCTAGATGAGGGATAGTCTTGAGGTTTTCCCACAGCTCAACTGAATGGTGCCACATGGATGCAAGCCCTTTCCTTGGGTTCTTAGCTCTATGCCACTGGGCAGGAAAAATTTAGGAAAATTTCGTAGCATGCCAATTTTGTAGCAATTGATTTCCACAGTTTTGTATCAGCCTAATTTCGCAACATTTATCAAGAATTATCATCCCCTTTCAAAAGAATTTCAATGAAATAAATCCTAACACTACCAACTTGTATTATTCATGAATTAAAAGCACACACCAATAAATTACAATGATAAATTTATATGCTAAATTATTATATTTAACAACTATGATTAACCACACTTTGGAATCGAAACAAATGAATAAGAAGCAACATAATAGAATGAGGCTACTACTATTTTACTACAAGTAAAGTATCATACCCAAAACATAAAAGATCAGTTAATAACATAGAGCCTTACCTTGAGTGGGCCCTTCGTTAAGGTAGTCCTATGCTCTTGATATTATAAAAATAATGGAACATGCTTCAAATGTAACCCATAACCATACACACTAAATAAATCAAATTGAAACACAAAATAATAATCGGTATACTGTGGACACCAAAATTTTTATTAACTTGCAAAAATTGGTAACTATCACTTCATCGAAGCATACGCACATGTATATGAAAATGATAGGGGTCATCACACAAACACAGCATGAATTTTTCTCCTCTGTGAACTGATCTAGTTACAAAATAAGGCAAGATATTAATGTTTGGTTATAATAAAGAAAAGGAAACAACAATCTATCCTAGCTGCCACAGGAGACAATGCTCCTTTTGGGAAAAATTTAACATTTGCTAATTGTGGAAGCTTGTGGCATTACCATTAAAACTGTGTCATGAAATAATAGGGAAACCATTGATTCAATATCACTCCAAACTCTATGCACCTTGGTTCATCATGTTCTAAGATTCTTATGCTCAATCAAGGTGCCCACGAGGTAATAGTAGCACATGCGCAAACGTATTAATAATGTAATTATTAACATTTGATTGCGATAGTCTAAAGGGGCATATGCTCATCAATTTTACCCTTAAAAGGTGGAATATTTGTAATCCATGTAGTTTCATTTGAGTTTTCATTGCATCACGAGGGTGGACTAGTTCCATTGCTTCCAAAATTAGAGGACACCTATGTCGAATTATGTCCAAACATACCACAATTAGTCCACTTTTTTTTCACACACACACACACACACATATTCCTAGACTTGACAAATCTTTAAAATGCACCTTAATTTTAGTCAAAACAAGAAAATGAAAAGAAATATAAAAAGTATTATAATTTTGAGCTTGGAGGTCTCAAAATACATATTTAATGGATTCAAAATCGAGAATAAGGTATGGATTGAGGGAAAAAAAAATTATTTTAATGAAAATAAGTATGTTGATTTTGCAGCTCATCATATCACCCTAACTTATTTAGTTGCATGTCCCCATGGAACTCATTCCATCTCAGGGACTCTTGGATGTATGTCACACCAATTAAAGGTGGGGTTCCCAATATCTCCAACATTATAATACCCTATTGTCATCCCACTGAATGGGAGCTTTGAAAAATCTAGTAGGGAACCAAATTAGGTGAAAGTGAAAGTGAAGCCCCAACCTCCGTGGGCCATGCTTCAATAGAGAATTAGTATAAAAAATTTCTCTATTGAGAGAAAGAATAAAATAGGGATAAACCATAGGGTGCTTATTATATAAGTAAGCTTGTTTCCCTTCCCATATTTATGGGAAACTAGGAGGTCGTCAACCGAGTGTGCCCTAGCCATCTCATGAAACTTGGTTGTCTAATGGTGTCTCCATCATTCAGATCCCCTTTGGACCTTTGCAAATCATTAATAACAATATTTGTAAGTCAATATTCAAATCTGTGGCATCAACTTAGCCTTGACTACTATGTAAGTATAACAATATGAAGCTTTATTCCACTTTACCAAATTGGTCATGTAGGACATAAAATCCCTTAAATACACATACCTAAAAAAGAGGTTGGGCTTCCATCTAAAGTTGTCATGCATAATGAAATTAAATAAATAATTTTCATAGAGATATTTATTCTCTGTCAAATCTGCATTATAGTAGACATCAATGAAATCTTGTGGCTACTCAATTTCATGAGGATGGTAATCCATTATCTACCTAAGTCTGAAGGCAGTCCATTGATCATGCAAATAAATGGGGTAAAATTTGGAAGGTACCCGACATGCTAAGTTCTCTAATCCCAATTCACAGGTGGCCTGATTAAGTTTTTTCTATTTTAGATAAATGTCCTTCCATTTTTTAATTTCAACCTTCATCTCCCTTCTTGAGTCAAGTATGTAGAAAACTATCTCTACCTCATTTTTCAATAAACGGTTTGTGACTTTCCTTATTGATAATTCCCAAGTAAAACAATCATCTTTAGTTTTCCACTTGGGTATATCAGGTTTCAACTAGATAAATGCATAGGTATTGGTAATAATGTCACCTAATATCATATTAATGAATTTTTTGGCTCCCTCAGAACACCCTTTCAAAAAAATTTTGGCCCTAGACTCATGGTCTTATTCCTAGCCTATCACATCTAGTAGGGTACTCAAATCATTGATATTTGTCTTAGCTCTATGAAATTTGGCTTTGAGCTTATGATTTTACATCATCTGTTTCTTGTTTTACCTATACAAGTTTTGGTAGCTAGGGCTATAGAAACAAAAAATACTTCTAAGCAATCACCATAACTTTGTTTTTCTTCAGCTTTCTCAATCTTACCTCCCTAATTCTGATAGAAAATTTTTTTGTGGGATTTTTGTGAAACCCTAAGTCTGAAGAATTGTAGATTTGTATGCATCACTAGACGTCAAATACTTAAAGTCCTTGAACATTGGTTCGGTCCCTTGCTACAATTCATTGTGTCTTTTCTCACTTGGTGTTGTCATGCCCTAAACCAATATTTCCATGAACTCAAATATTCCTATACTCTATACTGACTCCTTCCCTTTTGCTATGTTTAGTCATCATGATTCCCTAGTAGGGTACCATGGCTAAGATGTGGGAGTTCCTCCTTGTTTGGTATATTATTTATGTGGTAGAACCCTTGCTCAGGGTTTAGTGCGAGCTCCCCTGGAAAAATGATCCCACATGATATCCAAGTGATTTAGTTTAGAAAAAATTAACATATAAATTATGCCCTATTGGCATAACCTTGTATTTGGGTTCTTTCTACATCACATAATGGCTACCATATTTGTTAAAATCTTTAGTAGATAGTATGGCATATTTAAAAGTTTCTACCCCACTAAATGCATAAGTATCTAAATGTGGTAGTGGTACAATAAATACTACCTTGTGCCATAGTAGGAGTAAGGCCTCCCAACGAATCCATTTTGTCAATTTTCTAATGGTGATGGTTCTTTTCCAGGAATGAGCACCAAATTTCATCGGGAATTTTTAATTTTTTAGGCAAATGTTCTCCTTACTATGAGAGTCCCATAACCTCTGCAATCATGTCTTCATTCACCACCACGGTGAACTACCTCATTAGAGCTTAGGTGCCATTAAATGTATATGTGACTTCCAATGCAATGGAATCTATTGTGACCTTAAAATATTATGGAAAAATTTCCCCATCTGGATCAAACAAAGGCTTCCCACACTCCATGATTGGTTTGAGCAACTTCCAAATAAGTGGGCTTGACCCTATTTACTGATCTAACCTTTCATTAATTCAATACTATAAACCTTTGTTTCAATACTCTACAAGCATAATTATCCAATTTGATGCACATGGGAATGAACCAAGATCAACTTCAAAATATTACCTTCCTTCACACGAATTTGCAGTAATAACCATGACCTTGGGATACTAAGCGAGTGTCTTTCAATTATTCTGAAATGTTTACGTGGTAGGATGGTGGAAGATTATTCCATAATTTTTATTTGAAAGTTGTAATGTAATCATATGATAAGTTGTGCTAACATGGTGCAGGTTCTATTAAGCCCCATAATTTCTCTAATATTTACCTATCGAACCCCACCTTATCTTCTATTTTACAACTTAAAAAACCTTTATGCATGCTTTTTTAGGCTTTGCTAATATATCCATGAGAAATTAGATAAAAGTTTATCATTTTTAAATAAAATGTAGATAGATTAATATTTTTTATGATTAGGTGCATGATTTCATGTTATCCTAGGATATTTTGTTGATATTTATCATTCACTATAGTTTGAAGTGCATTTGGTACATGCAACCTTCAATTTTAGGATTCCTGCACTAGTCCAAGTACTATTTTTGCACCAGTTAAGGAGGACTGTTGGATGAATAAGTTTGGATGGTAGTCAACGTGAGTTGTAAAGATAATGTTTTCATGGAATAAAAGGAAGAAAATCTATGCCTCTCACTCTTGGTCTCCTCCTACTGAAGATAGTCCAAGATAAAACATAGTGTGGGAGAACCAATGATATTTTTTGGAGAGGTATACTATTAGGAACTTGTTAGTAATGACCTCCATCTTTTTTTCGTGATAATATGGTTCAATTTGGTAGAGTATTTACTGTAAAAAAATATATATATATTGAGTCATGGAAATACATAGGTTAGTGATATTGTTGGTTATTGTTTCATCTCTTGTGTTAAATACTTGTATCACATGGATCTCCTTTGGAGATGGATCTTTCCATATCAGATGTATTAAGTGAATAATTTTATTAATAAAAAGGATCTTTACTTCCAGGTTCAAATCATTTCCATGTTTAATTTGTGAATTATTTATCATAATTCATAAGTTAATCTCTCTTTTCTTATAGGGAAATGCATTAGTTAGCTAGGGCTCAGCCAACCCAGCTCATTCTTCGTTATATAGTCACATTGTTTTTGTTATATTTTCTATTTTTGTGTGTGATTTTCGCTCAATGATTGGTATCAAGTGTGTGTGAAGTGTTATGAAACCCTTTTGATTCCATATCATATAAGGTGTATTCTTTAAAAAGAGTGATATTAACCCAGATCTGGAAGGTAGGTGTGTGTTTTTAGGGTTTATCATATTTATGTGTTTTACCTATGAGATCATTTTTTAACACGGATTCAAACCCTAGGCGGTTAGTCTTGTGATATTTTATTGCTACAAAATTGTCAACAAGGAAATAAGGCTTGGAAGTTGAAGTTATGATTGAGAAACTCTAGTAAAATTAAAAATTTCTTTATGCTTATGCATTTAGATTAATTTGTATCAAGAAAAAATGTTGATATACTATGTGACTTGGGTGATTAGACTACTATCACAAGTTTGTGGAAAACATACTCTGCTTGTTTAAGCTTGGGGTTGTGATAAAAATTTAAGGCTAATCTGTTGAGATTATTTTATGTCTATGATTTATTTGGTTTCATTCTAAAAATATTTTATGTTTCAAAGAGGATCTCTAATCTCAAGAGAATCAGGCTAGCAAGTTCACTATCTCAAGGTATTTCAGTATAGGAATATAGTCCTTAGTATAATATTTGAGTGTCGAGGATTCCAAGTTGTAGATTGAGTTTCTTTATCTATCCTTAATGTTTAAATTTGCAACAATAAACAATGAAATTGGCATCCAAAAATGAAATACAAAAAATGGCACCCATAAATGGCTACCATATGAGGCCTTTTATTTAATTTTCCCTAAATTAAATTGAAAGGAAATTTGTAATTTCATCTCATGACAACTTGTATTAGTTAATTGAGCCAGGAAGACTTATTTAGCTTAGGAAATTAGAGTTATAGGTCTAAGAGGATGCATGCAAGGGGATCTCCTACTTTTTAGGACCTTTGGTTGAGTTATTTGTGAGTTGTAATTAGTTAACTCAATTAATTGAGTTAAAATAAGTTTAACTAGTTCTAACTGAGTGATGAGCTAGTGAGAGGTCTAGTGAATTAAATATCATTTAATTAAAAACGAGTGCTCAATCATTTAACTGATAATTCTCTATAAATAGCAGTTGCATGTCAATTCTAAGGAAGGAACAATTGAGTTTGAGGTTAAAGGGAAGATAACTATCAGTTGTAGTATTATAAAATTGTATAGGTCATGCATGAGGTCATCGGGAAGGACTTGAAGGATTGCGTAATCATTATTGGGGATTTTCGTAATTAATAGGGGTTCAATTAGCCCAATAATTCATAATGAAGGAAGGATAGGCAGGGGCGAGAAAAAGGTTAAATAATTGACCTATTTTTCTTAGATTGCAAGCGAGTTTTGGGCAGGATCAGAGTTAGACAAACAACAAAGTGCAAGAAGTTTCTCTAGTGTGAGAAAGAATTGTATTGTTTCATGATATTCACCATATGCAAGATATATATAGATTGGTTTTGAGAAGTTTCTTTCCCCATATACATCTTGTGTTGTGTGATTGATAATTTCTTTCTCTTGATTATATGTGATTGTGCGATCGTGTTTTGTTTCCGCAAATTGTAGGAAGGATTCAATATCTTTTTTTAGTACATTATAAGATTAGATTGAATCCCATTTGTTAGATTTTATACATGGTATCATAGCACCAGTGATCACAATAGAAGAGAAGAATTTGAGTTTGTTTTAAACATGTTCAAATTTGTAGATTTGTTCTTCAGGACCGAGCAGTATATCAAGATGTCTTTAAATATCTTGAGACTCGATTATGATATTGAGGGAAATTAGAATCACATAGCATGGAAGGAGAGGATGGAGGAAGTGTTAGAGGAAAACAGGTTGAGGGAATTCATAGATACTGATATTCCCAAGCCCACAACAACAAATGCCTAACTTCTTGATGCATGGCAGAAGAAGGTATCAAAGGTGAGAAGGATGTTGTTAGAGAGAGTTCGAGATAATATTGCATAGAGTATCCATGGGAAGGTGACTCCATATGATATGTGGAAGGCCTTGAGATATGTGTTTCAAAATAGCAGTGACCATAGGAATTTGGCACTGAAATACAAGCTTAGAAAGATCAAGATGGAGAAGGGCAAGATGATACCAACATACTTGACGAAGTTCACTCAATGTCGATATGAGCTTGGAAGTGTTGGTGTCATAGTAGCCTAAGATTATTTGGTGAGCCTAACACTTCTAGGCCTTCCAAAGAGTGGGCATAGTTACCAAGACTCTGTGAATGGGAGGGAGAAGTTACCAAACTGGGAGCGTTTGTGGTCTGACTTGGTAATATAAGAGATAAGGCAGAGCAACAGAGACGAGACCTCTGTCAAAGACAAAGAAGAATATTTTACATTGGCCAGAAAAGGAAAGAAATCCAAGGGAAAAAGTCCCAAGGAAAAAAGAGGGCAAAAGAGACTTTTCCAAGATCAAGTGTTTTCATTGTCACGAGCATGGGCACTATGCTTCGAATTTTCCATAGAAGAAGGAAAGAAAGAAGGGAATTTGCATCGGATGAAGCGTTAGCTTCACAGTTCAAGATTGATTTTACTCTCATTGCATGCATGACCAACACTATAATGGGATGGATGTGGTATCTAGAAAACGGTGCCTCATTCCATATGACGAAGAATAGAGATCTCTTCAGTGCCTTGGAGGAGAAGGACCTCCAATAGAACATAGATTTTGGAGATGACAGGAGGTATAATGCGACCGAAATAGGTTCAATTACCTTTCATAGGGAGTATAGATCCCCTCTCAAACTGATAGATGTCTTGTATGTTCCAGGACTAAGGAAAAACCTTGTTCCCATAGTGGTATTGGAATACCGTGGTTATGATGTCATATTTAGAAAAGGAAAGGTGTTCCTTAGACACATCTCCATGGGATGGGTGCAATAGATTGGTGTAAGATTCAAGAACTTGTATTCTCTCGAGGTCATGGATGCATGCAAAGCTTTTAATAGCAAAGTATATATTAGTGACTTGGTGGTTGAGAGGGAGAAAAAATTACCTCTCAACATGCAGCCTCATAAGAAGTCTCAGAAGGTTGTGGAGTAGCCACAATTATTGAAGTAGGGAGGAGACTGAGTGGGAGCATCCACTCAAGTAGAGACCTCTAGTAGGGGGACATTTCGAGCCAGATGGGAAGAAGGAGCACATGTAGCCATACCTCTAGGTGAGAGGTGGGTCGATGTGGAGACGTAATCACAAGAGAATAAATTTGGACAGGGTCCATTGAGATGAAGTGTCTTATGGATCAAACCTGGCTACGAGGATCCCATAGTACACAGTAGTAGGAAGGATCAATTAGATTTATGTATTTAGATGTCAGGAAGACAAAAATCAAAGTGACATATGTCAGATACTAGAGAATGGACCAGAGTTGGAAACAATGCAGAGGGCACAGATGCAGAGTCAACATCGGCATAGAGATTTCAATAGACAATGCAGTAACTAGTAGTAGTCAGAGAATTCGATGACAGATGCATCATAATGATTCATTTTTTTTTGGAGGCTATTCAGTTTAAGGAGTTGGAGGAGAAAACAACACTAGGGAAGTGTTGCATGAATAACATTCCAAATGTACCAGATCAGGATAGATTGAATTCATTTGTTGGTGAGAGGGAGTGTTGAAATTTGCAACAAGAAATAGTAAAATTGGCATCCATAAATTAAATGTAGAAAATGACACCCGTAAATGGCTACCATATGAGGCTTCTGATTTAATTTTCCCTTAATTAAATTTAAAGAAAAAATGTAATTTCATCTCATGACAACTTGTATCAGTTAAATGAGTCAGGAAGTCTTAGTTAGCTTAGGAAATTCGAGTTATAGGTCTAAGAGGATGAATGAAAAGGGATCTCATACTTCTTAGGACCCCTGGTTGAGTTATTTGTGACTTGTAATTAGTTAACTCAATTAATTGAGTTAAAATCAGTTTAACTAGTTCTAACTAAGTGATGATTTAGTGAGAGGTCTAGTGAATCAAATCTGATTTAATTCAAGATGAGTGATCAACCAGTTAACTGATAATTCACTATAAATAACTATTGCATGTCAGCTCTAAGGAAGGCCTAGCTGAGTTTGAGGTTAAAGGGAAGATAACTATCAGTTGTACTATTATAAAATTATGCAGGTCATGCATGAGGTCATCAAGAAGGCCTTGAAGGATTGCACAGTCATTATTTGCAATTTTCCTAATTAATAGGGGCTCAATTAGCCCAAGAATGCGTAAGAAAGGAAAGATAGGAAGGGGCAAGAAAAATGTTAAATAATTGACCTATTTTCTTAGATTACAAGCGAGTTTCAAGTAGGATCAGAGTGAAAGTTAGCAGCGTGCATGGAGCTTCTCTAGTGTGAGAAAGAATTGTATTGTTTCTTGATCTTGACATATGAAATATACATATAGGGGCATTTTGAGTAGTTTCTTTCCCCAGATAGATATTGTGTTGTGTGATCGATAATTTATTTCTCTTGTTTATATGTGATTTTGCGATCATGTTATAATTCGACAAATTGTAGGAAGGATTCAATATCTTGTTTTAGTACATTATAAGATCAAATTGAATTCCGTTTGTTATATTTTCTACACTTATGAATAGGAATGTTAGTGTAAATATTATATATTAAGACATTGTAGTGACATGCAAATTAAATAAAATAAAGTATTATATGATTGAATTTGTTAATGGTTAAAGCACAAATGGTTTTATTTGTGGTGTCATATGCACATGCGTGACAAGTATCTTGAACAAGAGTTTACTATTGATTTGATTTTTATTCTAGCATGAGATATAATTGATATTATTGGGTCAGGGTTTGATAAGTTTCTTTTAAAAGTTTATTTGAAATAATATGTGATTTTTGAATTAAAAAATACTTATTTGGCTTACATTTTGAATGCACCAAAATATTTATGTTATTCTTCATGCAATGTGTAAATGATTGATGATTTGAAGTAGTGCTAGAAGAGGAGTAATTCAAAAGTTATCTCAATACAGGAATAGTTTGGTGATTTGTGTATTTCATTTCTCTGAGTATGTTTATTTTGAGTCAACATCGAAACTTGTGTTCACTTTTATTAGAAGGGATATTGTTTAAATTCTTTATCAACATCCTGAAAGAAGCCGAGCATCCAAAGTGGTCTCTGTGCTGCTATGCAAATAGTGTAGGAATATAAGTAAGGGGTTTTAATTTTTAATTTCTATTACAAAATATGGAAAGATTCATTGTTGGGGTAGAAATAGGATTTTTAGAACTTGACATGTTATTTTGGCATTAATTGTGCTACGCCTCAAAGTCTATGAGACCCTGGTTTGAAAAGTAAGTGTTGCGGATTGAAATAGAACTCTAACACCCAACATTTTGGCGCCATTGTCGGGGAGGCATTGAAAGAATTCTGGTAAAATTATAATTTATTTGTTGAAGAAGAGGTAAGTTATGCTTTGTTTTTTATTTGCATTATGCTTCTATTTCCTGAGGGAATTTTTTATATTGATTGGGTTGATGTAGACACACTTTTTGAGTTAGTTGCAATGATCAATTTTGATTGGAGTTGACTTTTTTCGAGTAAGTGTTTTTTTAATTGTGTTGACTATATTATGATTTGATTTTATTTTTAAAATTAATGACTTGGAAGGGTAGGGGTATGAAGCCCAATAAGAGTAGAGCAAATATTGATAAATCAAGAAGTTTTTCTCACACAGAACCTTCTATTGCAAGGAATAACTCCAAGGAGACAAAGACCAACCATGTTGGTACTGTACACCTGGATTCCCAAGACAACAACTTAGGGGTATCAAAACCATTGGTAGGAAAGAAGGAGACTGTTGGAACTAAAAAATTGAATCTAAAAAACAGTTAACCTTCATAGTTTACACAGGGAAATCTGTTTGGAGGATAAAATATGGTAGATCATGAGGATGATAAGGGTGAAGGGGTTGGTGGAAATCAACCACAGGAGGACCAATCCACTTTTGGGTTTCCAATTGTGGACCCTAATGCAAATTTACAAATGAAAAACATCCCATCTTCATTTCTTCCACATTTCCATTGTAAGGTACATGAGGATCCCAATTCTATTCTTTTCGAGTTTGACATACTTTGTAGGAGCTATGATTATTCATTGGATCCTCATAGGTTAAAAAATTTCCCCGTAACCCTTAAAGACTTAACCTTATGCTGTTTTATGGGGTTGGGAGGAAATACTATTACATATTGGGAGAAAATAAAAAGGATTTTTCTAAATAAATATCAAGAATATTGTAAGACACGAGAAATGCAGGACATAATTTTTGCTATCACACAACATGATGATGAGAATTTGGAGGATTATTTGGAAATAATTTTGTATATCCTTCAAAGGTATAAACGAAAATTTGATGCGGGAACTATCAAAAACTTACTTTTATAAGGACAATGGGACATTCCTCAACTTCCTTTTGACCAAATCTATGACTTGTGCAAATTTTTTTTATGAAATCAATCTGGATTTGGTAAGGGAATTAGAGGCAATTCTAGAAACAACATATTTGGATCTACAGATTATATGATTATTGCTTTGAAAATTATAATGGATAACATGAAAACTTAAATTATAAATACTGCTATTAAGCAAATAGATTGTTTAAAATTTCAGGAAAAACTAGCATAATCAAGAGATATTGCCCATTTATTTTCCAAAATGTAGAAAAAAAAATCATTTACGTGAATGTCCTGTACATGTCAAGGTTGTTAATATCTGTGTGATACGTGCAGGTAAAAATCCTACCAAGGAATACCAATATATACTTGGGTTGAAGGAAATATTTGAAGAGGAGCATTCAGTACCTGAGCCATTGCATGCTATGGGAGTACTAAAATCATGGCCACACGTAAGTACATGTATGATTGTTGAACCTGCACGATATTATCCTAATTATAATGGACCACAATATTCTTTTTAGAACATGAACTATCCTTAGTCTTGGCAGCATGGGTATCATTCTCAATTTGGGCAGTCTCCTCCTCCTTTGAAACAAGGATGGAGAGGACCACCACACTCTCATTTTCCTTATCTCATGCCTACCCAACCATATACAACATCATATGCACCTTATCCTATTGCACAACCCACATTTTCGGCTGCTCTACCTCAATAGACACAACCTATGCCACCACCATTTCCATTCCCACCACTATTCTGGTCACCTCAGTTGCCAGCACAACTTGTTCGAAAACCAAATAATAGTGGTACAAACGATTCATTCTATTGGATCTCTCCATTTCCCCACTTATCATACCACGCCACTTGGGGTTAATGACCTCTAGATGAGATTGGGAAGGTCAATAAATTCATAAAAAAAAAAAAAACAACCTGCAGTAGTGATTGGGGATAAAACTAAGGTGAAAAATCCTAATATTTCAAACAATAATACTGCCTCATATTATTTTCCCATGCACTCAAAGTCCTTACCTTATTCTTCAAACCGACCTCCCTTTCTAGAAAGGTTGGTTTTGGAGAAATTTGACCCCATCCCTGAGTTTGACCTGGATTCCGAGTTGAGAAACCTTTGCATAAAGGTTCCTATAATGAAGGCTATAAAATAGATACCTATATGCACTAAAATCATCTAGAAACTCTGTATTAAAAAACCAGTGAGGAAGAGATTTGAACCCTACACTATCCAATACTTTGGAAGAGAGACTGAGTTGATGACAGGATGTGCTCAAGTAGAAAAATATAATGATCCTAAAAAGCAAATCGTTTCCATTCAGATAGGAGACATCCTCATTCCTAATGTGTTAATAGACCTTGGAGTGTCTATTAATGTTATGACTAGGAAAACTATGAAGTAGCTTCAAATGTATCACATTTTTCCTACCCCCATTGTTCTTGAACTTTTTGATAGATCTAAAATCAAGCAAGAGGGTGTGTTAGATGATGTGATTGTCTTAATTGAATCCTGGGATTACCTCACATATTTATTTTCATAAATGAATAATCCTATTGGGGGACACCCTCTAATTTTGGGACGACCATGGCTTGCTACAGCTGATGCCTATATAGGTTGTCACTTCGATGACATGTATACTTCTCATGGGGATGCTAGGAAGAAGGTCACATTGTACCCACCTGCTAGGTCTATACAAGAGCTTCATGATACCTTGTGGCTATATTATGATAGTAGTGATGAGGAGACTTGATCTCTTTCTATGATCCATTAATATACTGAGTATACTAAGGAGAGTGTGATCCAAGATTTTATTAGTAACCTAAACACTATGCAGGACTTTGGACTGCTTCATCAAATATTTAGCCCTATTTTTGAAGAAATTTGTGATCCATAATCCTCATCATCATTACAGAGCTTTGTAGCCACCATAGAGATTCATGAGCCTGACACCACTCTTGTTGAGGTAAGTCTAGGAAAATATTTATATATTAGCATAGACCTCGACCCATACTAGCAAGAGCAGGTTGTGATATTGTTGTGAGACTATCTTCATGCCTTTGCATGGAGTTATAAGGACATGAGAGGCAACCCACTTGAAACTTGTACCCATCATATTTATATTTAGGAGGGTGCGTGACTTGTTCGACAACCCCAAAGGCAAATGAACCCTGCATTTCGAGATGTTGTTAAATAAGAACATCAAAAAATCTTAGATGTCAGTTTTATCTATCCTATATCCGAGAGCTAGTGGGTATATCCAATGGTAGTATTCTCCAGAAAAGATGGGAGATGGAAAATTTTCATTGATTATAGATAATTAAACAAAGCCACTCTCAAGGATTAATTTCCCCTTCCCTTCATCAATAAGGTACTAGATACCCTTGCAGGTAAAAATTGATTCTCATACTTGGATGGTTTCATTGGTTACAAACATATACAAATCACATCTGAGGATTAGGACAAGACTACCTTTACTTATCCCTGGGGAAAATTCTGTTATCGAGTGCTTCCCTTCAAATTTTGTAATTATCCTTATACTTTTCAAAGGGAAGTCTAGATATTTTTGCTGATATTAAGTGTGTATAGAAATATATGGATGAATTTTTGGTATTTGGTAATTATTTTTAGGAATCCCTCCAAAATTTAAAGAAAGTGCTAGTTATATGCCAAGAGGCCTACCTTGCTTTGAGTGACAAAAAATGTAGATCGATGTGAAAATAAGGGGTGGTCCTTGGCCATCTTATTTATGATAAGGGTATCCAAATAGATCTAGAGAATATATATTTCACCATACACCTTCCTGTACCAAAAACAAAATGGAAGTGCGAGGATTCCCGAGGCATGCAGGTTACTACTTGAGATTCATTGAGATTTTTTCTAGGATAACTGCCCCTCTTTTTCGACTATTGGCTAAGAATAGTGATTTATCTTGGATTGAAGATTTCCTATGAGATTTTGAGAATCTGAAGGAGATATTATTACAAGCACTAGTCTTAAGGGGACCTAGCTGGTCCCTTCCATTTCATATCTCCTCAAATGCCTGATATACTGCTATTGGTTCAGCATTGGGATAGGAGGAAAATCAACAATCCTATACTATACACTTCGCTAGTAAAAACTTATCACCTAAAAAGTTTAATTATACAGTGATAGAGAAAGAGTTCCTAGATATGGTTTTTTCTATTAATAAGTTTAGACACTATATTATAGGATATAAAGTATTTATACACATAGATCACTCTGCCATAAAATATTTGATGAAAAAACCTTTAACTAGTGGTAGGATAACTAGGTGGTTGATTTTACTGTAGGAGTTCAATGTAACTAAAATTGACATGCCAATAAAGTCAAATATGGTAGTTGATTATCTTTCTAGATTGAACAATCCTCGTCAAGAAATTCCTGCATATGATCAATTTCCCGATGAACACATTTTTGTTGTTTCAACAAACTCCCCTTAGTTTGCTAATATTACAAACTATCTTGTCTCGAGAAAAACACCACCACACCTATCTACTAGGGAGAAGTAGAGGATAATTCATAATAGTGCTTCATACTTCTGGATTCAAGGAGAGATATTTTACACAATATCCGATCTTATTATCCATATATGTGTAAAACAGGAATATGTGTTTGAAATTTTAAAAGATGCCCCTAATGAGCCTCCTGGGGACCATTTTTCAGAAAAAAGAAAAACATATAAAATCCTCCACACTGGCTACTTTTGGCCTTCCTTGTTTAAGGAAGCCAAATAATATGTTAGGCAATATGATAGTTTTTAGTGGATGGGCTAACCTGGTCAAGATGATGAGATGCCTTTGTGTGCACAGGTCATGTTAGAGCCCTTTGAAAAATGGTCCATTGAATTTGTGGGACCTATAGCCCCAACATCTTTAAAAAAAAAATATCATGGTTTGTACATATTTTGTGATAAAATTGGTAGAATCTAGGTCTATTCCTCATTCCATTGAAAAATTTGATGTTGATTTCTTGTTTTTTTAATTTTTTACTAGATTTGGTGTCCCACGAGAAATTGTTACTGACAATGGATGACAATTTGTTTCTAATATCATGAAAGGAATTATAGATCAATACATAATTAAACACAAAAAATATACACCGTACCACCCACAAGAAAATGGTTAGGTAGAGTCCACAAATAAAGTGATTGAGTCCATCCTTACAAAAAGGATTGGGAAAGAAGACTATTGGAAACATTATGGGCATACATAAATACTTGCAGGAACAATACAAACCACACACCTTATGAGTTGGTGTATAGGAAGGAGGTATTGCTGCTAATTGAATTCTAGATTAAATTTTCATGACTGTAGTCTAGTTGGGATTAAATATCTCAGAGGCACAACAACAACACCTTTTGCAGTTAAGTGAATTGGATGAGATGAGAAGGGATTATGTGCAACAAACCGTTTTGATTCAACAACAGTGAAGTAATTGGAATGATAAGTTAATAAGGAAAAATAAGTTTTAACTGTGTAGCTAGCTGCTCCTCTATGACCCAAAGTTGAATAATTTTAAAGGGAACTCCACACGCGCTATCTGGGACCTTACAAGGTGGCTAGAGTTTTCGATAACGGGGAAGTTGAGATAAAAACCATTGATGAACCTGTTACTATCTACTTGGTGAATATAAATAGACTCAGGTTATATCTTTAGCCCAACACCAAGAAGACTTTATGCAACAAGTTCAACAACATTGAGACTTGAGACTGGTAGGTAGAGGAGATATCCCACCTACGGTGAGTACTTATTGAGTTGATTTTTTTATTTAATAAAAAAATAAAAGAAGAAAAGAAGAAAATAATTAACTAAAAAAAGAAAAAAGAAAAAATGCACAAATGTGAAAACTAACTTTTTGCCACACTTGTGTAAGTATCTGCTTGAAAACCAAGTTACTATTAGGAAAATTCTTTCCTTTCAATAAAATGGGATGCTACTTGAATTTTTCTGCATGACTAAACCACCTCTAAGAAGAAGCAAGTTTCTACAAGGACTTCTGATGGCGGTATAACAAGGTCAACAAAGACATGACCCTTATGAAAGTTTAGGGCAGGTGGCATTTTAAATTATATGCATCGTAAAAATTTTGCTACAACTTAAATGTATCAGACAGGTTACAAAATTATTTGACAAAGGCATCATCATTAAAGGTTTGGGTGCTCTATATTTCTTCTCTTCCCATTTATTAATTCCCACTGATTTCTTCTTTATTGATCTAAAAATGGGTTGGATAACTTTTTATGCTTTTCAATAACCTCCCACTTAGTTAAACAAATAAAAGATCTAGCTTATACTTGACTTGTGCGGAAATTTATACTTGAAACAGGTGTAATTTTTTTAAACTTTTTAAATGATTTAAGACCATTTGTTTTTTCTGATATTAAATATGTGCAACAACCATATAATGCAAAAACAAAGAATCAACACATAACAACAAATGTAATAAAGGATTTCACTCGAATATCATGGGCTACATCTCCTTGAGCCTTTGTCAACTGACTTGGCTATTTGGGATTATGATGTGAAATTTATTTTACAAGTTAATAACTCAACTCCAATGGTTATTTGGGCTGTACCATTGGGTTTATAACATCATCATACCCTGGAATGGCTGTCATCACTCTGAAGAAAGATCTAGGCTTCCTTAGACTTGATCTCTGTTGTCGGTGCCTTAAGCTTCCCTGAGCTTCTCTGTGGCACTAACCCTTTAAGAAATCCTTTTATGTCCCTAAAAAATCACCTACTATCTCCAACACATATCATACCTCCAAAATAGACTGATTATTTTCTCAAAATGAGCTCTGGATCCCCAATCTAGGCCTCCATCCACTAATGGCCCTAGGCTGCCCAAAAATTATTCATGGCTCTTTGACCTTTAGAATTCTTCAAATGACACTTAAAATCATTTCATTGGATTCAAAATGTCCAAAATAGTCAGAGTATACTATTCACTTGTATAAAATGGCCTCCGGCTGCTCCAGTTTCGCCTCCAACATCTAGTGGCACCCCCTTGCTCTAGGGTCACTAAAAAATTATCTGAATCGTATCGGATTTCAAAAGTATTCAAAATATTATGAAAAATCCATAAATTGATTTGCTGAGGATGGATAATGGTTGCCCTGGATAAGCCTCATTCTCCTACTGGCACTTAGTGGCCCCTGGAACTTCTCTGAAGAAAAAACATGCTCAAAAGTCCTTTGATGGATCTACATCCCTCACCAACGAGTCTAGAATGTCAAATATAGTCTAAATTGACTATTGGCACTCCAAAATTGGTCGAATATATCTCAAGATAGAGCCTGAACTCACTTTGCCCAATGACCCCTAAAAATCCTCCACAAAACTTGGAGGAATTGGACTTAACTCCAATTAAAAGTGGAAATTGTGCCAAACATGGCATGTCTGCCATAAAATATTCCAAGTATTAACCGTTGGAATTAAATATTAATGAATGTTTTTGGGCACATGTCCTAAAACATTAACTGCACATTTAAACACCACACATAACCATCGGGTGGAGGTTACGGTTGGGGTAAACCATCAGCGTTAAATATGCCTCCATGTGACAGCTTGGACCATTGACTATGGATGGTTAGCTATTTTAGCACCAGGTTTTGAGGCTATGATTCTATAGGGAGGCTGGCCCCCCTCCGAGCCCAAATCAGAGTTCCATATTGTTTAAATACAACATAAAGACTTATATGATTAAGTGATATGCATAGCGCAATGATAATACGAGGGCCTGGCGGGCATGAGGTCACCGTTTCGATCCCAGTGGAGACCAAAACCAAATTTTGCACCATAACCCCGGGGACACCTGGCAGCCTCAGGGTTGGCCACATGTTGCCCATTCATTGGACGAACCAAACTAGTACAGCCCAATTGAAAATACCAATGCATCACTTGTCAAGATTTGATTGGTTCAAAAGGAATATTTTGGGGAATATTCCATGGAATACTCTCTTTTTGAATTTCCCAAAATCTAGTCAAACTTGGTCAAAGTGCAAAAATTACAGTTTACTGGACTTTTCAAACGACGATAAATTCGTCATATGGTGTCAGTTTTTTGAACTGTTAGCGGTGTCAGAATTAGGAATACGAGATCTATCTAGTCACTCAAGTTTGGCATACTTCCGAACACTTTAAAATTTGAACTATCACTTATGTCCATGATCAAAATCTG
Source organism: Pinus albicaulis (assembly GCA_034641835.2). NCBI lineage: Eukaryota > Viridiplantae > Streptophyta > Pinopsida > Pinales > Pinaceae > Pinus > Pinus albicaulis. The sequence goes on from CM076583.1 coordinate 1,093,612,225, forward strand.
ATCACACCTCCCCATTGGGAATATTTTGGACCCCAAAATACTGATATACTGATTTGTACAATAGATGAGAGTACAACACCCTCTTATTTTCAACCTCCATACACTTGCCTTGCATGGATAGTGCCTTTGAACCACAACTCGAAGGTAGTCGACACTTCCCTTCTTGGATGCACTTGTCCTCCTGTTAAGAACTATCTTCCTTGCACTCACTCAGAAATTTCTGGAGAGAAATTTATAGAAGGTAGTTGAATATTGCTTCCTTGATCATCGATCCAAGTTGGCTCAAACAAATGTGAGATTATAATAGAAAACATGCATACATAGCTGAAATTTTCATATGTAAAAATGAGTGAATGTATTACTGTTTCAAGAAGTCAAACCACTTATTACCAAGGCACTTCCACGACAAATTTTGCTGCTGAAAATCTTCTTAATGTGAAACATATGCTTTCACATCAATGATGGAATCCTCGGTTCTACTTTCTCTAGTCTTTCTATCCTCTTGCCTCATGTGCTTGGAATGATTAGTTGAATACAATGTCCAACAATGGGAAACAACATGTCCCCTCTTCTAGCAATGTGTGCAAGTCTTTTTCACCTTCTTTGCAAGTTTCCTTTGCTTCAACTGCTTCCTGTATACCTTCATCCTCTTCCAGCATCTTGAAACAACATGGTTACACATACCACAATATGCACAATAACTCTTTCTTCCATTCAAGCATGAAGAATTTCCATGCCTTGCAGAAACATAATCAACTTGAATATGGGAAGAATTATACCTCAATTGTTGCTTTGCATGTCCATATTTTTTACCTTCATGAGGAGATGAACAAGTAGAGGTTCTAGGTTTCTCTTGAAGTCTAACATCAGTGTTCATGTCTTGAAAACTATCCGAACTCTCATGCTCGCCATAAGCTGCAAGTCTACAATCTTCTTGTTGCAACATAGGCTTCAAACAATGGAAATCAACTTGAAAACAAACTTGACATGATTGTGGTTTAGAAATTGGAACAAAAGTTCTTTTTGAAGTTGCGTCACATGCCTTCATGGCTGTATATTTTTTACCATTAGATTGAACATGACCAAGACCAAATTTATTAGGTATTTCCTCAAACAAAATAGGATCAATCATGCTTTGTGCATGTTTGCCTAAACCCTTTCCTTCATAGCCCATTTTAAACATTAACTTGAACCCTATACCTCTAGTGTGCTTTTCAAATGAACTAACACATCTATCTGAAGAGGAAACTGAAGACAAATTTGAGTGAATTACCTCTTCTCCATGCCTGTTCTTGGTTAAGACCTCTTGGGCTTGATGGAGTTGCATCTCTATCTCATGCATTATTTGAAGAATTTCTTCTTTCTCTTGCTTCATAGAAACAAATTTCTTATTAAGTCTAGTGCTTTCTCTTCTATATTCATATATAATTTTCACCATATCCTTCAGGATGTAGAAGTCTCGTTTCATGTCTTCATCTAAGAATATTGTGAAGGAGGAGGATTTGGAAACTGTACTTGAAGAATTTTTCATCATTATTTTAATGAACAAAATAACTTCAACAAAATTCACAAAGCTTTCAAAAACAATTGAAAAAGCTTCTAAACAAAATGGCTATAGATTCAAAGATCTTCTTCAAGCAACCTTTTGAAAACAAACCCTTTGTGCTTCAACAGTTTCCTTGAGGTCCTATGGGTAAGGAAGATGCCTTATTCCTTCTTATCCTCTATTGGATTTATCTAACAATAGATTTCCCTTCACCTCTAGCAAACTCAAGCAACAATGAATTTATAAACAACCAAATTCTTTAACTGTTAAAACACCTTTCAAGTCAACAAGAAAACTTGTGCTCTGTCAAGAAAGCAACTACGCTCTGATACCAACCTGATCTGAAAATGGGTTGGATAACTTGTTATGCTTTTCAAGAACCTCCCACTTAGTTAAAGAAATAAAATATCTAGCTTATACTTGACTTGTGCGGAAATTTATACTAAAAACAAGTGTAATTTTTTCTAACTGTTTAAGTGCTTTAAGACCATTTTTTTTTATGATATTAAACATATGCAACAACCATATAATGCATAAATAAAGCATCAACACATAACAGAAAATTTAATTAAAAGGAGTTCACCCAAATATTGTGGGCTACGTCTCCTTGATCCTTTGCCAACTGACTTGGCTCTTTGGGATTATGATGTGAAATTTCTTTTACAAGTAAATCAACTCCAATGGTTATTTGGGCTGTACCATTGGGTTTAGAAAATCATCATACCCCTGGAATGGATGTCATCACTCTGATGAAATATCTAGGCTTCCTTAGACTTGATCTCTGTTATTGGTGCCTTAAGCTTCCTTGAGCTTCTCTGTGGCACTAACCATTTAAGAAATATTTTTCTGTCCCTAAAAAATCACCTACTATCTATATCACATATCATAGCTCCAAAATAGATGATCATTTGCTCAAAATGAGCTCTGGCTGCCCAATCTAGCCCTCCATCCACTGATGGCCCTGGGCTACCCAAAACTTCCCTGTGGATCTTTGACCTTAAAAATTCTTCAAATTACTCTGAAAATCCTTTTATTGGATTCAAAATTTTCAAAATAGTCAGAATAGACTTTCACCTGCAGAAAATGGCCTCCAGCTGCGTTGGTTTCGCCTCCAACACCTGGTGGCATCCCCTGGCTCTAGGGTCACAAAAAACTTCTATGAAGAATATCGACTTTCAAAAGTCCTCAAAAGCTTTTAAAAACTCCATAAATGGATCCATAAGTATCAAAGCAGTTAGAAATGACTATTGGTTTGCTGAGAATGGATACTGGATGCCCTAGATAGGCCTCATTATCCTGGTCGCACTTGGTGGCCCTAGTGACCCCTGGAACATATCTAAAGCAAAAACCTGCTCAAAAGTCCTCTTATGGATTTTAAACCCTCACCAATGAGTCTGAAATGTGTAAGATAGTTTAAATTTACTATTGGCACTCGAAAATTGGTCGATCTAGCTCATGATAGAGCCTACACTTAGTTTGCCCAATGACCCCTAAAAATCCTCCACCAAACTTGGAGGAACTGGACTTAACTCCAGTTAAAAGTGGAAATTGTTCTAAAGATGGCACACCCACCATAAACTCCACCAAGTCTTCATCATTGGCAATAAACATTAACCTACATTTTTTGGCACATGTCTTAAAACCTTAACCGTGCATTTAAACTCCATGCAAAATGATCGGGTGGAGGTTACGGTTGGGGTAAACTGTCAGCGTTAAATATACCACCATGTGACAACTTAGACCATTGACTACAGGTGGTTAGGTGTTTTAGTTCCAGGTTCCGAGGCTATAGTTCTATGGGGAGGCTAGCCCTTGGGGCTGGTCCCCCTCTGAGTGTAAATCAGATTTCCATATTGTTTAAATATAACGTAAAGACTTATGTGATTAAGTCATATGCGTAGCGTGGTGGTAATACGAGGGCCTGGAGGGCACGAGGTCACTATTTCAATCCTGGTGGATACCAAAACCAAATTTTGCACCACAATCCTGGGGACACGTGGCAGCCTCAAGGCTGGCCACTTGTCACCCATTCATTGGCCGAACCAAACTTGTACAACCCAATTGAAAATACCAATGAACCACTTGTTAAGATTTGATTGATTCGAAAGGAATATTCAGGGGAATATTCCCTGGAATATTCTCTTTTTTAATTTCCCAAAATCTGGTCAAACTTGGTCAAAATCCAAAAATTACAGTTTACTGGACTTTTCAAACTGCGATAACTACTTCATACGGTGTCGGTTTTTGAAACCGTTTGCGGTGCCAGAATCAAGAAGAAGAGATCTATCCAATAATTTGGGTTCAGGAAACTTCCAATCACTTTGAAATTTGAGCTATCACTTAGGTCCATGATCCAAATCTGATCATTTATTCCTTAATATATATATTCCCTTCCTATTCTTCTGCTTTATTTCATGTTCCCTCTTCTATTTTTTTCCTCTCATACCCATAAATCATTTTTCTCACTTTATCCCTTTTTCTTCTTTCCCCTTTATGATTGATTACTTCATCTTTTTTCTAAATGTCCCTAGTAATATTCCCTCCCATTTGTTTTACAATGCCCCTATTCCACTTCTTATTTTTACTCTTACTGTTAAGTTATGGTAATTTTTTTTCGAAACCTCATGTATTCCAGGACAAAATCATAGCAAAAATTGATCTTCTGTCATTTGTTCTTCATTTGATCCAACATGTAATTATTCAAAAAAAATGATCGACCATTGTGTTATAGAATCAACATCAATATGGTGGATTTCCTTTTAATTCAGTGGAAGAATCACAAGAGCACAAGAAATGGTTTCGAGTGCAAGAACTCTTTTTTGGAACCATAGGAATAAGCCAAACCTCTATTTTTTTATGAGGATATTTTTTGGGATAAGACAAGATTTAATTATAAAGTTTAAAAAGTGTATACATATGATGATCCGATCCTAAAACATGGGGTACCTTTGCCTTCATTATTTTTTAAAAATGACTATTATTGATAAAATTTTCTAGAGGTATCTTAATGGTTAGAACATAAATTTATAGTATTATCTATACAACCCTTATAATAATAGAGAAACACCCCTTTCCATGGTAAATATTTATGAGAACTAAATTACATTCATGAAGAGTTGATCCTTATTCATTTTTTTCATTATGTTTAAACATATTGCTATTAATTACCTCAATCCAAATTCTTTGAAGTAATGACCCATATGGAAATTGACCCCTCCTAAATACTCGTGATGATCATTATTCTTTTACTGATTTTTGTAACATTACTGAAATCGACTATCGCTTAACCGATTTCTGTACCTTGTGGGCTATGATTATTATCTATGGTGATATGGAGTCGGGGAATGAATTGATAGTACATGAATAAAAATACGAACTGACATGTCATTTAACTAAGTGCATGGTACCAAAAATTTATGTGTTGATAAAATAAATCATTCCTGCACTCCTTGATTGTGAATTATAAAGAATTGTGAGTTGTGGAGAGTTGGAAAGACTACACTTTTGCTATTGAGATTGCGATAGTGTTATTGTAGGTATCATGGCACAAGTGAGAATTGAGCCATATTCTATTAAGGAGGTCAATGGAACTGGAGAATATGAGTTTAGCCTTCATATTTTACAAGAGGTAGGATGAATCCATTTTTTAATATAAGTTTAAAGGTTTTGATTCAGTTGTTACAAGGAAATTCGCATAGAATTTTGATGGAAAATTGGTGGTTATAAGAACAATAAAGTTTGAATTGATAGAGCAGTTTATCTCTTTGGCTACAGAGCTACTTTCTACTAGAGATAATGGTTCAAGAAGAGTGAAGTGATGAAGGGAGAGTGGTATAGGTTATTAGTAAGGCCGACTATCCAGTCGACTAGAAAAAGGGAGTGCCTAGAAGTGAAATAGTTAAGAAATTGAGAAAATTTCTTTTCATATTGAAGAAATTCTCATTTTCAAGGGTAGGTATTCCATGAATTATTTGTATCATATACACCTTCTCGTGCATTTTGAATTTGGAAAGTTCATCAATTTTCCAGACTTCTTACTAAATAGTCTAGATAAAATGTCTTGAAGTGTTTAGAAGAGCCCTAAAATTCAAGTTGAGTATAAAATATGTCTTTATGGGTTGGTTAAAATGTTGGTTAGTGAGGAGTTAAATAATAGGGGCTCTGGTTGGGAAAAATCCCTCGCATTGTGTCAATTTGGGAACGTCACATAGGCTGTCACTATTAAGGAGCAGTCTGAGAAAACCTAAATTTAGGGTTAGGGGGTCTAAAGAAAACCATAAGATTTCCCAACCTTGAAAATAGGAACAAAAGGAAGAGAAATGAAAGAAAATATAGGGTTACAAGACTTCCCAGTCTCAAGAAGAGGAGAAATAAGAAGGAAAAAGGAAGAAAGTAAGGAAGAGCATGGTATCCAAGGATGTGGTGTAATAACCACCTCGCAGGTTAACAAGAGGGTTATTAAGAAGTCAACATGATTTTTCTCATAAAAAATATCAGAAGTAAGAAGTTTTCCAGACATAGAGGTTGTTATGGATTCAAAATCACCAAAGGAAGACAATATTCCATCAGAAGAATTGAAGTATCCTCCACCAGATGCTCCTGCAAGCAAAAAAGATAAAGGTATGGTTAGTAATAGAGTGTCAATTTGTAAAATAGAAACGTGTAGATGAAAATGGGGTTTTAGTGGATGTGGCAACCATGGGCACCTATGCCAATAGAAATAACTAACATATAGAAGAACAAGAGGATTCCATTCCTCTTGCATTCTTGATGAAGAAAGTTAAGAAATAGAAAGGGGATTAAAAAATTGAAGGAGGAAGAGTGAAAATAATCTATTTGTCTTGCGCTTTTTATGAAAAATACTAAAGACAAGAAGGAGATCTAGAGACTGAAACAAAAGATCAAGGAAATGGAAGTTTTGGATATGTATATGAAGTCCCAAAATGGAGTGTTGATGACCAGGAATGAAGAATTGGTTGTAGAAGTAGTTGGGCTGAAAGAGCAAGTGAAAAATTGGAGGATTCATGATGCTTACATGAATAATTGAGCTAGAAGTTTCAAAAGGTAGAAGAGAAAGGTTCAAGGTGGAAGCTTAGGGATCAATATTCAGATTCATAAATTATAAGGGAATATTTTCAAGTTTTTTTTTTTTTTTGCAAAGGTTAGTAGACAATTGTGTGAGGACACACAACAAGAATGGGTTTGGGGAATCTTAGGCCACATAATTGCTCTAATTTTTATCTATAGAACCCCACCTTATCCTCTGTTTTACAACTTAAAAAAAAGTTATGCATGCATTTTTATCCTCTACTAATATATCCATGAGAAATTGGGTAAAATTTTCTCATTTTTAAAGAAAAGGTCGATAGATTAGTATTTTATGATTATGTGTTTGTATTCAAGTTATCCAAGGAGATTTTATTGATATTTTTCATTTACTATAGTTTGAAGTGCATTTGGTACAAGGAGCAATCAATCTTGGGATTCCTGCAACAGTCTAATTCTAATTCTTGCACTAGATTAGGAGGACCATTGGATGAAGAAGTTTGGCTAGTAGTCAATGTGAGCTGTCAAGATAAGGTTTTAGTGGAAAACAAGGAAGAAAATGGGCGCCTCTCACTCCTGGTCTCAAGCAAAGAAACTACAGTTTTGGTCTCCTCCTATCAAAGATAGTCCGAGATAAAAGAGAGTGTGAGTGAACCAATAATGTTTTTTGGAGAGGTCCATGGTTAGGAACTTGTTAGTAATGACCTCCATTTTTGTTCAGTGAGAATATGGCTCAACGTGGCTGAGAATTTGTTGTAAAAAATTATATATATCAAGTCATAGAAAGGCATAGGTTAGTGATATTGTTGGTTATTTTTTCATCTCTTGTGTCAAAGACTTGTATCACCATGATCTCCTATGGAGTTGGATCTTTTTATATCATATGTATTAAGGAGAGACTTTTATAAATAAAAATGAGCTTTAATGCTAGGCTCAAATAATTTCTATGTTTAATCTTGTGAAAAATTTATCGTACTTCATAAGTTAATCTATATTTTCTTACAGGGAAACAAGCTAGTTGGCTATGGCCCAACCAACCCCATTCATTCTCCCTTAGATATTCGCACTGTGTGTGTTGTATTTTCTATTTTGGTGTGTGATTTTCACTAAATGGTTAGTATCAAGAGTGTGTGAACTGTTATGAAGCCCTGGTTGATTGTGGATCATAAAAGGTGCATTCTTTATAAAGGGTGATAATAACCCAAATATGGAAGGTAGGTGTGTCTTTTGAGGGTTTAATATATTTATGTGTTTTACCTTTGAGATCATTTTTTAACAGGGATTCAAACCCTAGGTGGTTATTCTCGTTTTATTTTCTAGCTAAAAAAATGTCAACAACGAAACAGAGCTTGGGAGTTAAACTAACAATTGAGAAACCCTAATAAACTTGAGACGATATATTCTTGTGCATTTCGATTACTTTGTATCAGGAGAACTTGTTGATATACCGTGTGACTTGGGTGATTATACTGGCATCAAAATTTTGTGGCAAACATACTCTGATTTTTTAAGCTTGGAGTTGTGGTAAAACTTTAAGGCTAATATGATGATATTCTTTTATGTATATGTTTGATTTGAATTCATTTTGCAAAGTTTTTATGTTTTAAAGAGTATCTCTGATCTCAAGAGAATCAAGCTATAAAGTTTGTTGTCTTGTGGTATTTTAGTACATGAATAGAGTCCTTAGTATAATCTTTGAGTGTCGAATGATTCCGAGTTGTAGATTGCGTCTCTTTATATAGCCTTATGGCCAAGAATGTTAGTATCAATATTCATAGATTAAGATGTGTTATTGAAAGGAAGAGTAAATAAAAAAAAGTATTATATTATTGAATTTGTTAATGGTTAAAGTGTAGATGGTTTTCATTGTGGTGTTGTATGCACATGCGTGAAAAGTCTCTTGAACAAGAGTTTAATGTTGATTTGATTTTTATTCTAGCATGATATTTGATTGATATTATTGGATCAGGGTTTGGTAAGTTTCTTTTACAAGTTCATTTGAAAGAATGAGTGATTTTTGATTTGAGAAAGACTTATTTGACTTACATTTTGAATGCACTACAATAGTTGTGTTATTCTTCATGCAGTGTGTAAGTGATCGATGATTTGAAGTAAAGCAGGAACAAGAGTAATTGAAAATTTTTCTCAATACAAGAACAATTTGTTTATTTGTGCATTTATTTTCTTTGAGTATGATTCTTCTGAGTCAACATTCAAACTTGTGTTCACTTTTATTGGAAGGTATATTTTAGTTTAAATTCTTTATCAACATCCCGAAAGAAACCCAACATGCAAAGTGGTCTCGATTGTTGGGAAAGTAGTGTAGGAATATAAGTAAGGGGTTTTTATTTTTTATTTCTATTATAGAATATGGAAAGATTGATTGTTGGGGTAGAAATAGGATTTACAGAATTTAATAGGTCCTTTCGACATTAATTGTACTATGCCTCAAAGTATACAAGACCATGGTTTGAAAAGTAATTATTGTGGATTGAAATACAATTCTAATGCACAAGATGTTAGTATGTGTAAGCCTTTGATTACGGTGTTGAATGTAAACTTTTCGTGATGGGGTTGGCATTGTAAACTTTTGGTGGCAGGGTGAAATTTATAACGTGGCCTAATTGGGAACTTATAACATTGGTTTTAAAAGGTATAGCATAAACTTTATAACGCATACCTCAAAGTACCTAAAATTTATATGATGGGCCATATAAAAAAAATTTAAAATTTTTATAACCTTGGGCCTCATAAGTTTGAAAGGTTGACTCACTTTGTAATATTCCTACTTTAGCAAGCAGCTAAGGGGAATATTAATTTTTTATTTTTACACTTAGTAGATGAATAAATTGGGGAGGAGACCCATACTTAACTAAAATCAGCATAAAAACCCTTTTGGTGTTAAAGGGGATCAAGGTAGCAGCTGGATTTTACACTCCCATGTGTGAACAGGGAAAAATGCATGTGGACAAGGTCAAGTTTGACAGTGCAGGTATGAGAGGAGGATATCATCCATAGAGACAATGCAGTGCAAGTGGGAGGAATATTCCTTGGTGAAGGAAACCTTAATGAGTGGGGCCCAAGGAAAGGAGGCTCACACACGTTTAAAAGGAGGGAAAGGAAACCATAACAAGTTTATGCTTATGATTTGATTTCTAGATTTGGTCTAAGAGACTAACCTGCTTTCTACAACTGTTTAGTTGAGATTGATGTGCTGCTTAGCACAAGGATTTACTGTTTAGGAATCCTTCTCCTTTCTTGAGAGGCCTCTTGAAGAAGGTGTAATAATTTGCCTTACATCCAGGCTTGAGGCCAAGCATCATCCTTCAGATAAAATGTTATTTCAGTAGCAGAATAACATTGTGTTGCAGGGTGTTGCAGTGAGGGTTCACAACACCACTTCCAACACTTGTTTTTCAGAGGAGGAGGCTCTCTTTCTCTTGGGAGATCAGTGAGGAAGCATTCCAGAGCAGATTTTTACATCTTGGCACTTGACCAAAGTACTCCCATCATCTCCAACGTATTCCCTTGCAGGAACTGCGTCATTTCTTGTAGTGTTGCAGTGAGAGGGTCAATCCCCTCATGTTTGAGCTACTTTCTCAGGGAAAAGGCCAACCTTTCTCTCGAAAAGTTTGTAAGGAGGATTTTCCTTCATTCCATGTATTTTTAAGTTGTATAAATACATAGCTTCAGTTAGAATACATCATTCTCAGATCCAGATCTGCAGATCTGACATTTTCACTTGTACTATCATAGAACCCTCGTCGGGTCATTTCTATAATGTGTAAAAGAAGATTTTTCTCCATTTTCCTCCATGATATGATGTGATAAACTCCATGTATGTTATTTCCATCATATTGAATCATAAACCCTCAAAAAATCACACTGTATATGCTTCATTAAATTTTGCATAAGCTAAGTCATGGGATTTGGGCCTTTTTTAGCCATACCAAGACCGAGAGGTCTATTTAACTTAGTAAAACATATTTTTTTCTGATTATTTTCTGGATGTGAGTCCCATATAGCATAATATGAAGGATCCAACCATTATTTTCCCCTGTTATTACGCTATTTTATGGGAATAACGTTTTTAGGGCTTAAAATGCTGCTTTTCCCCAATTTTTGGATCATAAAATGAAGTATAATTTGTTGATGTAGCTTTAATTGATGACTATGTGTTTTAACACATAATATGAGTCTATTTATCATTTAACATCCATTATTGTGTTCATGTATTGCTATAACTCCAATTTGGGAATATTATAAGATATTCCTAGCATTGTAGATTTTCCCTAATTTGGGATATTACAGTGGTATCGGAGCATGATATTAGGCTTAGTCTATGAGTTCAACCTATCAGAAGGAGAAATATCAGAATGATGAAGATAATGAGTTTGATCTCATCTCTTTTTAGATCCAAGAAGGACCTCCCCAAGGAGGTTAAGCAGATGAAGAGTTGCAGTGAAACTCCTAGAGGGTTTCAAGAAGAGGAAGAGCCATGAAATTCCTATTCTCAAAGAGGAGAAGAAAAGAGACAGAAAGGACACTTGGAATCTGAAATTCTAAGTGGATACCTTGTTGAGTACTAAGCTAAACCTAGAGCCTTCAAGGAGACTCTAGCTTTACCACAGTTCATTCAATTGGAAGAAGAAAGGAGACTCTACAGCCATGGAATGATGAGAGGAAATAGATTCATATTGTCCAATTTTGATGGATCACTCACATGTGCAACAAGGGATTTGGTGATGAAACTAGAGGATTTCTTCCTACTACATCCAGTAGTAGAGAGAGAGGTTGTAGAAATTGTAGCGCTGCACCTTGAAGGTGAAGCAAACACTTGGTGGTTCAGCCATTTTAGCCATGCAAGAGTGTCTACTCTTGCTGAGTTTTCTCAAATGATGATCAAGAGATTTTGGGAAGGAAGATCAGAAAAAGAGAGATCCTCACCACCGCTTGAGGAAGCATGTACCAGCACTATCACAACCTTGGAGGAGCAACCTTCATGTTCAACACTGAAGGAAGCCAACATAGTTGGGGGAGAAAATCTTGCTTCCACATTTCACCAAGGTATGCTTAAATTTCCATATCCTGTCATTTCAACAAATATTATGGAGGGATATTCATTATTGTATACTGCTGATTTAGAGCAACAGAGTTACACTGCGCTATATAAGAGTAGTGATGAAGAAAGGAGGACCCATTATTTATGGGAGCATTCAAATGGTAGCTTCATTCATGAAGCAATGTTGGATGGAATGATAGATGGTAGACATCTTGAAATGAGAAACCCTTTCTCCTTTCTAGATGACCCTTTCTCAATGAGCACTCCCCAGCTCAGAGAGAAACTTCTACCTGTAGCAAATCCAGAACCTTAGTGGTTTTGGAAGGCCATTGATGGGAAGAAGGTCTCATGGAGAGATCTCATGGGAGGTTCACTTCAACACATCATGGAGTGCAAATTTATTCAATAGTTTGGGGAGGGTTTCCCCTCATCACACTTGGATCCCTATGGATTCAAGAAGGACATTGATGAGAGATCTTCTCTAGAAGATCCCCAAGGAGTTGCATTTCAACATTCCATGAAATGCAAGAGTAGAAATCTGATTTGGGAGGATGATAGTCTTCCTTGGGAGAGTGCTAAGGAAGAACATGATGGAAGGCACCCACATGTGGATGGATGGGTGTGGATGATGAGCAAGAAGCTGGAAAGCTACTTGCAAATCTATGATACTGGGCAACAAGAGGCTTGGTTGCATTGGTTGCTCTTGAAAGAGTTTGGTCATCATACTCTTTCTAAGGATATGTGGAAGGGTACTTGCATCATGGAGAAGCAAAGAGTATTGATGCATTGTGATGATATGACATTATTCACCATGTTTTCACTACATGATTGGTATGATGGAGGTATGTGGAGGCAACAAAAATTTTTGTTGCTTGGGTTATTCTTGGGAGAGCAAGGGCTTATTTTCTCTCACACTTTGCATAATGTTTTAGGAGTAAGAGGTGGCAATATTATGGTACAAAGGGGCTACTCCTTGGTATTAGATGCTCAAGAGGTACTTCCACCTTGGGAGGAACTTCTTATGTGTAGCAGCATTATGGGAGATACCTTTGACATTGTGCATGCCAAAGAATGGAGTCATGAGTTGGAAAGAGCCTATTTTCATGGGCCAACAACGCTGTCACCTTGGAGGTTGGACTTATTAATGGAGTGTCCCCAGGATCACTTACAATTTGATGCACTTGGTAAACAAGGAGGAGGTGAGAAATTTGTTTTTGCATTTATTGATTGTTTAATACAATATTTGCACACTCTTACCATTTCTATGCAGTGCATTGCTCCACAAGAGGCAAGCTTTTCATTTGGCTTCATGGTCAATTTTGGGCCAATCTATATGATTGAGACAGCCATCTCTTATATGACCTTGGGAAAGTATGTTTTGCTTACATGTATGATCAGCTATTGTACCTAGCCAGTTACTATTCATTAGCAGACTTGATGACATACATAACTATCCATGTATTAAAAGATAACTTGCCATACTATTTTCTGAAGCAACAGTTTGGGAAACTGCACTGTAACTGCATGGGTAACTGTTGGTACTTCCTTGCACCACATGAAACCTTCAGTATTTCCCTCATTTTTATGCTAATCATGATCTCTTTTGCTAATATTTTTCTTATCTCTATTGAGAGAATGATGGGGAGAGAGACACATGGGATGGTTGTGTCCTTTGGGGAAGAGGATTTCCACACTTTTTGCATTGCATGTTCTAATGGGAGCATGAGAGGAGATATGGCCACCACATCCAAACACTTGTTTCCTTTTGTTGAATTGGGCCATGTTATTGATTGGATACCATATGATGATAATTTCCTATTCAATATATATGAGATTTTTTGGGCCAGCTTGATCTACAACGTTGGAGAAGAGATCCTTGGAGGTCTAATCTTCATCTTTCCACTTGAGGGAAATATTATTGTAGCCCAAGATCAGCACATACTCTACACTTATCATGAGTGGAGAGGAGGACAGCATGGGGTAGGCTACTTTTTCAACCATGTTTAGATTTTCAGCTCACCTACTTTGCAGGAGCCAAAGGTGGAGGAAGATTTTCAGGAGTTGCCTAGTTGGGAGGTGACTCATCTTGTATCGATGATAGCTTGGGGGTGGAAGTTTTACATGGGAATGATAGTTCCCAAACACATTTCAGACTCCATGCCTTGGGAGGAAGATTTTTAGTTCTATCCTTGCGGTTGCTTGAGGACAAGCAACATTTGGAAGGGGAGGACTGCAATATTCCTACTTTAGCAAGCACTAAGGGGAATATTAATTTTTGATTTTTACACTTAGTAGATGAATAAATTCGGGAGGAGACCCATACTTAACTAAAATCAGCATAAAAACCCTTTTGGTGTGAAAGGGGATCAAGGTAGCAGCTGGAATTTACACTCCCATGTGTGAATAGGGACAAATGCACGTGGACAAGGTCAAGTTTGACCAAGTCAACAGCGCAGGTATGAGAGGAGGAGATCATCCATAGAGACAACACAGTGCAAGTGGGAGGAATATTCCTTGGTGAAGGAAACCCTAATGAGTGGGGCTCAAGGAAATGAGGCTCACACATGTTTAAAAGGAGGGAAAGGAAACCATAACAAGTTTATTCTTATGATTTGGTCTGAGAGACTATCCTGCTTTCTCCAACTGTTTAGTTGAGATTGCTGTTCTGCTTAGCACAAGGATTTACTGTTTAGGAATCCTTCTCCTTTCTTGAGAGGCCTCTTGAAGGAGGTGTACTGATTTTCCTCACATCCAGGCTTTAGGCCAAGTATCCTCCTTTAGCTACAACGTTATTTCAGTAGCAAAATAACATTGTGTTGCAGGGTATTGCAGTGAGGGTTCACAACACCAGTTCCAACACTTGTTTTTCAGAGGAGGAGGCTCTCTTTCTCTTGGGAGATCTGTGAGGAAGCATTCCAAAGAATATTTTCACATCTTGGAACATGGCCAAAGTACTCCCATAATCTCCAACGCAGTCCCTTGCAGTAACTGCATCATTTATTGTAGTGTTGTAGTGAGAGGGTCAATCCCCTCAAGTTTGAGCTGCTTTCTCAGGGAAAAGGCCAACCTTTCTCCCGAAAAGTTTGTAAGGAGGATTTTCCTTCATTACATGTATTTTTCAGTTGTTTAAATACATAGCTTCAGTTATATTACATCATTCTCAGATTCAGATCTGCAGATCTGACATTTTTCACTTGTACTCTCATAGAACCCTCGTCGGGTCATTTCTATAATGTGTAAAAAAAGCTTTTTCTCCATTTTCCTCCATGATCTGATGTAATAAACTCCATGTATGTTGTTTCCATAATATTTAATCATAAAAAATAATAAAATCACACTGTATATGCTTCTGTAAATTCTGCATAAGCTAAGTCATGGGATTTGGGCCTTTTTTAGCCATACCAGGACCGGGAGGTCTTTTTAACTTAGTAAAACATATTTGTTTCTAATTATTTTCTGGGTGGGAGTCCCATATAGCATAATATTAAGGATAAAACCATTATTATCCCCTGTTATTATGCTATTTAATGGGAATAACATTTTTAGGGCTTAAAATGTTGCTTTCCCCAATTTTTAGATCATAAAATGAAGTATAATTTGCTGCTGTAGCTTTAATTGATGATTATGTGTTTTAACACATCAATTGAGTCTATTTATCATTGGACATCCATTATTGTGTTCATTTATTGCTGTATCTCCAATTTTGGAATATTATAAGATATTCCTAACATTGTAGATTTTCCCTAATTTGGGATATTACAGTGGTATCGGAGCATGATATTTGGCTTAGCCTATGAGTTCCATCTACCAGAATGAGAAAGATTAGAATGATGAAGATAATGAGTTTGATCTCATCACTTTTCATATCCAAGAAGGACCTCCCCAAGGAGGTTAAGCAGATGAAGAGTTGCAGTGAAACTCCTAGAGGGTTTCAAGAAGAGGAAGAGCCATGCACTTCCTATTCTCAAAGATGAGAAGAAAAGAGACAGAAATGACACTTGGAATCTGAAATTCTAAGTGGATACCTTGTTGAGTACCAAGCTAAACCTAGAGCCTTCAAGGAGACTCTAGTTTTACCACAGTTCATTCAGCTGGAAGAAGAAAGGAGACTCTATAGCCATGGAATGATGAGAGGCAATAGATTCCTATTGTCCACTTTTTATGGATCACTCACATGTGCAACAAGGGCTTCGGTGATGAAACTAGAGGCTTTCTTCCTACTACATCCAGTAGTAGAGAGAGAGGTTGTAGAAATTGCAGCGCTGCACCTTGAAGGTGAAGAAAACACTTGGTGGTTGAGCCATTTGAGCCATGCAAGAGTGTCTACTCTTGCTGATTTTTCTCAAAATATGATCAGGAGATTTGGGGAAGGAAGATTAGAAAAAGAGAGATCCTCACCACTGCTTGAGGAAGCATGTACAAGTGCTATCACAACCTTGGAGGAGAAACCTTCATGTTCAACAGTAAAGGAAGCCAACATAGTTGGGGGAGAAAATCTTGCTTGCACATTTCACCAAGGTATGCTTAAGTTTCCATATCCCATCATTTCAAAAAATATTATTGAGGGATATTCATTATTGTATACTGCTGATTTAGAGAAACAGAGTTGCATTGCACTGTATAAGAGTAGTGATGAAGAAAGGAGGACCCATTCTTTATGGGAGCATTCAAATGGTAGCTTCATTCATGAAGCAATGTTGGATGGAATGACAGATGGTAGACATATTGAAATGAGAAACCCTTTCTCCTTTCTATATGACCCTTTCTCAATGAGCACTCCCCAGCTCAGAGAGAAAATTCTACCTGTAGCAAATCTAGAACCTTAGTGGTTTTGGAAGGCCATTGATGGGAAGAAGGTCTCATGGAGAGATATCATGGGAGGTGCAATTCAACACATCATGGAGTGAAAAGTTCTTCAACATTTTTGGGAGGGTTTCCCCTCATCACACTTGGATCCCTATAGATTCAAGAAGGACATTGATGGTAGATATTCTCTAGAAGATCTCCAAGGAGTTACATTTCAACATCCCATGAAATGCAAGAGTAGAAATCTGATTTGGGAGGATGATAGTCTTCCTTGGGAGAGTGCTAAGGAAGAACATGATGGAAGGCACCCACATGTGGATGGATGGGTGTGGATGTTGAGCAAGAAGCTGGTGGCTTGGTTGCATTGGTTTCTCTTGAAATAGTTTGGTCATCATACTCTTTCTAAGGGTATGTGGCAGGGTACTTGCATCATGGAGAAGCAAAGAGTATGGATGCATTGTGATGATATGACATTCGCCACCATGTTTTCACTACATGATTTGTATGATGGAGGTATGTGGAGGCAGTAAAAACTTTTGTTGCTTGGGTTATTCTTGGGAGAGCAAGGAAATATTTTCTCTCACACTTTTCGTAATGTTGCAGGAGTAGGAGGTGGAACTATCATGGTGAAAAGGGGCTACTCCTTGGCCTTATATGCTCAAGAGGTACTTCCACCTTGGGAGGAACTTCTTATGTGTATTAGCATTACGGGAGATGCCTTTGACATTGTGCATGTCAAAGAATGGAGTCATGAGTTGGCAAGAGCCTATTTGCATGGGCCAACAACACTGTCACCTTGGAGGTTGGAATTATTAATGGAGTGTCCTCAGGATCACTTCACATTTGATGCACTTGGTAAACAAGGAGGAGGTGAGAAATTTGTTTTTGAATTTATTGATTTTCTAATACAGTATTTGCATACTCTTACCATTTCTATGTAGTGCATTGCTCCACAAGAGGGCAGGCTTTTCATTTGGCTTCATGGTCAATTTTGGGCCAATCTATATGATGGAGACAACCATCTCTTATATGACCTTGGGCAAGTATGTTTTGCTTACATGTATGATCAGCTATTTTACCTAACCAGTTACTATTCATTAGAAGACTTGATGACATACATAACTATCCATGTATTAAAAAACAACTTGCCATACTATTTTTTGAAGCAGCAGTTTGGGAAACTGCGCTGTCACTACATGGGGAACTGTTGGTACTTCCTTACACCACATGAAACCTTCAGTATTTCCATCATTTTTATACTAATCATGATCTCTTTTGCTAATATTGTTCTTATCTCTATTGAGAGAATGATGGGGAGAGAGACACATGGGATGGTTGTGTCCTTTGGGGAAGAGGATTCCCACACTTTTTGCATTGCATGTTCTAATGGGAGCATGAGAGGAGATATGGCCACCACATCCAAACACTTGTTTCCTTTTGTTGAAGTGGTCCATGTGATTGATTTGATACCATATGATGATCATGTCCTATTCATCATATATGAGATGTTTTGGGCCAGCTTGATCTACAACGTTGGAGAAGAGATCCTTGGAGGTCTAGTCTTCATCTTTCCACTTGAGGGAAATATTATTGCAGCCCAAGATCAGCACATACTCTACACTTATCATGAGTGGAGAGGAGGATAGCATGGGGTAGGCTACTTTTTCTACCATGTTCAGATTTTCAGCTCACCTACTTTGCAAGAGCCAAAGATGGAGGAAGATTTTCAGGAGTTGTCTAGTTGGGAGGTGACTCATCTTATATGGATGATAGCTTTGGGGTGGAGGTTTTAAATGGGAATGATAGTCCCAAACACATTTCAGACTCCATGCCTTGGGAGGAAGCTTTTCAGTTCTATCCTTGTGGTTGCTTGAGGACAAGAAACATTTGGGAGGGGAGGACTATAATATTCCTACTTTAGCAAGAAACTAAGGGGAATATTAATTTTTTATTTTTACACTTAGTAGATGAATAAATGGGGGAGGAGACCCATACTTAACTAAAATCAACATAAAAACCCTTTTGGTGTGAAAGGGGATCAAGGTAGCTGCTAGATTTTACAATCCCATGTGTGAACAGGGACAAATGCATGTGGACAAGGTCAAGTTTGACCAAGTAGTGTAGGTATGAAAGGAGGAGATCATCCATAGAGACAACACAATGCAAGTGGGAGGAAGATTCCTTGGTGAAGGAAACCCTAATGAGTGGGGACCAAGGAAAGGAGGCTCACACATGTTTAAAAGGAGGGCAAGGTAGCCATAACAAGTTTATGCTTATGATTTGATTTCTGGATTTTTTTTGAAAGACTATCCTGCTTTCTCCAACTGTTTAGTTGAGATTGTTGTGTTGCTTAGCACAAGGATTTCCTGTTTAGGAATCCTTCTCCTTTCTTAAGAGGCTTCTTGAAGGATTTGTATTGATTTTACTCATATCCAGGCTTGAGCCCAAGCATCCTCCTTCAGCAACATCATTATTTTTGTAGAAGAATAATGTTGTGTTGCAGGGTGTTGTAGTGAGGGTTCAAAACACGACTTCCAACACTTGTTTTTCAGAGGAGGAGGCTCTCTTTCTCTTGGGATATTAGTGAGGAAGCATTCTAGAGCAGATTTTAACATCTTGGACCTTGGCCAAAGTACTCCCATCATCTCCAGCATAGTCCCTTGTAGGAACTGCATTATTTCTTGCATTTTTACAGTGAGAGGGTCAATCCCCTCAAGTTTGAGATGCTTTCTCAGGGAAAAGGCCAACATTTCTCCCGTAAAGTTTGTAAGGAGGATTTTCCTTCATTCCATGTATTTTTTAGCTATATAAAGACACAAATTTATTTATACTGCATCATTCTTAGATCTAGATCTGCAGATCTGACATTTTTCACTTGTACTCTCATAGAACCCTTGTTGGGTCATTTCTATAATGTGTAAAAGAAGATTTTTCTCCATTTTCTTCCATGATATGATGTAATACAATCCATGTATGTTATTTCCATCATATTGCATCATAAACCCTTAGAAAATCACACTATATATGCTTCATTAAATTCTGCATAAGCTAAGTCATGGGATTTGGGCCTTTTTGAGCCATACCAGGACTGGGAGGTTTGTTTAACTTAGTAAAATAGATTTTTTTCTGATTCATTTCTGGGTGTGAGTCCCATATAGCATAAGATAAAGGATCCAACCATTATTGTCCCCTGTTATTATGCTTTTTTCTGGGAATAACATTTTTAGGGCTTAAAATGCTGCTTTTCCCCAATTTTTGGATCATAAGATGAAGTATAATTTGCTGTTGTAGCATTAATTGATGAATATGTGTTCTAACACATCATATGAGTCTATTTATCATTTAACATCCATTATTGTGTTCATATATTGTTGTAACTCCAATTTGGGAATATTATAAGATATTCCTAGCATTGTAGATTTTCCCTAATTTGGGATATTGCACACTTATAACATGAAATTTAAAAAATTGGGGCCCATAAATATTTTTTTGAAAAGGTTGGGGGGAGACCTTATAATATAAGTTTTTGGCCCTTTGATAAGCTAGTGAATGATATAAAGGGATGGAAAGTTTTACAAGGTTTCAACCTTATGATTAGAATGTCACAAGCCTCTTATGTTTTTTAATATAGTTATAACTTTATGAAACAACATTATAATACAAAAAATGTTAGGTCCCTATATTACTAGTATAGTCCCTTATTGTTGTTAGTGTAACCCCCTTATTGTTATTATTGTACCCTTGTAACCCCCATATTTTTATTATCGTGCCCTTAAATTATTATTGTTAGGTCGGCTAGGATTACATTGTGGCCCCTGTAGGATTACATTATGGCCCCATGGACTCCTATATATAGAAAGGAGGTTTTGTAATTTGTATCATCCAAGAATTGTTCATTAATGTAATGTATTGGAGGTTTCCCCCTTGAAGTGGCTTATTTCTAAGGCGTTGCTATCTCTTTTCTTCTATTTTTGGAGCTGGTTTCACAACATTTGGTATCAGAGCTTTGGATTCCAGGGTTTTGCTGCTCCAAACAGGTCATCATGGAATTTTTGCTATATATTTTTTTATACGAAGTTTCAGAAGCTGAAATATTTAGGGTGCGAAGCCAAAATCCTGAGGAACATCATCAAAACATTTCAGAGCTTGGTTTGCAATATGTTCAGAGATATGATCTGTGGAATTTAGGTCTTTTTGCAGGCTCCTCAATTTAATCTAAACAGGTCATTGTGGAATTTTTGCTAAAATTTTTTTTCTATGAAGGTTCATAATCTGGAATTGTTAGGGTGCAAAGATGACATCCTAAGGAAACTTTTCAAAAAATTTCAGAGCTTGGTTCATAATATTTTTGGAGATATGAACTGTGGAAGGTAGTGATTTTTCAGGCTCCTGAATTTCATCTCAAAGAGGTGATCGTGGGAAAATCTTCATAACTCTCTCTCTGAGCATTGGATTGGAGTGCCGTAAAGAGGGGTCATAAGTACACGGACTTTAGTTTCATTTATATCAATTTTAGAGCTAAAAGATGAAACAGTGACACGTAGCAAGTCGTACAAGTTCACTCTACTGAACCAGTCCATAATTAGGTCATTGTGGGAGATTGGAAATAAATTTGTTTTCGAGAATACAAATCAAGTCAGACTTGTGGAATTTGAAAGATAATTCCGAAGGCTACCTCAGTGCCCAATTTCATATATTGAAGAGTGAAAATCATAAATATAATCCAATTTCAATATCGAGCTCCTCAAAAGTAATAAAAAGGTGTGTATTTTTTTTACGAATTGCATAAGTCTTGTTTGAAGAATCAATTTGAATTGATTCCAAGGGCATATTGTAGAATATATATCAGTATTGGGTTAAAAAAAATGCCCCGTAAAAATAATTCAACACCCATTAAGCCTTCAGAAGGCTCTACTATGACTCATGAAGATGAATAATTGCAACATGATCTATCAAAATTACAAGAGCAAGTGCACCAAAATTTGCTCTCACAAAGAGAAATAAAAAATGAAATGGATGTTCTGAATAAAGGTGTGGAATCTAAGATAGATGGCATGGAATATAATATGGATGATATGGAAGCTAAGATCGATGAAAAAATGAAAGACAACATGGAAAACATGAAGAATGATCTAAAAGCAGACATGGAAGGTTTGACAAAGTTGATACAAGAAATGTTTCCTAATGGTGAAAATATAGTAGAGGAAACTCATGATGAGAACAAAATAAATGTTAATCATGACTTCATAAACTCTAATGTTGGCGGGAAGAACCACCATATTCCAAAAATGGATATGAGGAAGTTTGATGGAAAGGATCCTGTAACATGGATACTACAGATGGAGCAATATTTTGATCTCCGTAATGTGAAAAACACACAAAAGGTACGCATTGCAACTTTACATTTAGAACAAAATACATTTGTATGGTATCAATGGCTTTGCTCCCGTAAAAAAATTGTCACTTGATCAATTTTTACGGAGGAAATGATAGCACATTATGAGGATACAAAGAGCAACACCTTCTTTACCCAATTGATAAATCTCAAACAAAAGGGTTTAGTGGGGCAGCACATTGAGGACTTCCAAAAATTGAATATAAGGGTAACTAATCTTACAGAGGAACATAGGATTGATCTCTTCCTAGGCACTTTAAAGGATAACATCCAACATGAAGTTCGCGTTTTGGAACCTGATTCATTGGAGAAGGCATTGAGGTTGGCAAGAAAAGTTGAATGTAAAATTATGGCGACAAGGAAGCCTACCACTCAATTCTATAAAGAAGGAAGTGTTGCTACGCCTAGATTTCCACAACCTACAAGGTTGACACCACAACAATTGGAAGAAAAAAGAGCAAAAGGGCTTTGCTATAGTTGTGATGGAAAATACACTAAAGGTCATAAGTGTGCTGAGAAGAAATTATTTTACATAGATTGTGAAGAGGAAGAAGAAAATGAACAAGAAGAGGATATACACCAGGAACCAGCCCTAGAAGAGGAAGAAATGAGTCCGACCATATCGTGTAATGCATTGGCTGGAATTACCACTCCTCAAAGTCTCAGGATAGAAGGACATATCAAGAAGAAAAAGGTAATAGTATTGATTGATTCAGGTAGTACCCATAATTTTATTCATTGTAAGGTCGCTAAGAAGTTGAATTGTTTCCTATACCTAGCACTAGAATGTCAAGTGATGGTTGCAAATGGAGGAACTATAAATTTATCTAGAAAATTCCATAATATCAAGCTAACCATGGGGGAATATGTATTTAATAGTCCAATGCTTTCCATTCCTATGGGAGGTGTTGATGTTGTACTAGGAGTACAATGGTTACAATCTTTGGGGACGGTAGCTTTTAATTTTCAAGAACTTTTCTTGAAATTCTTTTCAGAAGGAAAGGAAGTCAAATTACGTGGTATTGCAGGGAAGCCAGGAAAGATAATAAGCTCTAATTTCATGAAAAATCTTGTAAATAAATAACAATGAGGCATAATTGCACAATTATTCTCACTAGAAGTTCCAACATCAAAATCATCTATTTCTGCAGATCTCCAACAAGTCTTGGACAATCATTCCAAGATGTTTGAAACTCCCAAAGGACTCCCACATATTCTTGATCATGATCATGCTATTCATTTGATTCCAGGAAGTGTTCCTCCAAACATCAGGCCTTATATATATCCTTATGTCCAAAAGAGTGAAATTGAATGTATGATTGCAGAAATGTTAGAGGCGGGTATAATTCAACCTAGTCAAAGTTCTTTCTCTGCTCCTGTAGTATTGGTACACAAGAAGGATGGATCATGGCGCATGTGTCTAGATTATAGGGAGTTCAATAAGCTCACCATTAATGATAAATTTCCCATTCCTGTGATTGATGAATTATTGGATGAATTATATGGAGCAATTTATTTTACCAACTTGGATCTTTGTTCAAGATATCATCAAATTAGAATGAAGACTTAAGATATTCCAAAAATAACATTTCGAACTCATGAGGGTCATTATGAATTTTTGGTCATGCCTTTTGGCCTTACCAATGCACCTTCTACATTTCAAGGGTTGATGAATTCCATTTTCAAACCCTTCCTCAGAAAATTTTTGCTAGTATTTTTTGATGATATACTAATCTACAACAGGTCTTGGAAGGATCATGTTGAACATGTTGACAGGGTGCTCAAAATATTGCGGGAGAAACAATTATATGCAAAAATATTTGTGTTAGGATGAATCTTTTGTCAGAAAAATACCACTTTAGCTACGCATAACAAATAGCCCTAACATCAATTATGGCTGCCAATATCTTCAAATCTGTAGTTAGTTGATCCAAATAAAGCTGCACAAATCCAAATCTATGCATAAAAAGACATTAAGCAGTGAAAATAAAATGTTGCTCCATGCATCCAATAGATAAGACAAGAACAATATGTTTGAAAGAATTTTTATATTAAAGGGGCACCTGAGAGGAAAACAAGAAAGGTGTTTCCAATTCTCCTCAATGGGATGGGTTCTTGAAAGTACTTAGCACTTTAGATCTAGCATTTCTCTCTCTTGTTGGTGAAGAAAACCCAGAAAAACATAAAACTCAAAGGGAGTTCACAAAGTGAAGATAGAAAATGTGACAATGATAATGGCTCAAAGTCAGACCAAGAGTAAAGATCCAAAGTGATCTCATAGGCAACAAAAGGTGAAAAATGAATGGGAAAACCCTTCTATTTATAACAAAATATTGGGTCATTCTAGATCTTGGTGCATGATTAAAATAATATTAAGCAAATCTAGATCCACCTTTTATGGAATATTTTATTATATTTGTTGGAGGGAAAAGGCATTTGACTTGGGTCAAATCTCTTTATTTGTAAATAATAAATAAATAAATGATTTATTTATTATTTTAAGGAAGTGGTTGAATGATAATTAAATAAATAATGATTTATTTAATTATTTATAAACGATTTAGTCATATTTAACAAGGAATATTATTTAAATAATTATTCCTAGAAAATAATAAGATAAATAAGGATTTATCTAATTAATTTCCTTGTTTTGGGTTAAATGTGACCTGGAATAATTATTTGTAAATAATAAATAAATGATTTATTTATTATTTTAAGGAAGTGGTTGAATGATAATTAAATAAATAATGATTTATTTCATTATTTATAAATTATTTAGTCATATTTAACAAGGAATATTATTTAAATAAGATTTAAATAATTATTCCTAGAAAATAAGAAGATAAATAAGGATTTATCTAATTAATTTCTTTGTTTTGGGTTAAATATGACCCGAAATAATAATTAAATTATTTTTTAATTAATTATTCCATGAGAAAAATCAAACAAATATAGATTTGTTTAATATTTCTTTTTGGGGTTTCCTGTTTAGACCATAAACAACTTAATAAATGTGGTTTATTAAGTTATTTTACATAATAGGTTAGATGACCAAAAAATGGTGTAACATATTACCCCCCAGCGTGTGAGTGTTAGGAGAAAATTGTATGACCGAAGTACGTTGTAAGAACTCAATCACCAGATATCAAATGGGAAGTCAGAAAGAGAAATGTAAAGTAGTCTGATGTGCTAAAGAACTAGACCCTGAGGAGATGAGACTTACAGGTGCAACAAGTCTCTTTTTATGAGAGGGTACTTGTGCTAGTGGCAGCGGGGGAGGCATACATATGCCTACCGAGACAAAGTACAAAAGAATAGTGCGTCCAGTAAACAAGGGACCGAACTATAAAGTGCATGCTGGCATAAACATGAGCCAGATAAAAGATAGAATGATGAATCCCACATACATGTTGTGCCTGGGATAACAACCAGGACTTATATAATAATATTTGAGTACATGAGATACAAATACACCCCAAATGCCCCCTATAAATGGGGAAGGGCTCACAAAATCTGACTGATACATGAAAATCAAAGAGGTGCTGCAAGCGGCTAAGGCTGACATCATCAAATATATGGAGCAGCATCGAAGGCTGCAATGAAGAGGACATTTGGGTATGTGGGGGGCTACCTGTAGGGCCACCCCCTCATGAGGGCTAAGACATCTCACACACACCCAAGAATCACCAATATCTGTTGCTGCATCACTGGACCATTGAGTACACGGATCTCGATCATGCTGAAAGGTGCTGGAGCTGAGAAGCAATCAAGTCATAGGGTAATGAGAAATCCATTTGCCTGATCCGAGGCACCGAACAAGTGTGGAAGCTGGAACCAAGGTACACCACCCTCTAGACTTGTCTTCTGGAATGAATGAGCTGATGTCGACAGAAGGAGGTCCGCCATAGGTGAGGAAATAAGGGATCCTCAACTAAGGCATGAGAGAAAATAGTAGAGAAACTGGCAGGCTGATACCAATGATAATGATGAAATGGGGGATACTGAGTAGCAGATGGACGACTTCCCTTGTTAGAGAATAAAGGGCATGGATGACTTGGTAGAGACTGACACAATATCATGATGGATAGGGGACAGTGGGACTGAAGGCCATAATGTGCGACACGAGAGAGGGACCAAGCAATGAAGGATGGAGGACTATAGTGAGATACAAAGGGACTCGGGATAAACTCCATGAATGCGGTGATGACACAACTAGGATGATCTAAACAAGGGCAACTCGATGGTGCTGCCACATAATAATGGTATAATGGGGGACCATAAAAACATGAGTACAAGATGGTATCTCATGACGAAAATCAACACAAACAAGGATAAGTATGGAGGCAAGGTGGTGCCCCAAGTACAAGTGTTGTAAGTGAGGAAATCCGATTTGGAGGAGAGGTGAAGAGAACCTTCTGGGAAAAAATGTGTCCTGATGAAGTATCAAGTAACTAATAAGTAACAGGTACCCAGAGCTCATGAACAGGCCAAGTCACACTTTTTGGGGTCTTTTCTGCAACCTAGGGAGCAGGTACTGGGTAGAAAACTGCGACCTGTCCCAGGAAATGACCTGAAAAGTGCGACCTTTCAGAGAAAGGGGGTTTCAGTGCTATTTTTGGCTGAGATCTGGGATTTGTATGGTTGAGGGGCATAGGTGCCCCCAAGCATGTTGTGGTCATGCCAAAATGTATTTAGAAAAAGGGGAATCTAAACACATTTTAATAATATGGTGTGCCTATTTGTTTTCGTTATGGTTATGCAATTTGAGAAAGGAAATGGTGGATTACCAATCTCTTGTTAGTACTGCATATATGAATCAAATGGTCTTTAAGTTTCTGGGTTGGCATACTTGGTGTCACTATCCCAAAGAGAGGATTTGGAGATAATGAACTGATGTTCTCCTAGAAAACCTATAGGTTGGTCAACAACAATGTCTAAGAGATTGGGTTGCTGATGTAAAATGAAGGAACGATAAGGGGTATCATCCCGAGAGTGATCTAAAGTGGTATGGGACTCTAGAGTTTCTTCTAAATGTGAAAGAATAATGGTACTAGAGTCGACATGACCATATACACTAGGAGAGTTGTGGAGAATTACTTCTCCTGGTCTCTCAAATGTGGGTGCCCCCTTACCCAAACATTGCATTGCAATGTAATGGCCACAAGGTGTATGTGGTTTGAATGCATGGTTTCGATGTAAGGGGGAATAGAGAAAGTCAAGGGAGATGATTCCTTCTATAATGTCGTCATCGTGATAGAAGATGGGGTGATTGGTGGAAGAAAGACCACCTAACGCAGTGAAGCTACCTGACTCATCATCACGAGAAGAGAGGTTCACATGCGCATCGGAACAAGGGGTGACAGAAGAGTAAGCACATAAAGGATCTACCGATCTTGAGCCCAGGGTGATCGATGAAGGAAGGTCAAGAGAAACAACAGGGGAGGATTCAGAGGGAATGTTCCCCGAGGGTCTCATGGATGATGATAGGTAGAAAATGGTGGATGAAGGCTCCGTCATCTCGACATCAAGAGGGGGAATGTCAATGGGAGCAGTCATGTCTGGTAGTTCTGTCAAAGAAAAATGCGCAAATAGGGGAGAGGTGGATTCATTGCGCTTGGCATCGAATTGGTGGATCGCATCTAGAGGTGCGAAAGTCCTCGAGGCGGGGACAAAGGTGGGAGTAATGGCCATGGAGATCACACAAAGCACATGGGTGGTTGGTGTGAATAGTCTTGGGGTTCTTGGCGGTGGTCGCAAAAGGAACAAAGGCTTCCGGGACCGTGGATTCAGGGAACGTGACATTAACCATGGGCTTGAGATGAGGCAATTCAGGACAAGTATGGGTGGCGTGACTGACAACATCACACAAAGCACACTGGATGGTATGCTTTGGAGGCCGAGGAGGGGCAGGGTTTTTCAGGGCAGCCTTGTCCTTTAATGCCCCCTTGCGAGCTTTACCCTTCTTACCCAAAGTGGTTGCAATAGGAGGTGGTTCCTATTGAGGTGAATGAGGCACTGTTGCAGTGGGAGAAGTCATGGGGACTGGTGAACCGGGTTCAAAGAAAGATAAGGTTTGGGTTGACTAGGCAGGGTTGTGGCTGGAGGATCAAGGTACCAGACGGGAATCCAAAGGGTCAGGTTAGGAAGAGAGAGGGTGGCCATGACAGGTACCGTGTACACTCCTAGTGGGGGAGCTAGGAATTTTATTTGACTAGAGGGGTAATGACCAGGTGGGACGGCTCCTAAATGGCTAAGGCTTGGAGGAACCATTCCAGGAGGGTAAAGAGGCTCATGAATACCAGCTGCAGGTGAAGGGCTAGGAGCAGGTTTCAGAGAGCGTGGTTGCTGACTAGCCAAAGTAGGTGGCTTGAGAGAAACGCGAGATGAGCATCATGCAAACATTCGATGAGCCGGGGTCAGAGACAAGAGGAGGAGGAAGACCAGGGAAGGTTCCAAGAAAAGAGGAGTCTTTGTAGACACCGGGAGAGACAATGGTCAAAGAATCATCAGTTTGCTTATTGGCTACGAGAGAGGTGATCGTCTCAAGGGAAGTCTGAGATTTCATCTCATGGTATGTCAACTGGTCAATGGTGACTATCTTTCCATTATGAGGGAAAGACAGCTTGTGGTATACTGTGGATGGGGCAACAGACATGGCATAGGTGTAGCTACACCCCAAAAGAATGTTGTAATCAAGAAGAGTGTCGATGAGTTCAACGTCAATGCAAACAGTCTTTCTCGCAAGAGTGATAGGACAGTTGCGGAAAAGGCCAATGGGCTGGGAGGCATGGCCATCCCACGCTCGAAGAGTGATCATGGAAGGGGCCAACTTAGGAGATCTCAGTTGTTTCCAAACCGAAGCGGACATCACACAGGTGGATGCCCCCTCATCAATGATGCATCGGGAAATGTTAGCATTCCAGATTTTGACTAGGATTTGGAAATCTACCGAAGCAGGAAGAGGATGAGACTCTCACTGATGGGTGTCAAAAACAATCAATTGGTCATTTGCTGGATCTACAGCGCCCAAGGCAGATAGTAGAGCTTTTCTTTGAGAGGGGCACGATTGGAGGAGTTCCAGTGTTGAAATGGCAGTAGGAGATTGGGCCAGCTCATCTACTATGCTATATGAATGGGCATCTTGGTCAGAAGAAACATTTCAGCGTAATTTTTCCTTAGGATTATTGGTATGAACCTCGGATTTGGGCTGAAGGATATGCAAGGGACCATTAGTTGTCGAAAGAGGATCTGTAGAACCTGAAGAAGGTGACTCGGGGATAGATGGAGCAGGAGGTTGGGGGTAAGGCCGAGACTAAGTTTGAAGGTTAAGGTCAACGGTTATAGGTTGGTCAGAGTTCATCATGAGGATCTGGTAATCAGAGGTACCAGATGGAGGAGGTTGAGTGGTTACCAGTCCGTGAGGTGGTTGGGTAGCCACGAAACGTTTTTGAGGGAAAGGATTGGTAAACATTGCTGGTTGAGAAGTGGCCACATTGGGGGGAGCAGTAGGGGAGGCATGTTGTCCTCACAATGTGGATTGATACTCCCACATCTATCGCATTTGTGGTAAAAGGGGGCAATCATGAGCGGAATGACCATAAACACCATAAAAATAACAAGGTTGGTTCGTGGGAACACACTTGTCCTGCTTGGGCTGAGTGCCCTGTTGCTGGTTAAGAGTGTTAGGTGCATTATTTTGAGGATTAAGTCCAGGATTACTAGGAGCGGATTGGTGTGGAGTGTCTTCCTTCGTCACTTTGGAGGGAGGAGGATTAGTTGTGCCTTGCTGTGCATACACCTGCCCCTGAGGGGGTGGTGGCTGTTGTTGCGGGGGTTGAGAAGAAAAGGGAGGCGGGGGTGCTAATGCTGGAGGAGTGGGAGCACTAGGCTGTGGATATGGATGATAATGAGGTTGGGTAATAGTGTGGTAAATAGGGGGTTTGGTAGAAAGAGGAGGCATGCCAGATCCTGGATGCGTGTTACCGGGAGGGGGAGAAGTGTAGGAAGTGGTGCCCCCTCCCCCAGGAAAACCATAGCTCATGGGAGGTTGAGTGGATGGATGAGAGAGAGCTCCAACGATACTATCGACGGCATGAGGTGCCCCCGGTGCATTAGCGCCACTGGGTCTGGGGAGGTTAGGAAGGACGATATAAATATAACCGGATTGAGCATAGATCAGGTCATATTTCAAGGCTATTTGGAGGGCGGCTTCTTCGGTTTGAGGAAAATGTGATGTGACATCTTTGCCGATGGTGGGTAAGAGAGATCTAAGGAACCAGT
The DNA here is from genome assembly GCA_034641835.2 of Pinus albicaulis. Lineage (NCBI taxonomy): Eukaryota > Viridiplantae > Streptophyta > Pinopsida > Pinales > Pinaceae > Pinus > Pinus albicaulis. Next base: position 1,093,642,360 of record CM076583.1, read on the forward strand.
CCATGTAGAAATAGTCTTCAAAGGTAGAGGCTTGACATAGGCTCTTTCTTCTCCACCATTCCTTAACATGATCGAATAGGCGGGTCGCAGACGATTGATGGAAATAAGTCAAAAGTTCGATACCAGTGTCATAACGAGGGGGAAGCGAGAAATAAGATAAGAAGGCATGGGAAAGGGTCGCAAAGGTGGTATGGGAAGAGGCAATTTGGTCAACATACCACTTAGAAGCTTCGCTTGTAAGCGTGCATTGGAACAATCGAAGACAGATGGAGTCATCAGTAATGGAGTTGGATGAACACCACAAGTGAAAATACCGGATATGGTTGGAGGGATCTTCGCAAGCAAGGCCTTCTAACTTGGGAATGTCAGAGGGGAGCTTGGTTGGCATAGTAGGCCAACTAGCATTGTTAGTATGAATTCTTCGTCGAAGTGTACGAAAAAGAACCACTTTAGCTACGCATAACTAATAGCCCTAACAACAATAGAGGCTGCCAAACATATTCAGATCTGCAATTAGTAGTTAAAATGCTGCAACAAACAGATCTATAAATGGAAAGACATTAAACAGTAAAGTAAAGAGTTTGCTCCATGCATCCAACAGACAAGACAAGAACACGATTTTTGAATGAATTTTTATATTACAGGGCACCTGGGAGGAAACAAGAAGGTGTATCGAGATCTCCTCAATGGGATGGGTTCTTTGTAGTCCTCAGCACTTCAGATCTAAGCTTTCTCTCTCTTGTAGATGTAGAAAACCCAATGCAGAAAGTAGAGCTCAATGGGAGCAAAATGGTAGAAATGAGACCAAGTGTATAGATCCGGAGTGATCTAATAGGCAACAAAAGGTGAAGAATGATGGGGAAAACCCTCCTATTTATAACAAAATATTGGGTCATTCTAGATCTTGGTGCATGATTAAAATAATGTTAATCAAATCTAGATCCACCTCTATGGAATATTTTATTATTATTTGTTGGAGGGAAAGGGTGTTTGACTTGGATCAAATCCCTTGATTAGTGAAAAATAAATAAATAAATGATTTATTTATCTTTTTAAGGAAGTGGTTGGGATATAATCAAATAAATAATGATTTATTTAATTAATGGTGGTTGATTTGGTCATATTTAACAAGGAATATTATTTAAATAAATATTCCTAGAAAATAATAAGATAACTATGGGTTTATCTCATTAATTTCTTTGTTTTTGGGTTAAACATGACTGGGAATAATAATTAAATTATGGTTTAATTAATTATTCCTTTTGGGGTTCCCTAATTAACATAGTGAAAGCAGTTTTACTTGGGGTAAAACTGGTCTTACATGGTGTACTTGGGTCCATCTAATGATGAAAGGTTAGATGACCAAAAAATGGTGTAACAAGCATCGTGGCAGATGGGATCATTGATCAACTGATTGAAATCAGGGAGACTGAGACCTGCCATATAAGGGAGCAAAGGGACAGTCGAGGTAGTTCCTGTGGCAGTTCCGCTAGTAATAGTCCCAACATTAGGGCCAGGGTTGGCGCTAGCATTAGGCCCTAGACCAGACATGGTGAAGGTAACAGGGGGAGAACCGGAAGTAGGGGGAGAACCCAAAGAATCAGAAGAGGAGTCAGAGTGTGGACTCGGGGGAGGACTAGCACGACGACGACGGGAAGGAGCAAGTCGACCAATTGGAAATTGAGGGTGAAGGCCAAGAAGTCTCTAGGATATACACCTTGGGGGCACAATGATGATGGCACAAAGGGAATAAGAATGACGAACAAGGGCAGGGAGGTGCAGAATCACGTGATTACAATGTCGAAACAGGGGCAGAGAGGTGCAGTGTCAATTGATTTTAAAGTCTTTTCTTGGCGGTGTTAACCAGGCTCTTCTTCGCTTACGGTTAGTGTGTGGCATGTGTTAAATTTAATTTTTAAACCCAGACGTTTTGAGAGTAAAAGAAAAAGTGTGCTGCGTAACTAAAAATAAATCTGCAGAGAACAATATATAATGCTAAAATAACATAAATTAACAGCTAACAATGCATCGATCTAACCCAAGAAGGCAGGTCTCTCAAAACTAGTCTAAAAGAGGGAAAAAATCTATTCAAAACACACAAAAAAGAGGCTAGTAGATCTAAGGTCAGGAGGGACAGGGATCTAAAGGATAAATCTGTTGGAAAGAGGTGCAAAAAATAGCAAAGAGTCAGAGGCGAGGTTGCTGTAACAGAGGAGGAAATCAGCTAAAGGTAGAAGGGGAAAGGAGGTGACCCTAGAGGCAAACCCAAACAAAACTATATGAGGTGATTTGAAAGGAAGAAGAGCTGATCTAAAAAGGATCTGAATAGGAGGTATCAGATCTGAAGAGAAGAAGGCTAAAACTCTGAAAATTCAGACGTCTGAAACATCTAAAACTCTTCCACAAAAAGTGGAGGGTATTAAAGCCTTCAGGGGTGAGATTCCAACTTAGTTGAGTAGAACAGATCAGAAACAGGTCTAAATGGGCGGAGACAGAGGCTGGAAAACCCTGATAGAAGCTTCAGACAAACGTAGAACAATTGTTGGAAAAGTACAGGAAAAAGTGCAGGTCGCAGGTTCTGACCTATTGTCAGTCCAGGTCGCAGTTTTGAAGTAGAAAAGTGAGCCCTCTAGGCCAGGTCACAGGTTTTGGGATGATAAGTGTGACCTACAGATCAGGGTCTCCGGTGGCAATTTTCAGAAAAAATTTTCATCTCAGATGCGGCTGATGTCTATCACCTGCGCAATAGGGCCAGAAACACACGGAAGTTAAAAATTTTAATGTTTGAGGGCTCTAGAGGGGAAAAACACCATAAAAATAGGAAAAATAAAAAAATTGAAGAGAAACCCTAGGGTCTGAAATAGATAGATATGCAGGAATATATAAAACGACAACGGTCGCAAAATAAAACCCGTGTGGAGTCGCCAATTGTTAGTATGAATCTTTTGTCAAAAAAATACCACTTTAGCTACGCATAAAAAAATAGCCCTAACATCAATTATGGCTGCCAATATATTCAAATCTACAGTTAGTTGATCCAAATAAAGCTACACAAATCCAGATCTATGCATAAAAAGACATTAAGTAGTGAAAATAAAATGTTGCTCCATGCATCCAATAGATAAGACAAGAACAATATGTTTGAAATAATTTTTATATTAGAGGGGCACCTGAGAGAAAAACAAGAAAGGTGTTTCCAATTCTCCACAATGGGATGGGTTCTTGAAAGTCCTCAGTGCTTCAGATCTAGCAATTCTCTCTCTTGTTGGTGAAGAAAACCCAGACAAACACAGAACTCAAAGGAAGCTCACAAAGTGAAGATAGAAAATGTGACAATGATAATGGCTCAAAGTCAGACCAAGAGTAAAGATCCAGAGTGATCTTATAGGCAACAAAAGGTGACAAATGAATGGGAAAACCCTTCTATTTATAACAAAATATTGGGTCATTCTAGATCTTGGTGCATGATTAAAATAATATTAAGCAAATCTAGATCCACCTTGTATGGAATATTTTATTATATTTGTTGGAGGGAAAAGGCATTTGACTTGGGTCAAATATCTTTATTTGTAAATAATAAATAAATAAATGATTTATTTATTATTTTAAGGAAGTGGTTGAATGATAATTAAATAAATAATGATTTATTTAATTATTTATAAATGATTTAGTCATATTTAACAAGGAATATTATTTAAATAAGATTTAAATAATTATTCCTAGAAAATAAGAAGATAAATAAGGATTTATCTAATTAATTTCTTTGTTTTGGGTTAAATATGACCTGGAATAATAATTAAATTATTTTTTAATTAATTATTCCATGAGGAAAATCAAACAAATATAGGTTTGTTTAACATTTCCTTTTGGGGTTTCCTGTTTAGACCATAAACAACTTAATAAATGTGGTTTATTAAGTTATTTTACATAGTGAAAGCAATTTTACATAGGGTAAAATTGGTCTTACATGGTGTACTTGGGTCCATCTAATGATAATAGGTTAGATGACCAAAAAATGGTGTAACAATTTGGGTCATATTGTATCTCACGAGGGTGTTAAGGTAGACTCTAACAAAATTAAAGCCATTAAGAAATGGAAAGTCCCCACAACCATGAAGCAGTTGCGAGGAATTATTGGGTTAATAGGGTATTATCGCAAGTTTGTTATGAATTATGGGAGAATAGTAGTACATCTAACAATATTATTGAAGAAAGATGGATTTTCATGGAATCCTGAAGCAACTAAAGCCTTTGAACCTCTTAAAGAGGCAATGTGCCTAGCACCGGTCTTAGCTACACTAGACTTCACAAAAACCTTTATTGTGGAATGTGATGCCTTAGAAAATGGAATTGGTGTTGTTTTAAGGCAGGAAGGAAGACCCATTGTTTTTGAAAGTCATCCAATTAAAGGAAAGTATTTACAAAAACCTATTTATGAGAAGGAAATGTTAGCAATACTGCATGCACTAAAGAAATGGCGAACTTACCTAATGGGAAGACACTTCAAGGTAAAAACTGATCATGATAGTCTTAAACACTTTTTGGAGAAATTAATATCTTCAGAACAGTAGCAAAAATGGGTCACAAAGATGTTGGGTTATGACTTTGAAATAATCTACAAAAAAGGGAAGCTTAATGTTGTTGTAGATGCACTCTCAAGAAAGAATGAAGAGGTGGAAGCATTTCTTTGTGCCATTTCTATTATCCAACTAGATTGGGTAACTGAAGCAAGATATGAATGGAAGAATGACAAAGAATTATGGAAACTCATTCAAAAGTTGTAGCAAGATCCTAGTACATCTGATACATTTAGTTTGAAAAATGATTCTTTATGGTACAAAGATCACTTATATCTTTTTAAGAATTCCCAAGTAAAACAAAAGATTCTTTTGGAATTGCACACTTCTCCTTTAGGAGGACACTCAGGATTTTTAAAAACTTACCATAGGGTGAAGAAATAATTTTTTTGGGATGGCATTAAATCTGATATTCAAAACTTTGTGGCAGAATGTTTGGTTTGCCAAGAGAATAAAGTTGAGAAAATTAAGACCCCGATACTTCTACAACCTTTACCCATTCCAATTCAACGTTTGGAGGAGATTTCAATGGATTTTATCACAGGTTTACCTAAATCCAAAGGAAAGAGTGTCATCATGGTGGTAGTTGATAGAATTACCAAGTATGCACACTTTTGTGCATTATCTCATCCATTTAAAGCAAGTATAGTTGCTACTACATTTATGGACACAATTCAAAAGCTACATGGAAACCCAAGGGTTATTGTGAGTGACATAGATCCCATTTTTACTGGAAATTTTTGGACGAAGTTATTTTCTTGTTTGGGTACTCAATTAGCTCATAGCTCATCTTATCATCCTAAATCTGATGGTCAAACTGAGATAGTAAATAAATTGTTGGAAGGATATCTTCGTTGTTTTGTATCTCATAAACAAACACAATGGGTCAAGTGGTTACCTCTCACTGAATGGTGGTATAACACTTCCTTCCATACCGCAGCAAAAATGACCCCATTTATGGCACTTTATGGATATCATCCACCATCCATCAAATCATCTTTAAGATAAAATTTGAAGGTTTAAGCAGTGGAAGATCACATCGAGCATCAACAAGAAGTTCTCCAACTCTTAAAGGATAACCTGAATTTGGCGCAAAATCGAATGAAGCAACAGGCAGATCAACATCGCAACGAGAGAATTTTTGATGTAGGAGATTGGGTATTTTTATGGCTACAACCACACAAAGAAATGTCCCTCAAGCAAGCTAAGAAGGATAATAAATTATCGCCAAAGTACTATGGTCCTTACAAGGTGTTGCAAAAGATTGGTACTATGGCATAAAAATTGGAGCTTCCTTCTTCTTCGCGAGTACATCCAGTTTTCCATGTTTCATGCTTAAAGAAGGTTATAGGTGAAAATCTTCCAGTTCAAACAATATTGCCAGAACTTGATGAGGAAGGAAAAATCATATTGGAACCTGAAGCGGTCATGGAAACAAGAACTCGACAACTACGTAATCGATCAATTTCAGAGTATCTCATCAAGTGGAAGAACTTACCCACTGAAGATTCTACATGGGAGGATGAGAATTTTATACAGAAGCACCCAGAGCTACTCAAGCGTTGAGGACAACACTTTTTTGAAGGAGAGGGGCATGTTAGGTCCCTATATTACTTGTATAGTCCCTTATTGTTGTTAGTGTAACCCCCTTATTGTTATTATTGTACCCCTGTAACCCCCATATTGTTATTATTGTGCCCTTAAATTATTATTGTTAGGCCGGCTAGGATTACATTGTGGCCCCACTAGGATTAAATTATGGCCCCATGGACTCCTATATATAGAAAGGAGGTTTTGTAATTTGTATCATCCAAGAATTGTTCATTAATGTAATGTATTGGAGGTTTCCCCCTCGAAGTGGCTTATTTCTAAGGCATTGATATCTCTTTTCTTCTATTTTTGGAGCTGGTTTCAAAATAAAAAAAATGGTCTTCTCCTTTTTTGATATTGTGAATGAGAGGGGGTAGTAAAAAAAAGTTAGGCTAGAAGGGGGTTTGATAGAGTAGTGGGAGACAATTATGACCAGAAGTGAAAAAAAAGGGTTAACACAGGAATTTAAAATATTCATAAATATTTTAAATCCTTGATATAGAAATAAATCAAGGGAGTTTTAAAGAGAGCACCTGAGTCATAGGAAGGCACATAATGTTTTCATGCCTTGGTTAATTCCTCTCATGCATAAACTTCTCCCATGTAGCCTTGGATCTTGTAGGCATATTGCATCTCATTCCTGTGAGGTAATAAAGTCATAGACATGTCTTCATTATCTGCTTCATAGAGATATCAAGAAAAACTTTAAACAAATAGTTGAGATATCAATTACTCTACCTTCCTCTCCCATTGTCCAATGGTTGGATCCGTATAAATACACTGGAGGGGTATATTGGGTATATTTTTAAACAATTTTTTTTTCAAACTTTGCTTGTCGATTACTTGGTTTTCTAGCATAAGTTTGTCCAACTGCGTCTTCTAGGAAGGTTTTCATAGTTGTAAAATATTCTTTTACTTAGCAATATCAGCTAGAAACTAGTTTTCTAAAGTCTCTATGTGACAGAAACACATGGAACCAAGTTTTTGTTTCCATATATTTTCTCTTTTTTTTTCTCACAAAAAACAAGGATTAAGGGGTTGTGAAACTAGGTGTGGGAGACACCTTATTTAGAAATTATATATCAAATTTATCGACGAGACTCTGGATAAATTCCTCTGTCAACTAAGGATTTTGGCATAGCCTCAACCTATGTCCATTTTCCATCAACATAGTTATGTTTTCATCAACAGTGTGTATCCTGATAGAACCATTATCATAAACGATGTCAACTTTGTACAATTGAATCCAACTTTGGATTTTGTCTTAAAATATTTATACCTAGAATCAAACAAGAGGGCCTAGTTCCCTTCCTTAAAATTCTTCTTTTTGATGAATCCATCTTGCCATTTTTATTATTGTTGTTGGACGAGAGCTATTTTTCATATAGCATCTTGACATATTTCATCAAGTTCATTAAGATAATTTATTCAATGTTATTTTTCTTTCAAAATTTCCATCCCATTTGAAGAGTGTTGTCCTTAATGTTTGATTTCAAAGTATATTTAAAGAGCTGTTTTTTTTTTTCGTTCACAAGCTCAAAAGGAGTGAAGCTCATGGTATTTCGGTAAGTGATTCAGTAAGCCCGAAGTGATTCTAGGAGCCTTTCCACCTAGTCCTTATGATGTTTTTGGTATGTATTAGTGAATATATACTATAAAAAATTATTGGTGACGTCCACATACCCATTTTATTGTGGATGGTATGGGGTGGAAATTTGGTGCTTAATTTTGAATTTCTTAGTAATGAATTGGATGAGTCGAGATATGAAATAGGTTCCTTGATCTGTGATAATTTCTTGTTGAACGTAGTAATTAATAAATATTTATTCATATAAAAAGTTTTCCATTTATTGTTGTTTTTTTCTTTTGGTAAGTTGTTTTTCCTTCAACCCACTTAGTTACATAATTGGTGCATACCAAGATGTATGCCTTTTGCTTTGATGGCGGGTTGATTGGCCATACAGAATGAAGGGCCCAATTTTTGAATGGATCTATAAATACTTGTGGTTGAAATTACATCTCATTGGATTGTACACATCTCCCCATTCATTTAAATTTATCGCAATTCTTGACATACTTCTTGGTCTCCCTAAAGGAAATTGGCCAATAGTATCCCAATATTATTATATAATTGACTTGATAAGAATAAGTACCCTTGGGACATGTAAAAATTTCCTTCTCTTCATCTTCATGGGAAACTTGAATCTTGTTATAGCCACTAAATTTGTCGAGGGACAAGAATTATTTCTTTCGAGGGTATCAAGGGCTTGATCAATGAAAGGTAGAGGAAAATTGTTTTTTAGGGTGGCCTTGTTTAACTCCCTATAATAAACACACACAATCAACTTACCAATATCTTGGGTACAATAACCAAGGGTGAAACCCACTAACTATCATAAATAAGATAGATAAAACATGCATTGAGTAGTTTCTGGAGTTATTCCTCGACTATATCTCTTAGAGTGGGATTCATCCTACACTGTGGTTACTAGATGGGTTGGGAGTCCTCTTTAATACATTGTTGACGGTGCTCGATCCTACCAACATGCAAGGGGTCCCCACCAATGAAATGTCCCAATTATAATTCACACTGTTTAGTGTAGGATCCCTTCCAGAAATAAGGTTGGAATTCCATGTTTCTTAGAGATTTTCCTTGGCTATGATGGTCAACACAAGAGAGTAATGTACATGTAATTTCAAATGAACAAGTGAGTATGCCTTGTGGAAGGTTTAGTTACAGAATGTATCAAGGTTATTATATTGAAGGGGAAATAAAAGTGAGTCTTTATGAGAGGAGTAGTAATATTGATTATATATATATATATATATATATATATATATATATATATATATATATATATATATATATATATGAAAGAATTTTTGGTCAACTAGTGAAATATTTCACACTTAAGAAATGATCAGCAAAACGCATACAACACACCTTCAACAAGATAATCACCAAATCCACTTAAATAGTTCAATTTATTTAGTACAGGTGAAAACAACATATATCAAAAAAATTCAAAGAATAGTCCTACAACATTTATGACATACACATGAAAGTGTGTTGGCTCAATGAGCTTCAAGTATTAAGGAGAAGTTCCAAGATACATCGGTAGAATGAACACTACTAGCACCAATAGTGGAGCATTAAAGCAACCACTTGCTCCTCCAAAGGAACTACCTCCTCTCTAATTCTTGGTAGGAGGAACCAAGGTGAAAATTACCTTGCATGAGCTGTGAGGGTGTATTTATAACAAATGTGGTGACTATTCACCTCCCTTGTAATGTTTGGACTAACGTCATGACTGTTTGAATTCCATATGACCTTTTGAATCCATGAATTTTAACATTCTATAAATGACTCTTGGACTTCCACTTTGCAGTACATTCTCATATATTGAAATTTAATAATCATATCCACAAATGATGTGGAAAATGATGACTCATATAACATCTTTACATGACATGCCATTAATGACATGGAATTCATGATGATATGAAAATGTCAAGCCATTCTTTTTATTGATATATTTGTGTCTTATTTAAATATGGTGCATGTTATTATTCTTCCTCCTCCATAAGGCTTGAAGGTAGGGAGTCTTTACTATGATCTTAATCTTTAGTTGCTATTGCAATCTGGTGTCCCTTCATCTACCCGTTCAATGATCAACTTGACTTTGTAGCTTCATATGTTTCTTCTAGCATGGTGTCCTTATTCTTCTCCTTTATAATCATAATTTCATGACAATATATAATAAATGTAACTGGAAACAACTCATGACGAGATGACATCAGTTCAAAAAATCCTAGTCTAACATGCTTCATGAAAATGATCGACTGAGTTGGAAATGGTTGTTGGACTGAGGGATTGGACCAAATATTGTGTAGTGCATAGTTCTAAAGGTCAAGATTCAGGACTGAGGCCTAAGACTACGCAGTGGGCAATTCAGGAAGGCCATAGTAGGGTGACTATGAAGTTGAGGAGCTCAAGGATGCAATATTGAGGCTTGAAATTTCCTAGTGCACATTTCTAGAAGGAGAGGGGCATAATTATTTCACATTAGTGTAGTTCAAGGAGGAAGGTTGGGAGCTTGAGGCTTGACATTGTGCAGTGCATAGAAGGAGCTGACTGGGAGGCTGAACTACATAGTTGTAGATCTCAAGGGATCAGGGTTGAGCACTAAGACTGCATGGTGCATAGTTCTGGAAGGTAGGAAATATGCATTTTTTAGATCCAAGAGAAAAAATTTGAGCTTGAGGGCTGAGACTGCCCAATGCATAGTTCCAGAGGGCTGAGTGAAGTTTTTATTCTTTGGAAAGAAATTTTCAAGATTTGGCTAAGTGTGGGATCAATGAGGTAAAAGTGAAGAAGGAAAAAACCCAAACATTATCACACACTCAGAAAAATCAACGACACAACATGATCACTCATAACACATAACAACATGATCCCCTTAATGCGATGACAATACGAAAGCATCCCCCAAGTGTGACACTTAAGATACAATTTGCAATGACAATGACGACACTTGTGCAAAATGAATTCAACTTTGGGAATGAGTGTAATACATGTCTATATGATAAACAAGACTCATTGACACAAAAATTACCCCTTCAAACAAACCATAACTCTGCTTATGTGATATGCGACACTTCCCATGCCAAAAGATGACACTTTGGTTTTCTTCCAAACGAGACTTGAAAACATATAGAATTTAAATGGAATGACTCTTACTACTATAGATGACAACATGAAATGCAAAATTCGACTTTGAATTTAGATGTAGGCTAAAATTTTGGAGGGTGTTGTACTAGTGAAAACACTTGGTGTCACACTGGTTAAACTATGACTTCTTTTCCTTGGTCTAATATTTTGTGTAGGGTCTATTTTCTCAAGAATTATTGATTCATCATGAAAATTAATTTGGATTTCCCACTTAACCCAGTTACAGATATAGTCCATTTTATCCTTTTCTTAGTTGAACACATTCATAAGGCCAACCATATCACAATTGTTTCGATTTAGGAGAAGGGTAGTATAATTTGTGAGCTTATGATATTTAGAGTATTAATTTTCATCTCTATTGTTCCTCTACTGCCAACAGGCCTGGACATTACCCAGATGGAGTCACTACAGGAAAAAAAGCATTGCTTTGCTGCCAATCAGCCTAGAAAATACCTCAACGAACTTACTTGCTTCACCTCCATGCATAAGAAGCCTTTCTCTTCTTTCACCCTTTATTTTTATTTATTTATTTTTATTAATAATACTGTACTTCAAAAATTATTTATCTCATGGGGTGGAAGAGGAATCCTAAATCATTGAGAGAAAAATAGGTTTTTCCTTCATAGAAGCATATATAGACCTTTTTTATTAGTTTTCTCATTTATATTTTCGTGTTTTCCTTATCTACTTTATTGGATTAGCATGAAACTCATTGAAACATAAAGAATCGAGCATAGAAATGAGGTTCCTAGAATAGATATGTGTGTGATGGCTTCAGAAAAAGCTCTCCTTATGCAAGTATCTGATTTTCCAACAAAAAATGACCGACCAAAAGGTATGAACCAAGAGGGAGAAGAGGGACTAAAGGTTAGCCAAATGTTGCAGTGTCACAAGGTCCTTTGTCATTTTTCCACAGACATTGGAACTGAAAAAAAACTTACACATGAGGATTATTCAAAAGAATGAAAAGACAAAAAACAGACTAAACATGAAAAACAAACAATAAAAAACAACAGACTATACACAATAGGTAGGGAAAAACCCTAGACAACTATTGAAAGTACCGTTTCAAATCTTGGTCATTAATAGGAAGAGAGTCAACCTTCCCATCCAAATATTGGAGACAAGTGTGATGTCCAAGCTTCACACAAACAATAAATGGTCCAATCCATAGGGACTAGAACTTAGTTTGTTTCCCCTTCTCTTCGTGGGCTTTGTCCCACTTCAATACTCGGTCACCCACAATAATTCATTATTCCCCGCAAACTTATTATCAAACCATCTCTTGATATAGTTCTAATGAAGAGTAAAATTTTCTTTTTCTTTCCTCCTTTCTTCCTATAACTTCAAGAGTGTGTTTATCTTACTTTAAACCAGAAGACAAAGCTTATGTTGAGATTCTTGTGAAAGTTAAAGGGTAGGAAGGTAAATTTTCAGAGGTAGGATGACTTCTTTTCCATACAACAGAAAGTAAGGAGGGGTATTCAAAGAAGGTGAAGGTGTGACACATTCAAACCATAGAGTGTTCACCAAAGAATTGTGCCATTTACTTTGTTCAAAGAAGACTATATTTTTGACAGTACTGATAAGGTTCTTATTGGTTGACTCAACAAGACCGCTCCCATGCAGATAAGAGTTAGTTGAATGTTTCAACACAATGCCATTTTCTAATGCAAAATCATGAAATTCAAGCAATGATAAATAAGTTTCATTATCGAAAACAAGCGAATTTGGAACGTTGGACCTGGTGATAATGTTATGCTTGAGGAAACTAATGACTTATTGATCATTTAATTGCTTGAGAGGAACTGTTTCTATCCACCACGTGAAGTAATCCATAGTAGTGAGAATGTAGTGCTGCTGATTTGATGAGTGTGGAAAAATATCACCAATAACATCTAAGCCCCATTTTTGGAATGGTTCTTCTACATCGACATGCTGCAATGAAAATAGAAATAATAAATATTAAGGTTAACATACTTATAATTTTATTGTATGGCATTAACATGGGGTACATTTCCTCTCTCATTTCTGTTGGCTCAATAGGGGTCCTCTCGGCTAGTGATGTGTTTCTCTCTCCAGTGATGTGGGACTTCTATCTCACTTATAAAGGTTAGGTTATATCTATATCTCTTTCATGTATGATGGGGGGAGATGGGAAGCCATGTGTGAAAGGATCTTCCTTCGAAGACTAGTGGATTTGTTTAATAGATTTAATCATTATTTCTAATTAATGATTAAAGTTAGTGAATTCATATATGAATTATTATTTCTAATTAATCCACATCAGTTAATATATTATTAGGAAGATTAATATTTTTTTGTTCTAGAGACAAGATTATAAAATGTTCAAAATTTAATATAATTTAAAATATAGGTTTTAAAATGGTATACTAAAATAAATTATTTTATTTGTTTTTATATAATTTTTGAAAATGTGAGAAATAAACACATTCACATGAAATTATTTTTACAAATTATGTGAACTACCTAAAATTTATATTTTTTCATTTCTATTAATAAAATGGACCATGTATTTTATATTTTTGAATCTAGAGGATACATACCCCTTTATCCACCTTTAATCATTTTTATTAAAATTGTTTTTATAATGATATTATTTTAGTTTATTTTGATGTGATTTGTTTTCTTCATTGAATGCAATACCTAGAGTAAAGTTGTTAAGAAAATACAAAATACAAAATATATGTCACATTTGAGTAGAGATATCAAAGCCAAGTTTTGATCCTAGGACATGTGGGTTATGGGCCAACCACGCTTTCGTTGTGCCACTCTAATAGAAAAACAATTGTCCATACAAGTATTCCATGGAATTGAAATTTCCTTTGCCTAATTGGTTTACATACGTTATACATAATTATGTCATCCCATAACATTAGTAACTTGTCGATAAGAGGCTCGAGATATACATTCATATCTTTAACTTGGTACTTACCTAATTATTTCAAATTACACATAATTCCTACCATGATATGTTTATATAATTAATTAAATAAATATAAGATATTATGCGACAAACAAGACAAATGAAAATGTTACATTTGAAAAATTAATATAAATAAATACTTGGAACAATAATTGTCAACATTATGTGCTCCCTCTTTATTGACATCCAAGGAGGAAGGTTATGATAACAAAAATTGGGAACACCCAGTAAATAGACATGGGTAGTCCAAATGGATTAAAACCGTAAACTTCCAATGAAATCCTAACATTATGAGATTCATCTTTAAAATATGTCCATTTTTCCCCAATTTCCCTAAATGCATAACCATATGTATGAATTCAAATAACACGATATCCACTTCTCTTCTGTGCATGGTGAGCCATAAATTGTGTTATTCTTTGCACCTGAACAAGCATTGCAAACATAGAATTATGGGAATATGTCAAAGAATATTCTGAGGCACCTTTTTTGTTATTTGATCGGTTCAATATCTACTACTCTAACATTGTGGCCATTTTGTTTTTGATGCATGTTTTCCATAATATATAATATGATCATTAGGTCATCCATCTATAGCGTGATACTCCATTCAATTTTCTGTCATAATGTCATAGAAATATTTGTATGTGTGAAGTAAAATATTTGACGATGGTAACATAAATTCACCTAAAAATTTACAACATAAAAAATCAATAGTTAATGTAAATAATATTAATCATAAATATTTCATTCTTATTTAACACATTAATTAACACTATAAAAAAGGAAAAAAAATCAACCTTTATGTATAATATGAGATGAAACATATTACGTACCTTGGTGTTATGCAGAATTTATGTTTGGGGACAAAGGTGAATTCCCTACACCTAGTGTTTAGGGCTTTGTGAAGGGATGAGGACAACATGTTCATGGATGATGATTGATCTAGTTTGCAGGCCTATTGACCAGATGTGAGAAAATGGCCTATAACACTTGGGATCTGTGTCATACAAGTGCTTGAAAAACCATTCAAAACATTTAAGTTCACCAAAAATAATGTAGAAAAGAGAAGATTTGACCTTGAGCCTTCATGAACTGGTGTCTCTACCTTTTCTAGCAGAGGTACATAAAAAATAGCCTCACTGTCCTCATCTTGATCATTGACTAGTCAAGTAAGCCTTGGATAAATTCATTTGTGTCATCATCTTAATCTATGTTATTATTGTGATATTATTATGTAGCATTAACTTTATCTTCAATAATCGCTCCATGTTCGTTAACTTATAAAACATCATTTATACTGCTACTTAGCGCATTCAGACACCTACGAGGCCAACTTAACTTTATAATAACAAACAATCATTCAAAATTAGTTTGCATCAAAAATATTATAGCAATATAAAATTTTACAAATATGATTAATATAAAGAAAATGTATAATGAATACATAGCTTACCAAAGGATGATATTTCTTCGGCCCCCCTTCAATGTTCCCATGTTTCCTACAATGTCTTTTAGTTGTTTCTTTTAAAACTCTTTTGAGAAGTAAGCTTTTGCATTTAGTGCAAGGGAAATAACATCTCCTGTCATCCCCTTGATTTTTTCCCTTGAACATTCTTACCCACAAAAAATCCATGCAATTATTATGTTATAAAATTGTTTGGTGTACTTGATCTATTATATTTTTGTAATGTAATATATATATATATATATATATATATATATATATATATATATATATATATGAACACATTCGACTAAAAGACCTTATAACCTTTTAGAATTGTTGTAGTTATAACAAAAATGTCATAAAATTTCTTAAACGTAACATATTTATAAATTTATTTACCATTGGAATTCCAATGTTTGTTGACCAATTCAAGGTTGAATAGTAAAAAAGTGACCGACCATTTTAATAGCTCATTGGATAGAAGTTCCCTCATCGTAACTGTGTAAAATTTGTATTTTCATCGGTATTGCAACAAACATAGAAAATCATCAACAAGAATGATGAATTCGAGATAGTTCATCATAATAGCAATAAACACAAACATATTAGAAAGAAAATTGACATTATTCTTGTAATTTTTGATGGTATGAGTGATAATAGCCATACCATCATACTATTTTCTCAAAATTTATTCCTATATGTAGCAGTGAAGGATCAACAAAGAGACAAATCTCTTCCAAGGAACAATAACTTCAGAATAAATGCTTCATCAATGCAACCCCACTTAGCCATGTATTAAAATATATTTTTTGGTCGTTACTTTTCATGCACATGATTTGGATATAAAGCAAGGGATTGTAGGATATATGCCAAGAATGATTGTGTTAGAAATAGAGGATATTATCAGGTTTCTAGGAACAAATATATGGGAAATAAAATAAGAAATTACAATAATATAAAATATGAACCATTTCTACCATGATTCAACTTCAACATGGAATGCTACGAATGTCACAATGTTGGGAATATAGCTCATGATTGCAGAATTGACATGAGATGATTTTATAAACAACCTAAGGAAGAAGGTTTATTTTCCAATACAAGAAATATCATTAAGGTATGGAGAAGGAAACAAGAAGATCCAAATATTGTAACAACCCATGGTTGATCTTCCGTGTAAAAATATAATACCAAGGTCATGGGACACATATTCCAACTTGAATGGTAGGCATATATTACAGTCGGGATCACTTTCGGTTTATTTATGGATAAGTAAATTGGAAAAGAAATTAGCGAAGACAAAGGGGAAATATTTTACATTTTATTTATGAAAATAAAGGAAAATAGGAGAAAAGGAAGGCAAAGAGACACATATTTGAATGCAAGGGAAATTTGAGGAAAATAAAAGGAAAATGAAGAAAATAGAGGCCTCAATGATAAAAATGCTTTTGAGGATTAGTTGCTAACTTTTTTCAGTCGACAATGTTGAGTTGATCTCTCTTCCATTTTTTCATTCTATCATACTCTTGAAAACTGAGAAAATTCTTGGAGCATGTTTAGAGCACTCTAGTATTCAGTTGGATTTGGAGAAAGAAGGAAAAGAAAAGAAGGAAAGCATAAGGGAATAGTTTGATCAACAAATACAACTAGATTGCTTTGCAGGTAACAGGTTTCATGTGTAATTTCCTTGTTGATTCCTGGATGTGTGGTCTATGCATGTGATTTTCTGGTTATGTACTATCATTGGCATTGGGAATTTCCTATATTGAGAGTGGCTTTAACATTTCCTTGCCATTTCATGGATAGCCATGGGGTTGTGGGTTTTCTACTTGTTGTTTTCTGATTGGTGCTTAGGTTCCTAATGACTGTGGGTTTGAAAAAACACTCTAGAAGCCCTGGAACAACTTGGGTTGAGTTACTATTCTTGGAGCATAGGTTGGGAAAAACACTCTAGATCCCTTGGTGGGTTGAGCTACTAGTCCCTGGATTTGAGTTGGAAAAATGCGTTAGAGCCTTGGAAGGCTTTGGGTTGATTTATTAGATCTTGGAGCCCTAGACATCTTGGGTAGAGACCGATCTAGTTGAAGCCCTGATTGTTGGAGTCACGTTTTAATTTACACCAAAACCCAAAGGTTTTAGTAAATGTACACATCTCCAGAGTTAATGGATCCAGGAGAGGCAATTAAATACATGTTGTGAAACACATAGGTACCGTTGGTTTATGTAATGTTCAACAATCTCCCCCCATCACGATTTGGGTCTAATTCAAACTCAAGACCTTTGGCTCTAATACCACTTGTTGGAGTCATGATTTCCATGACACCAAAGCCCACATGTGTTAGTAAATAGACACATTGTGAGAGTTAACGGATCCACGAGAGGCGGTTAAGAACATCTCACAAAACACATGGGGAGCGTTATTTTATCCAATGTCATATAATATATTGTTGGAATTATGGCTAATATGTTGTCCTTGATGGAAACCTACCTGGAAAATATGTCAAAATTGTGATAATATGATGATTATGGAACTTATGGAGATTGGTAGAAATGTTACAGATGACATGAATAGAGAAATGGAAATGAAGTTAGCAATGGATGACAAAAGTGAAGTTTGAGAAAGTACATGCCGGTTCCTGTGAAGAAAGGTCACATACATACACATGTATGTTGAGTAAAATTGTGTACAGAATACAAACCATGGAAATTCGGATACCAGGAGTCATTACCATGGGATTAGCCCATATTATATGGAATGGCAATGTTCATTTGATCTCGTGAAAAAAAAATACTAACAACATTACCAAAGGATTTACCTAAGGTATTGACTAAGGAAAAAGCTATATAAGGAGATGGAGATCAAGGTCTTATGTGTGCAAGTGAATGAGTTATTCATATGTGATTTGATCTAAAAAAGGTGTGCACTAGGGAGCAAGGAGAAGACTCATGTCTGATAAATCTGAAAGCATAGTAAAGAATAATGAATACACTTGCTTGGTATACTTATAATTATAACCAATAATGATAGATACGTGGCTATAATGATGTTGTAATTTGAATATGTGGCAGTGGGGTTTTCAGAATGGGAATTTTATTTGAAGTGGAAATTTTCAGATATGTACATAGGTTTTCTTCTGAATAATTTTGTACAAACACAGAAATGTTTCTAGGTAGTCGTATGTATATTATGTCACGAAACACATGGGGAACATGTCATAAATGTTTCTAGGTAGTCGTATGTATATTTTGGTGTACAAAATTATAAGAGAGTATATACACTGGTATGATGAATTACAGTTGTGTATATATTCTGAATTAGATCTGGCCAGGGTTTGTAGTTTCGCTTGATGATCACTCTTGATGATATGTATCTCGAAGTGTTGTTTGGGTTGATTGAGTTTTGGATTTCTATATTGATTAGCTATGATTATTGGGTTTTCATGTATGTATAGTGATTAAATGGCTAACATATTGATTCAATTAGACAATGTTTTTAGTAGTCAATGTTTGAGATCTATACACAGGTATTATGCAGAGGAAATGTGTATATATGCAGGTTCTATTAGGAATAGTCACATACATATTCTAAAGCTCATTTGTTCTAGTTGGGTTCTTTATTCAATAGCTTGATGCTTCAGAGATTTAGTTTTTTTATAGAGATTCAGTGATCCAAATTTGTGTTTCAATATTTCAGTTTGGATATTGGTTTGGGATTATTTTTGTTGTGGGTCCAGTATGGAAATTTGATGAATGGTGGCCTATAGGTTGTTTGATGATTTTTTGACATGTGGATCTAGTTTGAAGCATTGTAAAACATGGTATAAAAGGATTTGAGGGTTGCAACCTTCAGTAAGGGGGCAGAAGCTTGTTTCCAGTAGGAGCCAATAAACGAGTTCAGGGCATTGTAGCTCCCTTCTAGTGGGTGCTAGAGAACAAGTGGAGATTTTAGCCTTCTTCAGGTGGGTTCCTGCGTTCTGGTAATGGGCTACACCAATACAAAATGTAATGAATATTTTATTTATATAATAAGAAAGAAGACATAAACAATATTAAAAGTGGTTTTCTCCCACATTGGGGTTCCACCTAAAATCTCAGTGTTCTATGTGTGTTACTTATGTGCTGTGATTTTTTTGTTCTTATTGCATAACTGGATTGTTAATGAATGGATAGTTCAATGATTAAGTTAACTAACAAATGGAAGTTATGAAAAATAAAGTTATCTCGATATATGGTAATTACATTCACTACAGTCGCATACATATGTTGGTTTCATGAAGAACAATGGTGTATAGAATTATGAATAAGAAATTAAAAGTTAAAATGAATTAAAAATATTGATTCACCCCCCCTCTTAATATTTTTCCTACCAATTGGTATTAGAGTAGGTCCTTTAGAAGAAGTTTGATTGCTTAAAGGAAGATCCATCAATATGAGAAATCAAGAGGAAGTATCTTCTGTTAATCCACCTTTTTTTAATGGGACTAACTTTGTATTTTGGAAAGTTAGAATGAGAGCATATTTGCAGGCACTAAGAGATGATGTTTCAGAAATTTTTGAAGGTGGATATAAATACGCAACCTCCATTCCCACAGATGATGCATGGAAGAAAAAATATGAGATCAATGAGAAGGCATTCAATGCTATATTGGGAAGTTTGACAGAATATGAGTTTGTGAAAGTCATGCAGCTGAATACATCAAAGGAAATATCAGATAAGCTTGTCCAAATATATGAAGGTGACACTAAGGTAAAAAGAGCTAAAATTCAAACATATAGAATTCAGTATGAGACTATTAGAATCCATGATGATGAAAGTATTTCAAACTTTTTCCTTAGAGTATACGAGATTGTTAACTCAATGAAAAATCTTGGTGAAAAAATAAAGGATTCTACTGTTTTTGAAATTTTTTTAATATCTTTATCCCCAAAGTTCGATTACAAAGTCTCTGCCATGGATGGAATGTAGGATTTGAAGAACATCACTATTAAATAGCTCCATGGGATCTTTATATCTTATGAGATGAGGAAAGGGGGTACATCAGGTATTAGAGAAGCAACATTCAAAGCCAAAAACAAAGGGAACGAAAAATAAGAGCCTAAGGAAACATGTTACATTTTAGATGAAGAAGAAGCAAATTTTGTGAAGAAGCTCCAAGTACAAACTAATAGTTTCAAAAGTAAGCTTCCTTTTAAATGTTTTTCCAATGGAAGAGTAGGTCACTATGCCACTAAGTGTCCATATAAATAAAATAATGAAAAAGGGAAGAATGTTCTTATGAAAAATGCTAAAAGAAGTTTTGATAGTAGGAAAAGTTTTTATACTCATGAAGATATTAAATATTGTTCCAATAATGAAGATGATGAATTAAATCAATATTTTCAATTACTTATGTCATTTGAAGAATAGTGTGTAAATGAATCCAATGATATATTTATGGATGATTTAGAAGAAATTGATAGAATCAAATTAATAAAAAAGAATCAAGAAAATGAAATCAATATGTATAAAGAAAACACTCTTGTTGAAAAAACAACTCAGCTAAAGATATGTCTAGAAGAAGCTAAATTAGTTGAATAAGATTGGAAGAAACAAGTCCAAGAAAAGGAAAGGCACCGTGAAAACTTAGAACTTGAAATTGTGGGTCTAAGAAAGGAACTTGATAAAAAAGGCTCTAAATCTTAAATTTCCTAAAGGATCAAAAAATTTAGAAGGAGTAATTAAAGTGCAAATTTCTCCACTAATCAAGACAGGTCTTGGATACAATCCGAATAAAATTGGCGAAACATCAGAACCTATGAAATCTTCTGAAACAGGTACAAAAAGCTATGTCAATGCAGTAAAAGGAAGCAATCATCAAAATCATAAGACTCAACAAAGGAATGGAGGATAAATTTTTCTCATGAAAAATAACCTTTCCATGAACAAAGGGAAAATACTAAAAAGGTATTATACTCCCATGTATTCCTATTTCAAGGGTCAATGCCTCACTTGTCACAAATTTGGTATAAATTAGTTCATTATGTTGCTTATAAAACAAATATGACTAGAGAAGCAAGAAAAATACATATTTCCATAAGGACAAAAGAGTTTTCTTATAATGCTTTCTCCCCTCTTCAAAATGAAGTTTAATGTTATATTTGCAATAAATTCGGTCATGAAGAAACTAAATGTAGAAGAAGGATGAATTCATCTTATCAACATGAACAAAAGACAAAAGTTCCCAAGGTATGGAAAAATAAAGCTGATTCCTCTCAAAATTGTGGTCTAATATTGTATGTAGGAGATCAAGAGAATCTATGGTACATTGAAAATGGGTGTTCAAAGAATATGACAAGTGAGAAAGATAAGTTTGTTTATTTTAATTAAATTGAGAAAGAAAATAATGTAACTTTTGGTAATAACTCACCTGCTACTATTAAAGAAAAGGGATCCATATTTTTAAAAGAAAAGGTCAAATATGAGAACGTATTATTTATTGATGGACTAAAACATAACTTGTTAAGTGTTAGACAAATGTGCGGTTAGGGCATGAAGTTATTTTCATATCAAAGAATTGTGTGGTAAGAAATTTGGATACATGTAAGATCACAATCAAGGGAACTATAACTCCAGACAATGTCTATATCCTAGAAGGTAGCAAAGAGCATTGTTTTTTGAGAAAATATGAAGAACGCTGGCATTGACACAAAAGGTTTGAACACCTTAGCTTCTCTCAACTATAAAAATCAAGAAATATGAGAGAAGTTAGTGACTTTCCCAAAATTTATCCAACTGAATATAGCATATGCAAATGATGTCAATTTAGTAAGCATTCCAGAGTTTAGTTTAAAGCTAAAGAATGCATTTCAAGTAAACCCCTTGAACTGGTTCATACTAATTTACGTGGTACAAGGAGAAAGAAGTCTCCTCATGGAGAGAAATACTTCATGATATTGATTGATTACTTTAAAAGAATGTGTTGGGTTGTTTTAATAAAGTATAAAGATGAAGAATTTTAGAATATTCAAGGCTTAGGTAGAAATGAATTGGACTTAAAAGTCAAATGTCTTAGATATGATATAGGAGGAGAGTCTATATCAGATGATTTTTTCAATTTTTGTGAACAACATGGCATCAAAAGAAAATTTTCCATATCTAAAACTCCTCAACGGAATGGAGTGGCAAAAATAATGAAAAAATAGTTCAACAAATGGTGCATGCCATGGTTGATGAGTGAATAATACCTCACACCTTTTGGGGAGAAGAAGTACATACAACCTTGGATATAATTAACAAGGCCCATGTTCGAGTAAATAGTGATAAAAATCCATATGAACTCTCGTATGGTAAGCCTACAATTATCAAACACTTTAGAATATTTGGAAGAAATTTTTTCATAGAGAAAAATGATAATAAGCTTGGAAAGTTTTAATCTAGAGATGATGAAGGAATCCTCCTTGGATACTCTTCCAACATCAAAGGATATAAATTTTATACGAAAATGCTTCAAAATATTGTTGAAAGTATAGATGTTTTGATTGATGAAGCATCAAAAGGCACCAAAAAGGAATAAAAGCTAATGAAGAGCCTCTCCCTACTAAAATCCAAGAAGTTGTAGGAGAATAATAAAGATAATCATGAGAAGAATGAAATGAAAATACATATATTTCAGAAAAGACTCCATCAAGGTATGTTTAGAAAAATCACCCCGAATCTCAAATCATAGGTGATAAGGAAGTAGGAATACAAACTAGAAGAAAATTTCTTGGATCATCTAGTCACTTAGCCTTACTATCCATAATTAAACCTCAAAATGTGAATCAAGCAAGAAAATATGAATGTTGGGTTAAGGAACGCATGAAGAAATTGATCAAATAGAAAATAAACAAACATGGGAACTTGTACCAAGGCCTCATAACAAAAATGTAAATGGGAAAGAGTGGGTGTTTAAGAACAAATTAAATGAAAACGGAGAAGTAATTTGAAATAAAGGAAGACTTTTATGCAAAAGTTATGCTGAACAGGAAGGGATGGAATTTGAAGATACATGTGCACCTGTAGATAGAATTAAAGCCATAAGAATGTTAACTTTCATAACTTTAAGGTATATCAATGGATGTTAAATTTGGATTTCTAAATGGGGATTTAGACGAAGAAATTTATATTGAAATTTTTATGAAACCAACTCACAAAATAGAAGAAAAGAGAGATTAACGCTTTAGAAAACAATAAATTCGAGGGGGAAACCTCCTTTACATTACATAAATGAACAATTCTTGTATGATACAAATAACAAAACCTCATTTATATATATAGAAGTCCATGGGGTCACAATATAATCATAGCCGACTTAATAATAATAATGTAAGGGCACAATAATAACAATAATGGATTTTATGGGGCATGATAATAACAATATGGGGGCTATAGGGGTACAACAATAACAATAAGGGAAACAATAAGGGACTACACTAGTACTATATGGACCTAACATGCACCTCTCCTTCTAAAAAGTGTTGTCCTCAATGCTTGAGTAGCTTTGGATGCTTTTGTATAAAATTCTCATACTTCCATGTGGAATATTCAGTGGGTAAGTTCTTCCACTTGATGAGATACTCTGAAATTGATCGATTTCGTAGCTGTTGAGTTCCTGTTTCCGTGACTGCTTCAGGTTCCAATATGATTTTTCCTTTCAGATCAAGTTCTAGCAATATTGTTTGAATTGAATTTTTTTTACCTATAACCTTCTTTAAGCATGAAACATGGAAAATTGAGTGCACTTGAGAAGAAGAAGGAAGCTCTAATTTGTATGCCATAGTAGCAATATTTTGAAACACCTTGTAAGGACCATAGTAATCTGGTGATAATTTATTATCCTTCTTAGCTTGCTTGAGGGACATTTGTTTTAATGGTTGTAGCCACAAAAAATACCTAGTCTCCTACATAAAAAATTCTCTCGCTGCGATGTTGAACTTCCTGTTGTTTCATTCGATTTTGTGCCAAGTTTAGGTTATCCTTTAAGAGTTGGAGAAATTTTTTTTTATGCTCGATGTGATCTTCCACTTCTTGAATGTTGTAATTTTCTCTTAAAAATGATGTGATGGACAATGGATGATATCCATAAAGTGCCATAAATGGGGTCATTTTTGCTACAATATGGAAGGAAGTGTTATACCACCATTCAACTAGAGGTAACCACTTGACCCATTTTGTTTGTTTATTAGATACAAAAAAATGAAGATATCCTTCCAAACATTTGTTCATTATATCATTTTTCCCATCAGATTGGGGATGATAAGATGAGCTATGAGATAGTTGAGTACCCAAAGAAAATAATTCCGTCCAAAAATTTCTAGTAAAAATGGGATCTCTATCGCTTACAATAATCTTTGGGTTTCCATGTAGCTTTTGAATTGTTTCCATAAATTTAGTAGCAACTATACTTGCTTTAAATGGATGAGATAATGCACAAAAGTGTGCATACTCGGTAAGTCTATCAACTACCACCATGATGACACTCTTTCCTTCATACTTAGGTAAACCAATGATAAAATCCATTGAAACCTCCTCCCAATGTTGACATAGAATTGATAAAGGTTGTAGAAGACCCGAGGTCTTAACTGTCTCAACTTTATTTTGCTGGCAAACTAAACATTCTGCCACAAACTTTTGAATATCAGATTTAAGGCCATCCAAAAAAAATTATTTCTTCACAATGTGGTAAGTTTTTAAAAATCCTGAGTGTCCTCCTAGGGGAGAGTTGTGCAATTCCAAAAGAATCTTATGTTTTAGTTAGGAATTATTACAATGATATAAGTGATCTTTGTACCATAAGGAATAATTTTTCCAGCTAAATGTATCATATGTACAAGGATCTTGCTGAAAATTTTGAATGAGTGTCCACACTTCTTCGTCATTATTCCATTCATCCCTAACTTCGGTTATCTAATCTGGTTGGATAATACAAATGGAAAAAATAAATGCGTCCACCTCTTCATCCTTACTTGAGAGCGCATCTGCAACAACATTTACCTTCCCTTTTTTGTATATGATTTCAAAGTCATAACCCAACATCTTTGTGACCCATTTTTGCTTCTCTTTTGAAGATATTTTTTTTTCCAAAAATTATTTAAGACTATCATGATCAGTTTTTACCTTCAGGTGTCTTCCCATTAGGTAAGGTCTACATTTCTTTAGTGCAAGTAGTATTACCAACATTTCTTTCTCATAAATAGCAATCTATAAATACTTTCCTTTTATTAGATGACTTTCAAAAGCAATGGGTCTTCCTTCTTACATTAAAGAAGAACCAAATCCATTTCTTGAGGCGTCACATTCCATAATAAAGGTTTTTGTGAAGTCTAGCATAGCTAAGACCGGTGCTAGGAACATTGCCTCTTTAAGATGTTCAAAGGTCTTTGTTGCTTCAAGAGTCCATGAAAATGAATATTTCTTCAATAATGTTGTTAGAGGTGCTTCTATTCTCCCATAATTCTTGACAAACTTGCGATAATACCCTGTTAACCTAAGAAATCCTCATAACTACTTTATGGTTGTGGGGAATTTCCATTCCTTAATGGATTTAATTTTGTTAGGGTCTACCTGAACACCCTCCTAAGATATGATATGACCTAGATATTCCACCTCTTGTACTCCAAGGAAATATTTGGAGGTTTTTGCATATAATTGTTACTCCTCCAATAGTTTGAGCACCCTGTCAAGATGTTGAACATGATCCTTCCAAGACCTGTTGTAGATTAGTATATCATCAAAAAATACTAACAATAATTTTCTAAGTAAGGATTTGAAAATGGAATCCATCAACCCTTGAAATGTAGAAGGTGCATTGTTAAGGCCAAAAGGCATGACCAAAAAATCTTAATGACCCTCATGAGTTCAAAATGTTGTTTTCGGAATATCTTCAGTCTTCATTCTAATTTGATGATATCCTGAATGGAGATCTAACTTGGTAAAATAAATTGCTTCATGTAATTTATCCAATAATTTATCAATCGCAAGAATGGGAAATTTATCTTTAATAGTGATATTATTGAGCTCCCTATAATCCATACACATGCGCCATGATCCATCCTTCTTGTGCACCAATATTACTGGAGCAAAGAAATAAATTTGAATAGGTTGAATTATACCATCCTCTAACATTTCTGCAATGATATGTTCAATTTAACTTTTTTGGACATAAGGATATCTGTAAGGCCTTGTTGGGGCAAAATAATTTCCTGTCATTTAATTTTTCAACCCGGTGGTTTCGTAAGCTTGTGAAGCATGTGTGCATGTATGTGCTAGAAATTATCTTCCAGTTTAGATCAATCTAACTACAAAATAACGAAAACAAATTCATCTAATCTATGAAATTAAATAATGAAAATGAAATTCAACTAACCTATTAAATCAAGTAACAAAAATAAATAAATAAAATTCAAAAGAAAATATAGTGTGCGCAATCACACTTTCAGGAATTGAAATTTTACCCTAAGAAAGCATTTCAAAACATGTAAAGGAAAATAAATAACGTATTTTTAGTTACTGCAACATTTAATATGAAGTGTCACCTTCTTGAGATGATGTTAAGTAACCAACTATACCTAATGATATATAAAAGAAAGTAAAGTATGCAAAAGATAACTCAATAATTGGATTAATTAAACATTCAATCATTCAGTCTCGAAATATGATAGAATAAACTTCTTGGAATGACCTTTAGGAATATTAGTGATGCAACTAAATGAGAATCTAAAAGAAGATGTTAAAGAATGTAAAGCTAACTGTGAAAAAATAATGTATGTTTGATTTACTCCAACATTCACAGTGAAGTATTATACTCTTGAGATGTTGTGTAAGAAATCAATTATACCTTAGTTTCTAAGTTCGTAGAAAGCAAGTAAAATGTGCAGAGGAAAAACTGTATGAATTAGACATTCAATCATTTAGTTCAAAATCATCTTCTTGAAATGAATTTTGAGAAAATCCATTGACACAATTAATTGATAATTATATTCTAAGAAAGTAAATGACATAACATGGAAGGGAACTAAATAACTATGAGCTTTATTGCCTCAAACTTAATCCAATTGGAAAATAGATAAATCTAACCTTTTCAAATTTTTTTAGAAAATCAAATATTACACAGTTATTCTAAAACTAATACTAAGAAATCAAATAAACTTTAATCTTTAAAAGCAATTAAATCTCACACATTTTAGGCAGCTGATCTAAAAGTATGAGAGATGGTAAATCAAGATGCTCCATATGTAAGTAAAACCAAGTCAAAATGAAGGATCATTCATGAGTAAGGTGCCACAATCTAATTCTTTATTCAAATCTTGAGCATAACTCCAATTTTACACATGATTTGATAGGATAAAGCTTCCCCTATTTATACAAAATATGAGAAGCTATCTCATTAATGAGAGTCCATGAATCTCTCCCTATATCTATAGAGTTACAATCCAAATAGGAAGTGGTAAGAAACATGTCTTCTTAGAGTTACAATACAAATAGGAAATGAGACACATATCCTTATGATCCCATGATCTTATCCATCCAAATTCGAATTTGGCCTTTGGAGGGCATATAAGGGTCTTCTGGAAGCTTCTTTTTGACCTACACATGACAACAAAATCATTCCATTTATTAGGTATAAGTATGTACATATTATTTTATAATTTTCAACCACAAATTCACTTAAAAATACTAAGAATTAATAAAGTTTGGAAAAACATAAATGTAACCCAATAGTGGTAATGGTAAGGTAAATGTAATGAAATGGAGGTGGAGTGAAGGTGATAATATGGAAATGTAAGTGAAAATGTAATGGAAATAAATGACAATTTCAAGGCCCAATAGGCCTGATGTTTGGAGGAAAAATTCCTGGAATCAAATGAATAGCATGATCATGATCACAAATAGGTGGGAGTCCTTTAGGAGTTTTAAACAACTTGGAATGATTTTCCAAGACTTTTTGGAGATATGAAGAAACAGATGATTTTGATTGGAACTTCTGGTGAGCATAATTGTGAAATTAAGCCTTGTTTTTATTTCTTCACAAGATTTTTCATGACATTAGAGCTTATTATCTTTCCTGAGTTCCCTATGATACCCCAAAATTCAACTTCCTTTCCTTCCAATTTTTTTTTCAAGAAAAGTTCTTGAAAATTAAAAGCTTTCGTCCCCAAAGATTTTAACCATTGAACTCCTAGTACAACATCAACACCTCTCATTGGAATGGAAAGCATTGGAATATTCAATACATATTTCCCCCATGGTTAGCTTGATATTATATCATTTTCGAGAGAAATTTATAGTTCCTCCATTTCAAACCAATTCAATTCGTTGGCTATAGGAAGCAATTCAATTCCTTGGCTAGCTTACAATGAATAAAATGATGGGTACTACCTGAATCAATCAACACTATTACCTTTTTCTTCTTGATATTTCCTTCTATATTGAGAGTTTGAGGAGTGGTAATTCCTACCAATGCATTATAGGATAAGGGTGGACTCATTTATTATTTCTCTAGGATTGGTTCCTGGTGTATATCCTCTTCTTTTGAAGTTTCTTGTTCACTTTATTCCTTCTTTTCATAATCTATGTAAAATAATTTCTTCTCATCACACTTATGACCTTTAGTGTATTTTCTATCACAACTGTAGCAAAGCCCTTTTGCTCCTTTTTCTTCCAATTTTTGTGGTGTCAACCTTGTAGGTTGTGGAAGTCTAGGAGTAGCGAAACTTCCATATTTATAGATGTGAGTGGTAGCATTCCTTGTCACCATAATTTTACATTCAAATTTTCTCGCCAACCTAAATGACTTCTCCAATGGATCAGGTTCCCAAAGGCGAACATCATGTTGGATGTTATCCTTTAAATTCCCTATGAAGACATCAATATTGTGTTCCTCTGGAATATTGGTTACCTTTATATTCAATTTTTGGAGGTCCTCAATGTGCTCCACCACTGAACCCTTTTGTTTGAGATTTATCAATTGGCTAAAGAAGGTGTTTCTCTTTGTATCCTCATAATGTGCTATCATTTCCTATGTAAAAATTGACCAAGTGACAATTTTTTTATGGAAGCAAAGCCATTGATACCATACAGATGTATTTTTTCTAAATATAAAGTTGCAATGTCTACCCTTTTTGTGTTTTGCACATTTTTTAGATCAAAATATTGCTCCATCTGTAGTATCCATGTTACGAGATTATTGCCATCAAACTTCCTCATATCGATATTTGGAATATGGTGGGTCTTAAATCAAACATTAGAGTTTATGAAATCATGATTAAAATTTTTTTTTTTCTCATCATGAGTTTCCTCTACTATCTTTTCACCATTAGGAATAATTTCTTGTATCGAATTTGTCAAACCTTCCATGTATTCCATGCCATTCTTCAAACCATCCATCTTAGCTTCCACACATTTCTTCAAACCATCCATCTTAGGTTCCATGCCTTTCTTCAAAGCTTTCGTTTCATTTTTTGTTGTTCTTTGTAAGAGCAAAAGTTGTTTCACTTGTGCTTGTAATTTTGATATATCATGTTACACTTTTTCCTCTTCATGAGTTATAGTAGAACCTTTTGAGGGCTTAGTGGGTTTTGAATTATTTTTGGGGGGAGTTTTAGAACCCAATACTTATATATATGCTTCAATATGCCCTTGGAATCACTTCAAACTAATTTTTCAAACAAGAATTCTGCAATTTGAAACATAATACACACCTTTTTCTTGCTTTTTAGGAGCTCGATATTGAAACTGATGTATCTCTATAATTTCGGATCCCCGAGATTTTATCTTCAGTCCTTTAGTATTGCTCTGAATATTCTTTCCAACTCCACATGTCTAACCTGATTTGGATTCTTCAAGACAAAGTTATGCCCAATCTCCCACAATGACCTAATTATGGATTGGTTCAATAAAGCAAACTTGTATGGTGTGAAACATGTCACCGTTTCCTCCTTTAGCTCTAAAATTGATATACAGGAAACTAAAGTCCGTGTGATTTTGACCAATATTTAAAGAATTCCAATACAATGCTTAATGAGAGAGTTATGATGGTTTTCCCAAGGTCACCTCTTTGAGATGAAATTCGGGAGCCTGTAAAAACCACAACTTCCACAGATAATATCTCCGAATATATTGCGAACAAAGATCTAAAATTTTTACAGGAATTTCCTTAGTATTTATTAGCAAATAGTTTTTTTATAGATTTTGAACCTTCATAGAAAACAAGTTATAGCTAAAATTCCATGATGGCTTGTTCGAAGTAGCAAAATCCTAGAATCCAAATCTCTGATACCAATTGTTATGAAACTAGCTCACAAAATAGAAGAAAAGAGAGATCAACGTCTTAGAAATCAGCCACTTCGAAGGGGAAGCCTCATTTACATTACATAAATGAACAATTATTGGATTATCCAAATGAAAAAACCTCCTTTCTATATATAGGAGTCCATGGGGCCAAAATATAATCCTAGCCAACCTAACAATCATAATGAAAGGGCACAACAATAAGAATAATGGAATTTATGGGACACAATAATAACAAAATGGGGGCTACAAGGGTACAACAATAACAATAAGGGGGTTACACTAACACCAATAAGGGACTACATTAGTAATATAGGGACCTAACAAAAAACCTGAAGGATTCATATTTGGAAATGATAAAAATATTGTTTGCAAACTTAATAAGGCATTGTATGGGTTAAAACAAGCTCCCCATGCACAATATTATCATATTGACATGCATCTTCAACAACAAGGGTTTAAGAAATGATATGTAGATAGAAATTTGTATACCAAATTTGACAAAGACAAACTTTTGATAGTAGTGGTTTATGTATATGACATCATATTTGGAAGGAATGTTGAATCTATGGTTCAAGGATTTTCTTAAGGTATGAAACAAGAATTTGAAATGTCTTTACTTGGTGAGATAACATTTTTTCTTGGTCTTTCAGTTCATCAAAATAACAATGGTATTTTTCTCTCTCAAACAAAGTATCTCAAGAAAATTATGAAGAAATATGGAATAGAATATTGCAAACCTATATGCACACTAATGGTAATAGGGTGTAATCTAAGCCAGAATGATGATTCTCCTACAATTAATAAATCCAAATACAAATCTATGATCGACAACTTGATCTATATTATAGGTACAAGATGTTGGGAAAAATACTGAGAGGGGAGGGGTGAATCAGTATTTAGGGTTGAAAAAATTTTCTTTCCTTTCTCTTAAAACCATATGTTAGAGTATAGCATCCAACATGTATATCTAGATATCTTATTATGTCATTAATTAGAGTATTGCATCAGAGCATGAATAGAAATAACATAAAAAATACACATATGAACACCAGGATTTAAGGTGGAAAACCAATTCGAGAGAAAACCACCGCTGCTGTAATCTCAATCTTCAATATTTATTATAGAGAAAAACTTCTTACAATATGTGCTGGTGTAGACTTATACCAGCACGCAGGCACCCACCTGCAGAAGGCCACAACCTTCTCTCGTTTACCAGCCTCTTCTGGAAGGGAGCTACAACCCCCTGATCATAACACCAACTTCTACTGGCAGAAGAATTCAACCCTTAGACCCACTGCTGACCATGTTTTATCAATTTTCACATTGGATCAAGCAGCCGGATTCATATATGTTCTTTAGTAGACTTGCGCCAGTTCTTCATCATTTCTCTCGTTGAATAGACTTAAGGCTCATCATCTTTCGATCAATACGTTCATCGGTGCATTATCGATTTAGATCTATCAGTTAAGTACGTAGCTCGCTCATGCAGATATTCCTTAGAGGAATTTTTCTTTTTCAACCCTCACCCCTACACACACAAATAATAATCTTTTTCCCTTTATATAGTTTTCTCCTTTATTAAAACCATGAGTCAAAAACCATTTAACTGCTAATGGTATTCCTTTGACAATATTTTCATTAGTTTGGTCCACGGGGTTTTTATTTCTTTTTAATTTATTTATCAATTGATAAATAAATCAATATATTTACAACGTTTTAATCCCTTATGTTTAACCCTTCGGACTTTAGAAACAATATCCAACGCTTTCAAATAGTTTAATATTTCAATAAACCTTTGACTCCTGGCCCACATATGCGCCCCACTGTATCAAAATAAACTTCGTGCAAGACCATTGCCCAATCATCGTTAGATCACAAGCCTCTAAGATCAATGGGAAATATGCATATCGCTCGACCTCCGATGCCGAACTTTAACGTGCGATGGCCACCATCCTTTGGTTAAACTTTGTGCAACTTCCTCATGCAACCACCGTCTGATGACCCCTTCCCAGATCAACGACGCTCAACGATATCGCTGGGCGTCCTGGGTCTAAATATAACGTGAGATGACGCATAGTGAAAAGTGGTTTTGTGACGACGTACAGGGACGCGTGTCAAGTACTCTATGGGATCTCTCCTCAACCAGGAAATACCACTTGCTCCGCATAGGCAGTGTGATGAAAACCACAAACCGCTTTCACTGTTCATTCCGCACGAGATTCTTTAAAGCATATCATTGATTTAATTGATCTTCCTCCGTGATTATGTTAATGTATGAAACTCAGGTTATATATATATATATATATATATATATAATGTGCCCTGTACACACAGAACCCGTTCGTGGCTCACTGTACTGTGGCCTTAGCAACCCGATATCGTATACAACTTCACAAATCTCCTCCTTTCACATAATCTAGATATTCTGAGTAACACACTCACGCTTTCACAATTCAAGCTATCTATATGGGAAAAATCCCATTTGTCAGTAACACATGATTTCACAAATGTCCATAGGAACTCAAATACCCTGCTAAATATATAAGTCATGAAGGATATAGAACCAATCTCTCATCACCATATACGAATGAATAAGTGTTTCACTCATTATTCTCAATTTGCCAAATTTTATATTCCTCTATCTCTGGACCATGTTGCTTCAATTCACTACTTGAATCTGTTCCTTGACCGATACTACTCTCTGTAGATGCACTCTTCCTCTGTTTCATCTGCTGATAGTTTAAGTGCTGCTCCTGTCTTTGCCAATTCCTTTGCCATCAATGACAACATTTCCAACAATATCCCCCTTTGGCATTGATGGAAATACTCTTTATAGAAGCTTTATAGAAGCCCTTTCACTACAAGAAAAAAGCACATTGGTGAGGGTCATGCTTGTGACAGACCTTTAATGTCTGTCACCAATGTCACATATGGTGACGGTCCTTAAAAAACCATCACTGTAAGTGTATATAGTGATGGTCCTTTATGGTCCGTCACCAAAGACATTTTCAATGACACTTTTGGTGAGGGTCGTTAAAGGCCCATCACTAATTCTCTCTTTGGTGACACTTCTAGTGACGAACTTTTAATGACCCTCACCAATTCTCTTTTTGTTACTTTTGGTGACGGTTAAAAAATGTCTGTCATCATTGATCATTAAAAAACCGTCACTGTAAGTGTATATAGTGATGGTCCTTTATGGTCTGTCACCAAAGACATTTTCAATGACACTTTTGGTGAGGGTCGTTAAAGGCCCATCACTAATTCTCTCTTTGGTGACACTTCTAGTGGTGAACTTTTAATGACCCTCACCAATGCTCTTTTTGTTACTTTTGGTGACGGTCAAAAAATGCCCGTCATCATTGATCATTCCAATGATTTTTTGATGACGCTATGTGCCTATTAATATTTTTTTGTCAAAAGATAATGATTTAATACAATTATTATGGAGTATTTTTTATAATATGTCCAAGGCCATAGTGGTTAGGGTCAGTCAATTTTTGTAGAAGTAATTAGTGTGTATCATTTCCCTCAAGTACTGACTAGTCGAATAGAGATTTCCTATGAGTCAACACATGATTCATATCTATTAAGTTTATTATCTAGAAAATTCCCTTTAGATAAAGTTCCACTATTGTGTGTAGGAAATATATTATTTAATACATAATCAAGCTTTGAAAATTCTATTAATTAGAAAGACCTAACAATCCTCAACAATCTGGGCACACCTTAAATTAATGCTTTGGCACACACTAACATTTCTTAGCACCCCACATGTCTTGGAACATCTTTGTACCTAGAACATAACATGATGACACTGATGCCCTGTAGAAATTTGTTGAATAATGATTAATTATCCACCGAGACTATCCTGATCACATACAATTCGAATTTATATGCAACACATAATCTCTTCCACTCAGATCATCACACATGCGGAAATAAAACAAGCGATAGCACATCAAATCATCATACACATTAACACGGTATGTATGGGGAAAGCTTATAGCTGAAAACCCCGCAGCTATTGTGTATATTATAATGGAGAAATCATGTAACAAAATCAGTACACTACTCCTCACAAGTACTCAGTACTTTCTCATAAAGTTACACACAAACTAGCTTGGTTTTGAACAGGTTACTGGTTCAAAACTCACCACTAATTGCCTTGCCTCTATTGCGCAATCATGGCATGTCTATATAGAGATCCAAGGTTCGAATCTCCTTGGCTTGACAGCACAATCATCATGGGCAATTCCTCCAAGTGTGGTGCAAATCTCATGCACAACTGATGTCGCCACTGATAGCTAACTCCACCCTTTCATCTACCTCTTTCACTGGTCTCCACTGAACTGATCATGCACTGTAGTGAACTGATGTGTTCTTGAGTTGAATAATAAGTTACTAATTAATGAATTAAATAATATTTAATTCACTCCACTCATAACTAATTGATTAGCTAGTTAAACTAATCTCAATCAGTTCAACTAAAATAAACAGAACACAACTCCACTAGCTGTCTCATTAACTCCCCCAAACTTCTGCCACTGAAGTCCTAACTGAAGTCAACCATGCATGATGCCATCAAACCCTAGGAATAGCGTAATTCCTCTGTCAGATGCATGAGCCACTTCCAAGGCTCGAACTGAAGTGCTCCAAGAGAGTAAACTGAAGTTTATAGTCTAAATATTATTAGGGGTAAATAATATTTGACTTCCCTATTTTAGGATAGGCCAGGTCTAAAAATAGACTTGACCTATAATTTCACTGGGTCAAAAAATAGGGGTCCATCTATTTTTACCAACATGACCAATACTCCAAGAATGACATCACCCTTTGGACCATGCTCCACACTGTTGAAAATAGACATAGTCTAAAAATATACTTTAACATGAGAATTTGCTGTGAACCCACTTAGTGAAGGCGACTTCATTTCACTAAGCTCCATCATCTTGTTGCATTCTCAACACGCCCAAGCACATGGTGGCATGCGCTAGCACAACATGGAACTCTCCTAGCATGTGTTGGAATAATACATATAGTCCCTAGCATGCCCTAGAACACCTTGGTTGAATGCATTAACATACATTAGCACTTGGTACACAATGCCACTTGGCATGTATTGGGACCTATTATTAGTGTGCCTAGCATGCCCCTTTTCAAAAAGATAAAGTCTTGACTTATTAACCCTCTTAATATTGGTTCTTCCTTTTGTTGCCTTGACACATATTGACATACCCTGGCACCCTGTGCTACAATATCCTTAGCACCTAGCATGTATTGGCATATCTTGGCACTATTAATTAGCACATGATATAATTAGCACACCCTGGAACTCCCAAGCACACTTAGGGAATTCTTGACATGCCTTGATATTCCCTAGCATGCCTTACCAATTCTTAGCATACTTTGTCACTCCCTCCTTGGCATGACAACTAACACTCATTAACACTAGTCTCTGGCACACGTTCCTCATATTCATTAGCTTCCATGAATTTTTACCTAGTGCTCCCTTAATGTTTTTTCCTAGTAATACTGAACACTCATCAACATGCATTATCACTCTCTAGCACACCTTAGCACTCTTCAACATTCCCTTCCACTTCATAACATGCATAACACTAGTCCCTGACACATATTGGCGCTTGGCACGTGTTGGCGCTTGGAAAGTATTAGCATGTATGGAATATGTTGAGTTGCCTTAGTATGATTTGGCATGGTTTAATGCACCCACACTAGTTATATTTTCTACATGGTATCAGAGCAGGAATTTTTTGGACGACGAGTCTGTAGAGAATATCTGAAGATTTTGGTGTAAAATTTTCAAAAACAAATTGAATATTTGGAATCCTTGTGAAAATATACCCAAATGGAAAAAAAAAAATCGGTCGAATCAGAGCTCAGATGAGGGAGATATCATCGATTTAAAATCAATTCTTTTTAAAAAAATTTTATAACGTCGGGACAATTACATTATGCGTGATTCAAGAACCTATATGTACTTGAGGTACCAGATACATGCAAAGCTTTGAGGAGAAAGGCAAAAGTTAGAGACTTGGTGGTTTAGAGGGAGCATAAATTACCTCTCAACATGCATTCTCATGAGAAGAAGTCTCAGAAGGTTGTGGAGTAGCTGCCACAATTGGAGAAGTAGAGAGGAGACCGAGTGGAAGCATCCACTCAAGCAGAGACCACCACGAGGGGGAAATTTTGAGCTAGATAGGAAGAGGGAGCAACCATACTCTGAGGTGTAAGGTGGGGTGATGTGTAGACATAATCCCAAGATAAGAAATTTGGGCAAGGTCCATTGAGATGGTGTGTCTCATGGATCGAACCTGGCTACGAGGAGCCCACAGTACAATAGTAGTAGGAAGGATCAATTAGATTGATGTAGTCAGATGTCAACAAGACAGAAATCAGAGTGACAGATGTCAAATACTGGAGCACAAATCAAAGTTAGCAACAGTTCAAAGGGCAAGGATGTAGATGTCAGTAGCAGCGCAGAGAATCCACTACTAGACAGGTGCAGTAGCTAGCAGCAGCTAGAAGACTCTGATGACAGATGAATTATACTGATTTAGTTGTTCGGAGGCTATTCAGTTTCAGGATTTGCAGGTGAAAACAACACTAGAGAAGTGTAGCATGCAGAACATTCCAAAGGTACCAGATGGGGATTGATTGAATTCCTTTCTTGTTGAGAGGGAGTGTTGAAATTTGCAACAAGAAACAGTGAAATTGGAAAATAGAAAGGACAAAAAAAAATGCACCCACACCGGTGAGGAATTTTGATGTACCAGGAGTGAGGAATGTGAGGCGTCCAATTTATTTTTCCCTTAAATAAATTGGACAATAAGTTGTAATTTCGTCTCATAACAACTTGTGTCAGTTAAATAAGTCATGATGATTGAGTTAGCTCAAGAAATTCGATTGAAGGTGATCGAGGTGGATATTTGTGGCCACCCGCCTATTCCACTTAGGCCCTCGCCATTGTCTCTTTCAGTTTTTCAGTTTTTTTAATTATAGCACAATTTACTATTTTTGTCAATTTTTCAGGTCCTGAACTTCCAGAGCCGTTTTGAGGCCCCAAACAACATTTTTTGGGCATGAAAGGTTTGGAAATTTCATATAAATTGCATTAGCTGTTGTATTCCTCGGAGAGATCTTTCTAACGAGGTATCATGTGCGTCAAACGAAGATCATATGACCAAGTTACAACCTCGGGAATTTGGCTGCCCAACTAACCCCAATGGGGCCCATAAACTCTTGGTGTTACATCTCCTCGGGTTAGGGTTTTGGTTGTTTGGGGTTTCATCTTATTTTTAAATGATAAAAAGACCCTTCATCCTTATTGTAACACAGTTCAAAGGAACATAACTATCAGTTGTATTTATAGAAAATTTCCCATGTGTAACTATAAAGTCATTGGGATGCCATGATGGATTGCGCAATCAAGGAAGGTTGATTTAATTTCTTAATTAATATGGATATAATTCCATAGGAATTGCGTGAGCAAGGCAGGCTAAAGGAAGACTGAGAATTGGCTAAGTATTAGACGAATTTTTCCTAGATCAGTAGGAGATAATTGGCAGAGTGTTGGAGAATCTCAAGAGAGATTAAGCATTGTATTGTTTGATGATTCCTTGACTTAATACACAATAGAGATATATGTGTTTTGAGCTGTTGCTTTCCCCAGATACATCTTTTGTTGTGCGATTGATAATTTCTTTCTCTTACTTATATGTGATTGTGCGATCGTGTTTGTAGGAAGGATTCAATATCTTGTTTTAGTACATTACAAGATCATATTGAATCCCGTTGGTTAGATTTTATACATGAAATAGAAGAGAGGATTGATATGATCTTGTATTGCGGTGGTTATAAAGATAAACACAAATGGAGGATGGCTTGCACTGTAATTTAGAGCCAAAACAAAAGTAGACGCAGGCGTAATATTGACTGAGCTAACCCTAGTTTGAGGGTTGACATTGAGATCTGAAGTTCATGTCAAGATTCAGTCAAAGAAATGCCCAAAATCTATGGATCCATGTGATCTAGGTTGAGTCTCTTATGGAGGCAAGAGTCGTGGTTTTTTCTATGGGTGGATAGGGTTTGTTCTACAACAATTAGAAGTACATAAGTATAGTGCCCTAGTTACCTAGCATGTTTAGTTCATAAGGTATGCCCTTAAGACTGTGAAAAAATTGCGTAGAAGAAGAGCAGTTGTGACTCTTAAAGCGAGGCTTGTTTCTCAAATATAGACCGCAGATCTGGAAGATGGCTTGCAGATTCAGTATGTGTGGAGATAGTAGATCCAAAGGAGGGTGGAACCTGAGCAGAAGATTGAGCATGCAGAAGAAATGTGCCATGTGAAGAATGGATTGACATGTTGAGGAGTTGATTTGGTAGACTATCCATGGATTTTTAGACATATATCTGAAGCAACCTATAAAAAATTAGTCAATGGACTATTAGTGGTTGATTTGTGACCCTAGTTTAGTCATCTACAGATTGTTAGAAGGATGATAAGAGGAGCAGTTCAGATTTATTCATATATTGGACAACAAAGATCAAATTGTCGATACACAAGAACAATGATTTTGAGAGGACTCAAACCATTGTTATGTGGAAGATTTGAAGAGCCCCCTAGATGAAGAAAATATTGTGAGCCCTAGATCAATAAAAATAATTGACTATGGTTGGTCAGATTGATGCTAGTCCAAGTATAGTTGGAGGGTTGTTAGGCGACTATCAAAGAAGAGCCCTAACTCTTGTACTTGTGAAGGACAACAAGATTGGTAGAAGGGCATGTGTATAGGGCCTAAGGATGTGCATAATTTGAAGGACTAAAGTAGCAGTCAAGTGGGCCAACCAACTAGCCCTATTTCACTATATTGTAAAGGATCAATTCAGTGAGAATAAGGGCAACCTACATAGCCCTAGACTTCTCATCTTGGAGCCGTAGTATGGAAAAATTGGGCATACCAAAGAGTTGTTCAAAAATGGAGTTGTGAAAAACTTGTTACCACTCAAACTAGTAGTGGACCTAAAAGGGGTTCCTAAGAGGGAAACAACTAGGACAAGGAAAACGATGGAGGCTCAGCCCATTGTCACCACAGCTAAGGCTCCTTTCTCTTCACGAAATTTCACCGATGGGAAAAGTCTTGGTAGTTTAGGAAGTCACTCGTATATTATAGGTCAATGAATAGGTGGGAAGTGACCCTAGAATCCCTTTCCCTAAGATAGAATATAGAGTGGGACATGCTTGCATTTTAAGCAAGGGACCTGATCTTCTAGGGAGAGAGGAGGGGGATTGAAGGGTTGAGGGAGAAG
Source organism: Pinus albicaulis (assembly GCA_034641835.2). NCBI lineage: Eukaryota > Viridiplantae > Streptophyta > Pinopsida > Pinales > Pinaceae > Pinus > Pinus albicaulis. Next base: position 1,093,682,296 of record CM076583.1, read on the forward strand.
AATAAGACTTATAAAGGAAGTTACCAATCCCTAAAATCCTTTGGGAACTTGGATTCCCAAATGGTCCTCGATGAAAGGCCTTTGACACCAAATGGGACCACATGGGGCCAAGTGGACCCAACCTAGGCTCGGGGATGGAATTTAGCAACTAATGATGTTCCTATCTTGGAAAATGTGAGGGGAAAGGATTAGGCAATATTTTTTACTTCGATGGGTCAAATTGATCCTACTAGGCTCTAGCCTTGGGAACACCTATGCAAAACTTGATCCTAGAGCTAGGGCTTGAGGTATTTGAAGATTCCATCATCGTAATTGGCCCAAATTATGAGGAGAGTGAAGGCACCCACCAATGTTGGTGCCTCTAGGAGATCAAAGTTTTCCTCTGGCTATATTCTTGGGAAATTGATGCCCTAGGTGACCTAATGGGGCTAGACCTAGGGAAAAATGGAAAATTGTGAAAAAGAGGGGGGTGGGGCAGGGGGGGTGGGGGGGGGGGGGTGGGGTAAATCATCACCCTTTTTGAGGTACTAGCGAATAATTCACTTGGGGATATGGAGTCAGGGGTGATAATGAACAATAATTCAGTTTCTTGATCATGGAGGCCTAGAAAGTCAACTTCGTCCAATGTTAGAGGAAAACGAAAAGTGACCTTCAAGCATTTATACTTCATACAAGTGGTGAAAATTTATTGAGATAAAATTATTTCTAAGATATTTCATTCATCCAACAATGGCCCATACATTATATAAGATAAATAGACACATAATTTCACATTTCCATCATGCAGCAATTAACCCTAGTTATAGTGAAATTCAATAGTATGCAACAACAACAAGAATAGCGTTAAATTTTCACTCACAATGTTAGAGAGTATATCCAACCAGCTTCACATTTTCAAAAGCAAATCTCCAAGATAAAAATAGCCCAAATCCATACATCAAAATGCATCCATCATCCAAAATAGTCCTCCAAGGAAAAATGTGAAGTTCTCTAAAGATAGAGAGATCCCAAATCAAGTGATGATACAAATGAATCCAATTAACTCCGAGAGATCCCAGATCAAGTGATGATACAAATGAATCCAACTAACTCCTATTTATACATTGATTAGGAGTTGATCGAATTAGCTTATGGGCCTACATTAGCCCCTAAACATAAAATATTATGCAAGTAACCCTAAATTTTGGTGGCAATCCCACCAAACTATCTCATACATGGAATAATAAGCCTCATAAGAGGTCAACTGATGTCTTAGGGCCTTCTAGCTGGAGGCATACTGGGGTTCATGAGTTCCATAATGATGCATGGGGCCCATCAAAAGTGTTGGACAAGGGGGTGGCCCCTTGTTCTCCAAACATTAAACTTGTGGTGCTCTCATTAAACTTGTGGACTGAAAGGGTTGTGTGTGGCCACCATCAACAAGTAGGTCAAGTGTTGTCTTGTTCATGATAGATTGGTTGTCAAAGGATTAACACCAATCCCTAGTTTTATTCCTTGTATCAGTGTGATTGTAAAGGGTCACGATCCATGGTACAAGAGCTCTAGCCTATTGTATTGTAGTTTGTAATATAATGAATAAGGGTTTGCACACTAACACTCCCTGACATGCCCTGGCACTCTAGCATACCTTGTAATTTCCTAACATGTAACCTTGCTACTTCCTCCTTATCACACCTGAAACTCATGACACTCCCTATCAGACACTCTTATTCATTCATTACCACGCATTTTGAACTAGTTCTCCCTTGTGTTTCCATGGCACTCCCTAGAACTCATTGACACGCCCTAGCATTTGGCACATCCTAGCATGTCGCCCTAGCACTCTAGCATTCCTTGGCACTAACTTACATACCTTTAAACTCCCTCCTTAGCACACCTATAAATCGTTGATACTCCCTGTCACACACTCTTATTCATTCATTTCCATGCATTTGACACTAGTGCTCCCTTGTTTTTCCTTGGCACTCCCAAACACTCCGCCCTGGCATGCATTGGCACACCCTGGCACCTGGCACATCTTGGCACATTTCCCTGGCCTCTAGCATGCCTTAACACTGCCTAGCATGCCTTGACATCACTCCCTCCTTAGCACACCTGAAACTCACTGACACTTCCTGTCACAAACTCTTATTCATTCATTTTTAAATATAGTTTTATCTATTATGTTATGATGAACTGTCTAGTGGAATATCCATGATATTTTACGAATCACCCCAACATATATCCTTTATGCAAGTCATATGATGATATTTCTTCACACTTATTTATCTCTAGTTGTCCCAACACAGTGCAGGTCATCACCACCACCCTTGCAAAATTGAACATGATAGGTTCGTGGTCCTATCTAAGCTTGGAAGAAAAATTCAAAACTTAGTTACACAACATGATGGAAGATTATTATTATTAAGGTTTCCCATGCTTTCTAATCAATAATATCTAGTGGGATTGGAACAACAACACATTTTGTTCACGATAAATATCCATGATAGTTTACGAATCACCCCAGCATATATCCTTTATGCAAGTCATATGATGATATTTCTTCACGCTTATTTATATCTTGTCTCGACACAGTGCAGGTCATCACCACCACCCTTACAAAATTGAACATGATAGGCCTGTGGTCCTATCTAAGCTTGGAAGAAAATTTCAAAACTTAGTTACACAACATCATGGAAGATTATTAAAAGGGTTTCCCGTGCATTCTAATCAACAATATCTGGTGGGATTGGAATAGCAACAGATTTGTTCACAAGAAATATCAATGATAGTTTACGAATCACCCCAACATCTATCCTTTATGCAAGTCATATGATGATATTTCTTCACACTTATTTATCTCTTGTCCCAACACAATGAAGGTCATCATCACCACCCTTGCAAAATTGAACATGATGGGCTCATGGTCCTATCTAAGCTTGGAAGAAAATTTCAAAACTTAGTTACACAACATCATGGAAGATTATTAAAAAGGTTTCCCATGCATTCTAATCAACAATATCTAGTGGGATTGGAACAACAACACTTTTTGTTCACGAAAAATATCCATGATAGTTTACGAATCAGCCCAACATCTATCCTTTAGGCAAGTCATTTGATGATATTTCTTCACACTTATTTATCTCCTCTCCCAACACAGTGCAGGTCATGATCACCACCACCCTTGAAAAATTGAACATGATAGGATCGTGGTCCTATCTAAAACTTGGAAGAAAATTTCAAAACTTAGTTACTCAATATCATGGAAGATTATTATAAAGGTTTCCCATGCATTCTAATCAGCCATATCTGGTGGGATTGGAACAACAACACATTTTTTTCACGAGAAATTCTAACAAAGATCACAATTGAATTGATAAAAAATAGTGTTTAGAAGACAAGATTCATCCTAAACCACAAAAATAATGGATTCTGGTAATTTCTCCACTCCCTCTTGGATGCCCTTGTGACTTCTTTGATGGTGTTGCACAAGTTATCCCACCTAGCTGCAAAGTGGGCGTGGTACTCTTCCTCTCCCAGTCTTATAGTGAGAAAGTAAGGTATACCCAAAGTTAAGGCTCCAACAACTGAGTTGATTCCATTTCTCTTTGTACACTTCTGGAAATTACATTCATCAAAAGAGTCAAATCCTGATAGATCATGGGGGATTAAAAAATATGATCAATTGGGTCAATAATTCATGATAGAAAACATCTACCTACATCCCATCCTACAGGATATCATAGATCCCCCCAACTATTTGGACTAGCTATATTTCATACACATTCTCCAGGAGCTAAACACCACAACACACAAGCTTTCAAAAGAATCTCTCAAACTTCCCATCGATACATTTGTGATACTAGATTCCATCGATAGTATGGAGTATGACCAAATGATTATTCATGTATAAGCTTGAAAAACAACCCAATGTAGATTGATGCATGCACATTCCAACCATGACAATCAATTTCCACATCTTCTCAAAAGAGAAAACAAGTAAATTTTTTCTTTGTTCACTTTAGAACATAAACACCAATTTCACCCACAATGTTAAGATAAGTTGAATGATATGACCGAAAAGGTGGGAGGAGTATTTTGTGGTGTATTGAAAAGGACTAGGGGACACACATGTAGCATGGATTGGTAGAAGTGGGATGTCCAAGCATGATTTAATAAGATCTATAATCCACACATTAGAGAATGAGAAGGGGGATTAAGACCTAATTTCATAGGGGCTAGGGGGCCTGGAGGGAAGGTAACAAGAGGAATTAAAAGAGGAACCCCCGATAGTGGTGATAAGGGGATTAGGGGCCCCATTATAACAACGAATAAGTCATTAACCCATAACCACTAAATTCCCTATCCCTTAACCCCGAAGCCATAATCTCTTAAACCTACACTCATAACTCATAAGCCATCAACCCCTTGATGCATTAAACCTTAAGCCATTAACTCCTAACGTAGAATATATGAACCCCCTAAGCACTAACCCCTTATTCTCTTAACTCATGACCCTTAAACCTTAATCCATAACCCCTAAACACCTTAAAACCCAACCCCTTAACCCCTAACACCTAAATCCCTTTCCCCCCAAGCCCTTGGCCCATAACTTTTAACCCTTGAAGCCCTTCACCACTTCGTATCCAAGGCAAAAAACAACACATAAAACCAACAAAATAACCTCTTAGGAGAATCCTTCACCTCTAACTAAGAATATTGGTACCATTTGAATTTTAGAGAATTAGGTGTTGGTCTCGAGGGTGTGTGTTTGTGGGTAATGCCCTTATTAACATGTATACCAAATTTAGAACAACTGGATAATTTTCAAAACCTCAATAAGAATTGCTCACAATATCTACACTTCATGTTGACATGGAGCTTGTAGTGCTCTCCCACATAAGGAGTTGGCAATATATAGATCACTCACAATGACGCAACCTCTTCAACCCTAATGTAGAAGGAGCTAACCCTTGATACAAATATTTTGTTTGCTAAAAAAACACAATTGTGTCAATGTAGAATACTATACACAAGAGAAAATAAAATGATATTATCCACATCAATGCTTGAAATAGCCTCACGTTTTCCATGAGTGGTGAGCCAAGGGGTGAATGTAGGGCACTATTAAAGTTACATCATGTTTAAATTTCTTTTACATCACGAGATTGTTCTCCATTAGGGTTGATGCATCATCACAAGGGAGCATAACACCTTTTTGTGGGGGAGCGATTAAATTTGTAACATGATCAAGTGACATACACCTCCAATGTAAATGACATCATTATATGTCTGTGTCAAGTTTTTAAAGAGGTTATTTATAAACAATAAATTTAGTACTTGAACTTCATCTTTTCATGGCCTTGACACTAAGATGGATTTGTACTGGGAACACTTCATGCAAATAAGAGGGGACCTTATTTTTAAACCCTCATACACACTAGAGCACTAGATGTTGCCCTTCAAATCCCCCTTGGTGGTTTCAAAGTGGGTTTACATTAGTGTCTAGTTGAAACTAATGACATCAAGATATTCCTCTTCTCAATAACATATTCTAGCTTTGCCATATACACAACATTGAGTTAGAGGATCACCTCATATGTAGATGCTCCATTTATTATGGATTCAGGGGATGTTCTATTTTCTTTTATCAAGATTTAGATGGTCGTTATCTACTTTCTTTCAATACATGTCTAACTATTTTTATGAGGGAGGTCCTTGGATTTAGATCTTTATATAAGACCTTATGTGGCCTTCCCCTTTTGAACTTTTCCAAGGGGGTCACCTCCTTCCATGTTGCCTTGCCTACTTAGGGCCAAAATTGACAAGCCAATATTCAAACTTCTTCAACTATAAAATTGGTGGGGCCTCATACCTCTTATTGAACCCCTTCATGAGACATTATTTCTCCAAAGAGACTGTTGAGGATTTCCCATTGCAAATCACAGGTTGGATGTCATAGGACCTATTACCCCACTTTCTGTATGAGTTTTTAGAGGATAATTTTAAATTTTGATTGACATATCAACCCTTGTGATTCTTGTGACATTAATAATTTTCTAATTAAGATATACGAATGACTGTATAATTGGTTTGACGGCACCTTACCTTGGCCATCTAGGACACTAGGTGTAGGAAGATGTTGCTTTATCGATCACTTTAACTTGATATATATGATCCATGTATATATCTCTAATATGTATTATTTTTATTGTGGTCACTTAAAAACTCTATTCTAACTCTTAAATGTTTTAGCCATAATTCCTATGCTAAATTATTTCATAGTATTTTATAATTTTACTCATAAAAATATGTCACCTTAATAATTTAAATATATAATAGTGATTTAAGTAATTACTACACATCCTATTTTATTATACCCTTATTTCCCTTGGACAAATTTTAATTGCATAATTTCATAGCATATTCATTCATTTTAATTACGATGTCCCGCCCTATGATTCCCGCCAGTAGGAAATCAATTATTTAATTCATAAAACTATGTAAACTACTCTGTTTCAATTTTATCACCGTGCTTTCAGGTCGGGTTTTTGATCTATCAGTTGTGCAAGTTCATTGAACGAGCTTCAAGCTCTTTTTCTGCACAAGCTTAACCCAACTCGACCCTAACATCAAATGACAAGAAAAAGAATGTATGATGAATCACTTGGCAAGCAAATTACATGGTCATGATATGGTGGTCCACTGTTGATGATGCTCTCAGAATCACCCATATGGACGATTTTTTGAAGGGGGCTCGCAATTCCTTCTATGGGGGATTTTTTATTCTTCCATGGATCTAGTTCCTCAATTTCTTTTACTTTTGGCCTCTCCTTAGACATCGCTCTTGTTACCTTAAAGTTTGACCAGGTATGTACACACTTTCTCTAAATCCTCCTGAATGAAAATGTAATTCGATTTTTTAGGGTATATGAAATTGCAATGATTTATGTTTGCTACTCTTCAAAAATGAATCTTAATGAATGTCGTATAAACTCAAGATTTCGATCTTTACTATTTATTGAGGCACCTCTGCTGATAGCGGTAGAACTGTTCCAAAGTGCCATGTGCTTTTTCTCCAAGAAGTTCTTCAATATTGAAAGCTTCAAATGTGTTGTAGTTTCTTTTGCCGTAGAATCCCTATCGCTTCTTCTTAGACTGACATGGTAATGCTATTACATGTTCAAAACTTAGACTGACATGGTAACGCTATTACATGTTCAAAACCCCAAATTTGGAAGGGAAGCCCACTATGAAGTTCTCATTTTTTCCCTTGATTAACAAGCTTATTTACTCAAATTACACTAATGAATCATTGCATTTGAAGGTGAGGAGACACATTGGATCTTATATAGGATTGCAAGTGGGTTTTCATCTTGGATTTGGCCTCCCTATATTGGATCCAAGCCCTCCAGAGGATCACAATGGCATTTGTAGGCTGAGCGTTAAGAGCCATGGGCCTCCATTCATGTAAAACATTGATTGCCACACCATGGACTTCTTCAACACCACCATTTTCTTGTTCGTGCCTCAATTATTTGAGAGGATGATGCACTTGGACCATGTTGCCCCAACTGGCTACACATTGCACCTGACACTTGGCCCAGAGAAGGTTATGTCTTTCCTACGGAGACATGGGAGGGCATGTGTCATCTTCTAGCCCTCATTGATGGAGCATCGAATTGATTTGATTTTGAGCCAGTTGGAGATCCATGAGACCCATTTTGGAGCCCCAAACCCAAAATAGGGGTCCTAGAGATGTTTTGCAGCATATGACCCTCTTCATCATGATTTTTGAGGTTGCCACTTTTTTAGCATAAGAGGCCTTCACGCTGCCTCTCTAGGCCTCCACACATGCATGACATCAACCTTGCGTGGGCTTTGGAGAGAAATAAAATAATTTTTAAAGCTATCATGTTTGGATTGTAACCATGGGTGGGTTACTTAGCACATTAAGAATGTTAGAGGGGCTTTGTCATATGTAATTTGAACTCATAACATTTGTATAAATAGTTGAGAGTCGAGACCTATTCTCATCTCATACCATCATACTTGGGATTTTCGCATACCTCATTAGAGATTGCAGGCCCGCAATTTGGAGATGATTTGGATGTTTATCGATGAATTTTGATGTTTGGATCATTTTCGCTATCTCTCATGGAGCCTCGAATGTCTTGTTAATGGATGGATATATTTCACATTGTCTTGTAAGTGCTCTTTAATGATGTATTTATGATTTTCACTAATGTCTAATGCATGGAATATTGTCTCTTGCTAAAATTTTGTCCTAATTATTGAATATTGTTCTATAATTGTAATCTTGAGAAATTTTGCATGTGTTATTCATTGATGATGTGAAAAGAATGTTCCTAGTGGATACTAAATATATTTAATCCATGAAACTTCATTAACTTAAATTGAAGAGGATAAATGCTTGAAGGGGTAGTTAGGGCTTCCTCTTTAGGCCTCCTCGAAGGATGATTTGGTCAAATCAAAGTTCCCATGACTTCAACCTCCCAATGGTCTAGGCACTAGTCTTGCCCCTTGGTGATCACTCTTAATTTTTTTCCACAAAATTCCCTTTCTTTCTTCGTCCCTTTAAGGGTAAGGAGGCTCATCTAGGGCTTGGTGCGAATTCCAATAGAGGAGGAATTTTTGAGTTTGTCTTGGATAGAAATCTTCCTTTGTGTCTCCTCTAAAGGTGCTCAAGCTTTGGTGGAATTCCCGTAGTGAATTCTCCATAAATTTTGATGCCCTAGTTATCACATCAAGAGGGACACCTAGAGGCTAATCCTTCAACTTAGGGATTCTTTGAAGGCAATCTCTTTAGTTATTGGTGACGTAAATCATTAATTTCCTTTTCTCTCTCCTACCTTGACCTTGGATGCACATATATATCATGTTAAATTTCAACCCTAGGTCTCGTGTAGTTTATTTTCGAAGGGTTTTTTCGTGGAAAGTCTAAATAGCTTCTCCCAAAGATTGCACTTTTGTTGAACCTTTCAATTGAATGAGCTACCTTGCCTCACTTTAAACCTATCATTGATACATATATCACAAGTGAGTTCTACTAGGATTCCTCTTGTCGGTGAAAATCCGAGAAGAGTAGGGGACTTAGTCTGTGGTGATAGTGGGCCTATGTCCCAAGTGTTGTTGTGCCCTCTAGCTTTTGCCTATTCACAAGGCCTGCTAGTTTGTGCAACAATAGGGCCCTCTAATGCTATATAATTAATGGTAATGTTAAATTCTTAAATTAAAAGAGAACCTTCTACTTAAATTTTAACATTACTTTTAATTGTTTTATGACGTTTAAGTGATTCCAACCTCATTGGATTTCATATGGAGAAAGTAGAATTTTAGATTCCACTCAAAATCCAATAGACTAACTATTTTTAGGATTTTAGGATTTGGAGGGATTGTAGTGTTTCCATTTGATTTTGTTGCGTATGAGGGTATGGAGCAAGCATTTAATGAAGAGAACCAAGCCCTCTGTGTACCTTGATGTTAGTGGCATTGATTGTTGAAATCCTCTATCATGACCCTAGTAAAAATATACCCATAACTCAAACAAAATTTTGATTTTCATTTGACATGCTAAAATTTTTCTATCTTATTTTAATGCTTGACATCGATGATGAGGATCCCTATATAGGCTATGATTTTCATGATATATAGATATTTGTTGTAGCATGCTTTTTTCTTTTTGACACTAGAGGCCATCTAGAGCCTCTTTTTTGATGTAATTTTGGTTCAAAGATCTATTGCACTAAGTGAAATTTTGGTTATATGCTCTCTTGCTATATAAATGAGAACTTTTGCATATTTGTGTATAAATGGTTTGGATTCATATGGATGCACATGAATATATATGTTTTTCTTTAAATTTGAATGTTTTATGTATTTTTAGGTTAACCAGTTTTTTGGTTTGATTTTTTTTGATTCTGGACTGACTCTTGGTTCAGGGTTTGACTAGTTCGATGACTGATTCATTGTTGACAACATTGCTTGGGGTTTGTTCGACCAATTTTGTAGAGAAATTTTATCTAAATATTGTCTCTTCATGCCAAAATTTGACCTTGTTTTGCCACTTGGAACCCCCATCCATCATTGGATCACCTTTGATTGCTATTTTTTGAGTGATGCCTTCATCTTTTGCAAAAATTTCCATGTGGCATGTCATCTATATTTTATTCTGAGCAATTTGAGACCAAGTTGACTTTTTTACTTCGGGGACGAAATGCATTGGGAAACATGATTTGCTGAGAATTGTGAGATTTCCATGTTGAGAAATGTCTGGTAAACACTGCAACAAGGCCAAGGATGCATGTTGACTCTATGATACATGACCATGTGGTAAGAGATATGTACGCACGACATGGGTTGGACTGGCCCCGACAATTGCAATCACACCTACATAACTAGATGCTCCTATAAACCATGAGTTCCAATGTGATCCACTCCAAGTCTTCCAATCCTATCAAGGACGAAAGGAGCTAAAAGTGGGAACCAAGGGGACCGGCCATGGTCTACCATGATAGGCCTAGAACACCCTAATACAAAAATTCACATGACCTATGAGGCTTTGACTTGTATCCTTGGGCTTACGGTGGCGTTATGAAAAGTGAAGAAATGTCTGTATGTACCCTTGTTGAAATGAGGGGTAACAGTTCCACATGCATCTAAATGGATTAGTTCAAGAACCTCTCTTCATTTATGCTAATTTCCTGGGAAAGTGTTCTTCACATGCTTGCTAAGTACAATACCCTTGCACACTCTAGTTTTTTTCAATCTTGAATTTTGGCAATCCTTGCACCATATCCTTGAAGATAGGAAGTGCAACATAGAGTAGGTGACCAAATTGCTTGTGCCATAGCTTGCACAACTTGTCATTGTCATGCACTAAAGCATCATGTTTTATTGGATCGACATGCAGCTTTTAAAGGCGACCTTCTTGCACTCCTTTGGCAAAAAATCGACCATGTTCATGGTTGCCATCTCTAAAGATGATTTCTTGATCATTAATCTCAACCACACCCTTCAGATCTATCATTGATGAAATTGAAAGAATATTTTTAGCCAAACCATGATCATACTAAACATCGTGTAACTCTAGAACAAGACTTGAAGCCATGCGAAAGGGGACATCCCATTCTGATAATTGGATAAGTGGTATCATTGCTAATGCCACTTTTTCCCATCCTCTAATTCTTGAAGTTTGTAGAAAGCCTTCTTGTTGAAGGTCACGTGTTTGGAGGCTCCATTGTCAACATACCACCCTACCCCATAAATGGTGTTAGTAGAAAGACGCAAAATCATGGAGAAAGTGGTCTTAAGCTTGGATGATAACTCATCCCCTTTGGCTGAAGCTTCTACACTCCTAACAAATTGCTTTTGTTGTTGATTGGCTCTCTTCTTCTGAAAAAATCAATATTTATAGTGGCCCATCTTGTAGCACTTGAAGCATTTCACATGACTCAAGTCTTTCTTCTATTGATTTGAAGAACATGATTCTTCATTCTCACCCTTTTGATCCCTCCCAGATTCTGCTTTCTTACCACCTCTTCCCACCTTACGGATGAGAGCTAGGCTTTGAGTTTGGAACTCCTCCACTTTGGTTGCAACTGTCCCTTTTTGGATGAAGCCATCATAAAGCTTTTCGAGTAGTTTTCATGAGCACAGACACCTTGCACAAAGGCTTCCCAGGGTGTAGATAACCATTTTGTGCTATATGCATTAACTCCTCATCCTAAATCTTCATCTTGAGAAGAAAGAACTAATCTTTCACCATGCATCCTACTTACCCTAGGAACTCTGTCCTCTCAGAATATACAAAATCATGTAATGCATCTTACCCACATTGAGATCTTCACCCTCCATATATATATATTGTGCATGCACCTCCTTGCATTGGGATTTGTGCCTTTGCAATCTGGAATATGCATGGGCCTTGCCTGTGCCTATTAACGACTAATGTGTCCTCATTAATACACCTTCCTCATCAAGAACAAAACAATTCTGCACAAGGATCTAAGTTGGCGGGGATCTGCTAATCACACCGCTACTGAAGAGAATGACTTGGAGTAACAAGGTGAAACTAACACTATGCAGATTATTTTGGGTTATAATGACATATTTACCTAGTCTACTGTCAGCCTTCAAATATGGCTGGTCGGATAGAAGCTTAAAAATTTGGGTATCATGCACCATTGTGTTTTCATAAAAGCGAGGCTTTTAATGGTGACCTCATGCAATGCGGAGCTCATCATTTAGTTATTCTAGTGTTTGATACTGCATTAGGGCTAAAACCAACAAAATGGATACTATAAATTGGAAGAATCAGACTTCATTTGCCACAATTTGAATTCCTGATAGTTAGTGTTTGATGGATGACCTTATGTGGGCTGCAATTGTAAGAGTGGTCATCAGAATAATGCTAATGGCGAAAAAGATGCCATCAGTCGGACATATTAGACCAGTTCTGCAGCTCTGATTCCAATAGTTAGTTTTGATGGGTATATGTATATAAAACTTGCAGCCCTTGAATAATTGCAGTCCTTGAATACCCTCAAAAAAAAGATGCAAGATGTGAGAAACATTAGAGAAGCACAGCACTAGGGGGGATATGGAATTACTATATGTACTTTGTAATATGACAGGTGCTCTTATGTGAATCTTATGGAATCTAATTGATTGTCATTGGTACTTGGTAGGCTCATACTTACATTAGCGATGTTATTTCCTAGGAGCATTAGGTTGATATGGCACTGTAGGAGGGCCTGGAAGATGTCGTCTGCAAATTGTTTCGCTGGAATACATGTTTTTACAATGTGTTCTTTTGTTGGAACTTGATACTTGCTTAAATTTCCGCAAACATATGGAGGGGATTGGCCCTAGAGGCTTTAGTATGATTGTTGTTATAGAATGCCCTTTTTTATTGTTCATTGATGCATGCATAATCTTGTAGTGACCACTATAGATGTTTATGATATTGGAGTATTAGTTCATATCATGATTGTTAATAATTAAAGAAAAATAACTTTCTACTTATATTGGAGCCAAAGGCCTAAATAAACCATTCGGCGTGCAGGTTGTTGGATGTAAAGGCTTCCTTTAATGGCAAAGGAAAGCACGTACTGTTTATGGTATTTGAATATGCAGATTGTGATCTCAAAAAACACATTGATGCACACCGCCAATGCAATACCAAGATGTCTCCAAGGTGTATTCAGGTTTGATTTCAATTCTATGGACAAGCCTATTCAGTTTTGATAACACACAAGTGATGAGGGACAAAATTGGAGTGACATGGTTTTTCTCTCATGTTTTATGTTGAGTGAGTGTAGAGCTATATGTTCCAATTATGTAAGGGTATTGCCTATTGTCACAGCCACAGGGTGCTTCACAGGTTCTTTCTCTTTAGATCAATTCCAGTTTCATCCTCTAGTTGTTCGACTTAGAAAATGCATGATTTCTTATTCTAAACGTATATGTGTCTGACATGGAACTGAAGCCACAGAATATTTTGGTAGATCAAAAAATGGGGTTGCTGAAAATTGCAGATCTTGGACTTGGAAGAGCTTGCACAGTACCTATTAAGAGCTATACTTTTGAGGTGTGCTTGCCTTTATGCTATTGTCTGCATATTTTTCATGATAGAGATTACAGTCATAAAAAGTTCTATTGGAAAGCATGCACATATTCACAACTCTGTAGGGTCATGCCCATTTTATGCATAATGCGTGCCCTTGACATATGCAATCTATGCTTCTCTATGCATAGTCCAACATAAAATAGAACATATTTCTTAGTTTTTAGCAGTTACATTAAGCATAAGAGAAGTAGGTGTTTGAACTCTATGAACCTTTCATTTTCAGGTTGTTACTCTTTGGTATAGAGCTCCTGAAGTGCTGTTGGGTGCCAAGCGCTATTCTATGGCATTAGATGTATGGTCTCTTGGTTGCATCTTTGGTATGATATTATTCAATATGCAAATTTTTTATATCAAAAATTGGTTACAGTGTTTGATAGCATGGGAATTATTAGAGATTGTTCTTTGTTCCAGCTGAACTATGTAATCTGCAAGCACTTTTTGTTGGAGATTCTCAAATACAACAACTTATAAACATATTCAGGTAAGAGCCCAAAGAGTGGCAGGGGAAATTCTGATCACATCTAAGTAGAGCTCCCAAATATTCATATGATGATTTATGCTTGAAGGATTATCCAGGAAATAGCTTTGGCCAATTAGCAATTCCTTCATATTGGGAGTCGTGGAATAGAAAAACATTTCTACTCAAAATAACAATTTTCCTCTGGTCTGTACATGCAAATGCAAGCAGGTTGCTGGGAACTCCTAATGAACAACTATGGCCAGGTGTTACTCAGCTTAGCGACTGGCATGATTTTCCTCAATGGAGGCCTCAAGATCTTTCCAAATTTGTTTTCAATTTGGATCCAAATGGTGTGGATCTTCTTTCCGTTAGTTTCAAGTTACTTTGATCTTACGTTCATTTAATTTCATTTTTGGTCAAAAATGGTTTTATCATCTAAAGATAACATTTACATTTCCCTTTTGAATCTCTTGTTATAGATATTAATGCCTTTAACCGCTTATGCATTAACTCTCAAGAGATTTTGGATGACGTGGCTCTTGAAAGTCAGCAGAATATTCATCCTTGAAAATATTGCACATGTGCAGAAAATGTTGCAGTATGATCCTGCAAAGAGGATCTTGGCAAAAGAAGCACTAGACCATCCATACTTCGACAGTTTAGACAAATCACAGTTTTGACATCAGTTTTTGTCAAAAACCTACATCCATATTATGATTGGAGAATACTATGATGGTGCCTTCCCCGAGGGAAAACTTATAGATAAATGTGATTTTAAAGACAGCTTGGCTCCATTCATCCTCCACTCTATTCCATGTGATGGTTTGGTGGTCCAATACACCAAGTTATAATTAATGAGGGGCATAATTGTTGTAGTTCACTAATCAAATTGCATGAATACTTCAAACAACACCCCAAGCTCTGGCACTTTGCAATCCTATACTTTACTTTCCGAAGCATACAACTAGGAAAAGGAATTCCTCTAAGCATGCTGGTGACAAGATCTGGGATCACTTTGTTGTTGAGGTAATGCCATAGTTGCAAAGACCTTTCATTCCATGTAAAGCTTCCTCTTTTGTTTGTGTTTGGTTGCTTGAACAGACCATAGACTTCAAGAATTGGCATTGTGATTTATAATGAGAACAGAGTATGCAATTTATTTGAAGGCTGCGTGTGTTTCTAGAGACCAAACAAATTTCATGGTTGATGCTTAATAACTATCACTTGGAGATTGTTCTTGGGAATTTGATTGTGTAGGGTTGTAGACCATAATATATTCTAGCTATATTATAGAACAGAACATCGTCATTATTTTCGATGATTAAAGTTAAAATCCCTTTTCGTTCCCAATAATATCTTTAAGTTTCTGAGGGTAGGTGGCTTTTGACGCAAGAAAAACATGAAACTAGGTGAGAACATGAGCCATGTATTATTTTGTTCACATTGCTCCAAAGAAGAAATTTTTCTTGGATGTTAAAACTTGAGATCTATGGAAAATCAAGAGGATAGGATTATTTCCTATCTGAAATATCACAATAAATATGCATTAAAAAGAATAAATAAAAATAAAAATTGAAGGATTAACACATTTGAGATTAGATGGGAAATGGGCTGATTTGAACTTTATTACTGTCAGGTAGTCTGTCCAGCCTATGGGACTTGTAACAAGGGTTTCTAGAGTGAAACTTCATGAGTTCTTGCATTGGTGATTTTAGAAGGGAATCTAGTAGGACTGCTGTATAAATCAAAAGGTTAAAGGTCCTGTAGTTTGTCCTCTTTAGGGTGCTTGCTAGACCTGGAATTTGTTATGAGAAACACTGTATATCAATTTCTTAGATGGTTGTAGGTGAAGCATATAAGAATGGGATGGTTGTTAGTATGGTCATTGTCTAATTTTCACAATCGTAAGCCCCTTTTCTTGATTCATACATTGGCCATTTCTATCTACCAAATTTAAATTTAAGTCATGCAAATTTGTCCTATTCGTCGGTTTTCAATATTCACTTTCAATTCCACCCCTCAGCAGCCCTACCTATGTCAGCACATGTCTGTTTACAAAGGAATAAGAGATTAGGAAATAAGTATCTTGCCAAACACCCGGTTTGGTGTTTTTGCTAAGGATTCATATACAGAAGTATGAAGTCTTGACTTTGAAGTATTCTTGTACTTTGCTGCCTAACTTTATGTTTTTTGCTGATGCAAGGGATTTGCATTTTTTCTAGAAATTTCCTTTTAGGTTGCCATTGTCTACGTGCTTTAATGAATGCCATCCATTCAACCATTTGCAGTTCTGATTTTCCAGGTCCCAACTATTGTTTGTCAATTTCTGTTAATATTTCCTGCTAGGTTATTTGTTTAATAGCAGATAGTGTTAGATGATGTCACGGATGATAGGAATCTCCACAGTTCGCCATGAGTTCCTAAGGTTCTCCACGAGTGTCTCATACTTTCTGCGTTGTACTGTTTAATCCCAGTCAACTGCCTCATCTTCTGGGTCCTGATTGTGGTTTTCTTTTAGTTTTATTGATTGGATCTACAACCTTTGGGAGAGTTTTGGTACCTCAAATAAATTATTTAATAGTTAATACCTAGTTTGGTGATTGGTCACATTGATGAGAAACTTCACTGAGGTATCCTTCTTCGGTGCTATCACAAATTCGCAAATTCCATTAGGAGAAAAACTCATGCATATTACAGGTCACTGTAATACAGATGTACACTGCAGAAGAAGTTGATTTAGATGAGGCTAGTTTCATGGAATGGGCAACTTGTGAAAGTAAATTATATTGGTAGAAAAATGGATGTTCTAACTTCTATGTGACAATGGATACTGTCAGAGATGCTGTCGTCGACATGAAATGTACTGGTTATGTAGCTGAGAATGATGTCACAGTTAATGTCTTAGGTGATGTTCTTCAGTATAAGTGCCCTCCTGTATTGATGTCCTTCTTGGCATTGGTGTAGCCTGTAAATGAGACTTCCTGTACAGATGTTATCTTGTTAAAATTATGATGGCTTTGACAAATAATAATTGTTGCACTTATGACACCTTGTATGTTTGTTTTATCAGTTGCAATAATGATGTCTTGTACATTCACCATCTCATTCTCCTTAATAATAATGTCTTCAATTGACGTGGTCCTTTCAATTAGGGTGTCTTGAATGGATGCCCTTTTATCTATGAGAATGATGCTTTCTAGGGAGGTTCTTTGAGCTACAATTTCTGCATGGAATTATTTAATGGGAAATAACATGGCTACAAATTCTGCATAGACTGTCAATTGGAGAAAACTCGTGTTCAGATTTCCTTGAACCCAGCAACCTGGCAATTTACTACCTAGCAGATTACAGATCTGCTGAGGAGGAGGTAGCACCTAAATTATTCACTTCAGAACATATTGTTTTAAATTATTCACTTCAGAACAGAGACCAATCATAAGAATATTCTTATTTTGTGCAGGCCTGCAATCCATGATTGAGGAGGAATTGACAACAAACAATAAACCACATTGCTCAAAGGCATTCAACAAAATTGGCAGATATTTGGTGTTTTTTCTCAAATTCACCCGACTGTCCAGACGTTGGCTGATTCTTCTTACCTGTATGTTCAAATGCATCTCCCAAAATATATAGCCATCTAGAAGGTAATGACTCTTTGAGCCCTTTGAAAATACATCACATAATAATCTCTGCCCAATTGTTTGAGCTGCTTATCAACTCACCAATGTCTGGTCCAAACAAGTTTCCTTCAAGGATCAAATTAATTTTCTCTTTTCAAATAGAGTTTAGAAGCATTTGAACAGATTCTGGAGTTGTTGCTTTTGACCATACATTTAAAGGTCTCAAATTGCTTGATTTATATGTATTTGCATCCATTTAAAGGTCTCAAATTGCTTGATTTATATGTATTTGCACCCATTTAAAGGTCTCAAATTGCTTGATTTAAAGGTCTCCTCCTCATATGATGTACTATTTTGAATATTATATTCTTTGCATATCAAACATTATAAAGCCTCTTGCACACACATCTCTTTTATTTGAACATAATTTCGATAATCATTGCATTCATGAAGAAAGGATATATTCATGTGAAACCCTGTCCAGCTGCTTCTCTTGGCTAATGCCATCACCTACATCCCATAGAGAATCCGAAAATTGAATGTCGACTTGACGAAAGGCATTGCTTACTTCCTGCTGAGATTGAACAAGAGAATCAAAATCTCTCCTTCTAGGGGTCATTACTCTGTGCTTTGAACTTGAAGTTTGCCTCTTTTCCCTTCTCTTCTATCTCGAGACTCCAAAAACTTGCTGCAGCCCATCCTTTCTGTCTCCTCTGCCCACTGAAATTTCAAAAGCACTTCATCCTCGCCCTTATATGCTCCTTCAGTTTGAAATCCAAAATCCTCATTTCCACTATTCTTGTTTTCTGTATTTACTTCTGTTGAATCTGTATTTTGTGCTAGGTTACGAGTATATTGTTTTAAATTATTCACTTCAGAACAGAGACCAATCATAATAATATTCTTATTTTGTGCAGGCCTGCAATCCATGACTGAGGAGGAATTGACGGCAAACAATAAACCACATTGCTCAGAGACATTCAACAAAATTGGCAGATCTTTGGTGTTTTTTCTCAAATTCACCCGACTGTTCAGACGTTGGCTGATTCTTCTTACCTGTATTTTCAAACCCATCTTCCAAAATATATAGCCATTTAGAAGGTAATGACTCTTTGAGCCCTTTGAAAATACACCACATAATAATCTCTGCCCAATTGTTTGAGCTGCTTATCAACTCACCAATGTCTGGTCCAAACAAGTTTCCTTCAAGGATCAAACTAATTTCCTCTTTTCAAATAGAGTTTAGAAGCATTTTCACAGATTATGGAGTTGTTGCTTTTGACCATACATTTAAAGGTCTCAAATTGCTTGATTTATATGTATTTTCACCCATTTGAACTGAAAGCTATATTGTGCAAAGTTGTTTCAAGCTCAAAAGTATTATCCTGCCTATAGAAGCCTGAACCCCAATAATCCTTGCAGTGGCCACTTTCACCAAGTAGAATATGTGCTTCATAAACATCATCAAACCTCAAACCTCAGTTTCCCTTCCAAGTTTTTCTCTATAACAATTTTTGTGAGTCTTGCTTGCGGGACACCAGTTACAAACTTTCTTTCACTTGAAAATTCACAACAATTGAATTTAAATTAGCCTCACATGGGTTGTATTTCATTTTTAGTATATTTCGCTTGATTATTTCTTTATACAATCTCCCCACTTTTCTTATCCATGTTACGACGTTCCTTTGCACCTCTTGGTGCAATTGCTAGTTATAAGAATATTTAAGATTCTGGATCTATTGATCTGAGATGGATATTGCAATATAAATCTGAAAGATTCATGAGATTACTTCATGTTTGATCAGATTTTTTAATGATAAATGTTATCTTGCAGGAAAATTTCAAAATTTGAAGTCATATTAATTCAGTACATTGATGCAAATTCATACGCTGGTGCGATGTATATGATGGCAATTTCATTTTTTTACAGTTACTTTTAGTTTAATTATATCATTTAGCTCGATGCTTTCCATATATTTAACTAAAAATTTCTTGCTTAACAAGACTTTGTCATTTCCATGTTTTAGTGAAACTGTTTATGGTTTGATACTCTCATACAACCTTTATCCAGTTACATGCACCCTCATTCGAAAAAACAAGAGAATTTTTCTTGCCATGACTAAGTTTCTTTGTCATTGTTAACTTAAGAAAGTCTTTTAGCTAAGAAACTAGTTTCGAGGTTATGGCATAACTTGTCATATAAATTGAACAGAATTTATATCCAAAATGTTAACATGTAAACTACTTAGCTGGTTTTAGGCTTTCCATTTAAAATCTACTTCAGTTTGAACTTTGAACGAGTTGTTCCATAGACTTGAATATTAAGAGATTTTGGTGTAAGGATTAAAAATTAGCTCGTAAGGCCTCTCAGTTATTCATTTGTTTTATCTAATATAAAATTTACTATTAAATTAGAACCACTCGGCACAAATACGTCATAGATCAAGATCGTACTTTGTAGAGTGTCGTAGAATAAAAAAAAGAGCAAGGACACTGAGTTCTTTCGGTTTTCCTGGTTCTTATTCCTTTGGTGTATCTTTGCAACTTTAGGGGCAATTGCTAGTTTAAAGTATAATTCTTTAAAGGGTGCTAGCTCAATGGAAGAGCACCTGCTTTACAAGCAGGAGGTTGGTGGTTCGATTCCATCGTGCCTTGATATTCATATATATGGAATGACGAAGATCATTTTTTGGTGACGGATGCTCTTTGACGAAGATCAGTTTTTGGTGACGGATGCTCTTTTGACCATCACCAATGAGCTTATGGTGACATTTTACCTGGGCTATGAATAACAGCGATGGTGTCGGTCGTGAACGCCACCATATACCCATGCGGCAATATGCGTTATTAAGGTAATCACCATGATGTCCAGCTATATGAAACGGCAGTTCTGTACACAATCATTACCGTTATTATTCATCAGCGTGACTGCGTGCTCATGATGCGTTTATCTGGAAAGTGCGATGACGCTGCATATTAACAGTATCTTTTCAATAGTGACGGCCTGAAAGATATCAAAAAATCATTGTTGTTCATGCAAAATGGTATGATACCTATCTTATCATTAATAATTAATATTGTTGGCGGACACCAAATATACCATACACTTCGTGTGGCTCACCTGGCGTTGATTTTGATGGCTTCGGAGAATATTGTTTACCGTACCATTCTCATATGAAATAGGTATTAGTTTCATGTGCTGCAAATCGCTGGCGTTACGCGTGTATACAACACCTATACTTTCGGTGACGCCACCTTTGGTGACGTTCAATTTTTTGGTGACGTTCAATTTTTTGGTGACGGAGGCTATTGTCCGTCACCATTGCTCATATGAAATGGTGACGGTCACTATCCGTCACTATAAATTATTATTGGTGACGGACCTTGAATGTCACCACAAAACCTATACTTTCGGCGACGCCACCTTTGGTGACGTTCAGTTTTTGGTGACGAAGGCTCTTTTGACCCTCACCAATGAGCTTATGGTGACCATTTTCGCCCCTCACCAATGTCCTTTTTTCTTGTAGTGTTTGTTGATTTTCCTCCCCCTTTGACATCAATGGCAAAGAGTTTGACATTACTAGGCTCCCCCTGAGATCATGCTGCATCTTCATAGTAAAACAAGATGACTTATAAATGCGAACAATGCATCCTTTTCATATGACCAATGCTCCCCCTTAGCCTGAGCATTCAGAGATGCCCAACAACACCTCACAATCAATTTAATTTTCTGTATTTAAGTAGACCTGATCCTCTGCATGGCAGAGACTACTCATAGTTTTTGTCTAAGATATTCGAACGCTTCCCTGGGTAGAGGTTTGGTAAATATATCAGCAACTTGTTCTTTGGAGGAAACATACTCCAATTTCACCTTTTGTTCTAGCACTTGTTCACGTAAGAAGTGATATTTGATGGGAATATGCTTGGTCTTGGAATGCATAACAGGATTCTTTGAGATACTGATGGCACTTGTATTATCACACATAATGGAGATAGGAGGTGAACATTTGATTTGAAAGTCTTGTAGGGTTTGCATCATCCAGAGAAGTTGAGTGCAACATGATGGTGCAGCCACATATTCTGCTTCTGCTGTAGATAAGGCAATGGAGCTTTGCTTTTTGCTAAACCAAGATACTAACCAAGGCCCCATAAAGAATGCACCACCACTAGTGCTTCTCCGATCATCAACACTTCCAGCCCAATCTGCATCAGTGTATGCATGAAGAGTAAGATCAACATTCTTTGGATACCATAGTCCAAAGTCTTGAGTTCCTTGTAAATATTTGAATATTCTTTTCACATCCTGAAGATGAGACTCTTTTGGATTAGCTTGGAATCGTCCAACAATCCCAACTGCATGCATGATGTCTGGTCTTGTCCCAGTGAGATAAAGTAGACTTCCTATCATAGAACTGTATTCTGGTTGATTTACGGTGGGGGAATCATCATTAGAACTAATATTACATCTGGTTATCATTGGTGTACTTACAGGTTTGCAATCTTCCATGCCATATTTTTTCAGGATTTGCTTGAGGTACTTTTCTTGTGATAAGAATATACCATCTGTTGCTTGTTGCACTTGCAAGCCAAGAAAGAATGTCAGTTCCCCAAGTAAAGACATTTCAAATTCTTGCTGCATATCAGAAGCATATTTCTGACTCATAGAATCTTTATTACTTCCAAAAATGATATCATCGACGTATACAACCACAATCAACAGTTTGTCATTTTCAGTTTTTGTGTACAAGTTGCTATCAGCAGATCCCTTTGAAAATCCTTGTTGATGAAGATATTTGTCAAGACGATAGTACCATGCCCTTGGAGCTTGTTTGAGACCATATAGAGCCTTTTTAATTCTACAAACAAGTTTTTCATCATTTCCCAAAATGAATCCTTCTGGTTGTTCTATATAAACTTCTTCTTCTAGATCACCATTGAGAAAAGCAGATTTAACATCCATTTGATAAACTCTAAATTGTTGGAAGCTTGAAAAAGAAAGAAACATTCTTATGGCTTCAAGTCTGGCTACAGGAGCAAATGTTTCTTCAAAGTCTATACCTTCTTGTTGAGCATACCCCTTGCAAACAAGTCTAGCTTTATTTCTCATAACATCCCCATTCTCATTTAACTTGTTTTTGAATATCCATTTAGTTCCAATGACATTTTTGTCATGAGGTCTTGGTACTAATTCCCAAGTGTGATTATTTTCAATTTGATCAAGCTCTTCATTCATGGCTTGAATCCAACAATCATATTTGCTAGCTTGACTAACACTGTGAGGTTCAATAGTGGACAGAAATGCCAGATTGCTAGAAGATCCCATAAGAGTCCTTCTTGTTTGTACACCTGGTCCCTTTTCTCCCAAAATTTGAGATTCTGGATGATTCTTTTGAACATATCTAGAGGGAGCCTTTTCAGACAAAACATCTTCGGGTTCTTCACTTGGTTCACTGTTTGTATCATTACTATTTGATGTAGAAGGATATGTGTCATCATCATCTTCATCTGTTGTTTTCTTTTCTTCTTTTGGAGTTGCAGGAGACTCATCAATAACAACATCAATACATTCAAAAATCTTCCGAAGTCTTTTATTGTAACATTTATATGCCCTACTCCTAGAGGAGTAACCAAGAAATATTCCTTCATCTGCTCTGGGTTCAAACTTGCCAAGTTTTTCATCATTATTCTTGATGAAACATTTTCTTCCAAAAATTTTAAAATGCTTTATAGTGGGAGGATTACCATACCAGAGTTCATATGGAGTTTTATCACTATTTACACGAACATGTGCCTTGTTGAGAATGTTTACTGTTGTATATGCTGCTTCTCCCCAAAATGTGTCAGGTGTTCCGGAATCATCAAGCATAGCTCTAGCCATTTGTTGAACTGTTCTATTCATTCTTTCTGCAACACCATTTTGTTGTGGAGTGCCAGCTACAGAAAACTGTCTTTTTATGCCATGCTGTTCACAAAATTCAAGGAATTCATCTGATGTATATTCTCCTCCTTGATCAGATCTGAGACACTTGATTTTTAGATCTAATTCATTCTCAACTAGTGCTTTGAAGATCTGAAACTTCTCAAATGCTTCATCTTTGAGTTTAAGTAACCCAATCCAACACATTCTAGAGAAATCATCAATGAATAAGATATAGTATTCTTCACCACGTGGTGAATTTTTCCTCATAGGTCCACATATGTCAGTCTGAATGAGTTCAAGAGGCTTACTTGATGATACTTCCTTGGCATTAAATTGTACTCTGGTTTGCTTACCGAATTGGCAAGATTTACATATGATACTCTCAGGTAGAGTAATATTGGGAAGATCACGAACAGCTTTAAGTCTGCTTGATTTGTTGATTTGAGAGAAGTTCAGATGCCCCAACCTTCTATGCCATAGCCAATTTTCTGAATATTTACTCAAATAACATTGTTCTTTGCAGTTCTTTAATATATACAGGTTGTTTGGAGTTCTTTTTCCTTTTATAATTGCTTTACCTGTATCAAGATCACGTACCACACATTCTTTTAAACTAAAGACAACTTCAGTTCCTTGATCACACATTTGACTTACACTTAACAAGTTATGCTTTAATCCATCCACATACATGACTTCATTAGCTTTCACTTTTTCTTTTAGAAAAACAGAACCTTTTCCCTTAATGATCGCAGGAGTATCATTTCCAAATGTAACATTCTTTTCTTTTTCTAGAGAACTATATGCAAGAAGTTTGTCTTTATCACCTGTCATGTGTCTTGAGCATCCACTATCAATGTACCACTGGTTTTCTTCATCTTCTGCAAATAACACTATGCCAAAATTTTCAACCTGTAATTCCTTCTTTTTCCATACTTTGGAGCTTCAAGGAACATGTTCTTTTGGCTGAACTTTGCTCCTGCATTCAGATTCTTCATGGCCAAAGTTATTGCAATAAGCACATTCAACTTCATTTTGAAGAGGAGAAAAGTTTTTATAAGTATTCTTCTTTGTTTGAATATCAATCCTTTTCTTTCTTACTTCTCTTGTCATGATTGTTTTATATGCAACACATTGAACAACTTTATGACCAAAATTGTGACATGAGAAACATTGTCCATTGAAGAAGAAATTTCTGCAATCATAAAATCTTCTACATGAATTTACCTGTTGATAGGTGTTTCTTTGAAAGACATTCCTGTTATTGTTCTTTGAATTGAGATGATCATGCTTTACCTGTAAAGATTCTTTATTCCCTTGCTGAGTGGAAGCATGTTGTAAACCAGCTGTAACTGCTTTTAGATAATTTGGTGCTGAAGCCTGAGAAGATTCTCCGATATATCCAAGACCTGTCTTTATAAGAGGAGAACATTGTACCTTGATAATCTCATCTAAGGTTTCAGATCCTTTAGTAAATCTAAGATTCAAAGTTTTTACTTTCTCAAGTTCTTTTCTTAGACTTACTACTTCACATTCTAATTTCTCATTGTGTTTCTCCTTTTCTTCAAGCTGATTTTTCAGAGTTTCTATGATGATTTTACTCTCTTCTAAGGAGATTTTGAGTTTATTGTTTTCATCAAGAAAATCACTGTCTTCTAGAGCATCCACAAAAGTATCCTTTTCTTCTCTAGATTATTTTTCAAATGCCATGAGAAGTCTAAGATCTTGTTCACATTCTTCCTCACTATCAGATAACCCATCACTATATTCATGAGAATAGTAACTCTTTCTAGTGCTAAAACGATTCTTATTCCTTTTTACTACTTCCTTCCCTTTTTTATGTGTTTCTTTATAAGGACAATTAGTAGCATAATGACCAAATCTTCCATAATCAAAACATTTGAAAGGAAGCTTACCTCTGAACCGTCCTATGCCAAGTTGAAGTTTCTTTACAAAGTTTATCTCATCTTCTTCTGAGATATATTCTGATCCTTTTGTTTTTTATACTTCCTTCCCTATTGTAAAATTTATAAAGACTGCTTCTTTGACTTCAGATGGTCTTCCTCTTCTCATTTAATATGCAGTTAGTATGCCATGAAGTTGCACCACAGTGAGATTTTGAAGGTCCTGCTTTTCTTCAAGAGCTGAAACTTTTGACTCAAATTTTTTCGTTAGTGATCTTAAGACTTTCTCAACCAATGTAGATTCAGTTATAGTTTCTCCCAGATTTCTCATATGATTTACAATATCATCAAGATGTAAGAAGAAATTGGAAATGCTCTCCTCATTCTCCATTTTTAGATTCTCATATTGAATTCTGAGAGTTTGGATTTTAGCACTTTTTACCTTTGCATCACCTTCATAGCTTAGAATGATTTTGTCCCATATTGCCTTTGCTGTATTTAGCTGCATGACTTTGAAAAATTCTGATTCAGTTAGACTTCCCAATAGAGCATTGACCGCCTTTGCATTTGTTTCATAATTCTTTCTTTCCATCGAATCCGTTGGCACTGCAGCTGGATATTGATATCCTTGTTCAACAATTGCCCATACATCTGCTCCCAGAGATTGAAGATAGGATCTCATCCTTGTTTTCCAGAAGATTAATTTGTTTCCGTTAAAGAGCGGAGGCCTGATAGATGCTGTTCCATCTTGGTTACTCATCTTGCTTGATCTTCCTTCTAGCGGCTAAGCTTTTTCAGAAGGACCTCCTTTGATACCAATTGTTGGGAAAAATACTGAGAGGGGAGGGGTGAATCAGTATTTAGGGCTGAACAATTTTTCTTTCCTTTCTCTTAAAACCATATGTTACAGTATAGCATCCAACATGTATATCCAGAAATCTTATTATGTCATTACTTAGAGTATTGCATTAGAGCATGAACAGAAATAACAGAACAAATACATATATGAACACCAGGATTTAAGGTGGAAACCCAATTCGGGAGAAAACCATCGCTGCTGTAATCTCAGTCTTCAATATTTATTATAGAGAAAAACTTCTTACAATATGTGCTGGTGCAGACTTATACCAGCACGCAGGCACCCACCTGCAGAAGGCTATAACCTTCTCTCGTTTACCAGCCTCTCCTGGAAGGGAGCTACAACCCCCTGATCATAACACCATCTTCTACTGGCAGAAGACTTCAACCCTCAGACCCACTGCCAACCATGTTTCATCAATTTTTACATGGGATCAAGCAGCCGGATTCATATATGTTCTTCAGCAGACTTGCGCCAGTTCTTCATCATTTCTCCTGTTAAATAGACTTAAGGCTCATCATCTTTCGATCAATACGTTCATGGGTGCATTATCGATTTAGATCTATCAGTTAAGTACGTAGCTCGCTCATGCAGATATTCCTTAGAGGAATTTTTCTTTTTCAACCCTCACCCCTGCACACACAAATAATAATATTTTTCCCTTTATATAGTTTTCGCCTTTATTAAAACCATGAGTCAAGAAACATTTAACCGCTAATGGTATTCCTTTGACAATATTTTCATTAGTTTGGCCCATGGGGTTTTTATTTCTTTTTAATTTATTTATCAATTGATAAATAAATAAATATATTTACAACGTTTTAATCCCTTATGTTTAACCCTTCGGACTTTAGAAATAATATCCAATGCTTTCAAATAGTTTAATATTTCAATAAACCTTTGACCCCTGGCCCACATATGCGCCCCACCGTATCAAAATAAACTTCTTGCAAGACCATCGCCCAATCACCGTTAGATCGCGAGCCTCAAAGATCAACGACACATATGCATATCGCTCAACCTTCGATGCCGAAATTTAACGTGCGATGGCCACTGTACTTTGGTTAAACTTTGTGCAACTTCCTCATGCGACCACCGTCCGATGACCCCTTCCCAGATCAATGGCGCTCAACGATATCACTGGGCGTCCTGGGTCGAACTATAACACGCGATGGCGTATAGTGAAAAGTGGTTTTGTGATGACGTACAGGGACGCGTGTCAAGTAATTTATGGGATCTCTCCTCAACCAGGAAATACCGCTTGCTCCGCATAGGCGATGTGATGAAAACCACAAACCGCTTTCACTGTTCATTCCACACGAGATTCTTTAAAGCATATCATTAATTTAATTGATCTTCCTCCGTGATTATGTTAATGTATCAAACTCAGGTTATATATATATATATATATATATATATATATATATATATATATATATATATATATATATATATATATATATATATATACATAATGTTCTGCATTAATACAAAAGAACCCGTTTCCTCGTGGCTCACTATACCATGGCCTTAGCAACCCGATATTGTATACAACTTCACGAATCTCCTCCTTTCACAAAATCTAGATATTCTGAGTAACACACTCACGCTTTCACAATTCAAGTTGTCTATACGGGAAAAATCCCATCTATCAGTAACACATGATTTCACAAATGTCCACAGGAACTCAAATACTTTGCTGAATATATAAGTCATGAATAATATAGAACCAATCTCTCATCACCATATACGAATGAATAAATGTTTCACTCATTCTTCTCAATTTTCCAGATTTTCTATTCCTCTGTCTCTGGACCACGCTGCTTCAATTCACTGCTTGAATCTGTTCCTTGACCGATACTGCTCTCTGTAGATGCACTCTTCCTCTGTTTCATCTGCTGATAGTTTAAGTGCTTCTCCTGTCTTTGCCAATTCCTTTGCCATCAATGACAACATTTCCAACACAAGACCTGGAATTATTCATGAAGTCGGTATAGTTGGACGATTTCAAGAAAATTATAAGAAAACTCATCTCCAAGAAGTTAAGAGGATGTTCAAGTATCTGCAAGCCACTAAAGTTTTTAATCTATGGTATCCCAAAAATGTAGGATTTTCACTTCAGGTTTACATAGATGAAAAATGAGCAGGTAATGTTGCTGACCAAAAAAGTACTAGTGGAGGAGCATTCTATTTGGGTCCTCTCTTAGTTTATTGGTTAAGTAACAAACAAAGTTCTATTAATTTATCAATTGTTAAAGCATAATCTGTTGCTGTTGCCTCTTGTTGCACTCAAATTCTATGGATGATCCAAACATTGCAAGACATTCAATTAACTTGTCTTCAACTTGTACCTATTCTCTGTGACAACACTAGTGCCATAAGTATCTATAAAAATACTGCCATGCACTCCAAAACTAATCACATACCAATCAAGTACCATTTTATTAGAGAGAAATTGCTTGAACAAAAAGTCAAGTTGGAATATGTTCCTTCAAAGGAACAAGTTGCAGATTTATTTAGCAAGCCTCCTCCATGTGATTCCTTTGAATATCTTAGACATAAATTAGGAATGATTCTTGCCTCCTCACTCTGTTAATTATTCTAACAAACATAACATTTTTAGGGGGATATGTAGCTATCATCCCCAAAATTTTACTTTATGTATGCGGATCTTATGAAATAAAATCACTTGTATATGTGGTTTTTGATCTAGACAGTCATATATTCCTTTTAGTAACAAAAAATGAGTGGTACAAATTCAGGGGGATCTTCTCATATGCTTCCATCAGTTATTATTGGCTTTCTGGTTCTCATATTGAATTGTTGCAGACTGTTAATACTAACCTTATCCTTCCTAGGAATAATGGTTCATGGAAATGTTATGAGTTTTTGAAAAATCTCATATTGTTGTTGATGAAATGATTCTTTGGTGCATTTTCCTATTAATGAGATGGATATGATCAAAATTGATGGTGAAAAGTTGACACAAGTTCAGGGGAAGCATCTTCTATGCTTCTAAGATTTTGTTTATGGCATCATGGTTTCTTGAGTGCTTCTTGTTGCATGATGTTGTTTATGATGAGTACATATCATCTTCGCTGCTTAGTTGTTACTCTTGTTACTACTGAAAATACAGGTGTTGTTGTCATTATGGATGCATAGATCACATGTGGTGAATATATGGATAACATATATATATTTCTCAAGTTGCATGTAGAGAATATGATAATGGTGTCTTGTTCTTGATATTGATATATGTTATGGTATCTGAAGATGTTATTTAATGATGTTGTTGATCAATTCTATGCTATGGCCTGTGATGCTAGAAGTACCCCTTTTTTGCACATATATTGTTGATGCATGTATATGCTACCTATGGTGTTGTGGTTCAAAATATTGATATTTCTACTTGAGGATTGTCGCACTTCTTATATGTGGAGAGATTGTGCTAACCTTGATGTATAAGGTCCAGGGAATGTGTTGATAACTCTTATGTTTCTAATAAAATTGATTGATGATGCTTGAAAGAATTACATATATGGTCTTATGTTGAAGATATTGGAGAGATTCATGCCTACACTGTCTTACCTTATATGTTAATGATGAGTATGTTTACTCTGACATCTATGTAGATGCTATTAGTTGTTTATGTTGCAGATTCATATATTGTGCATGGTGGTTGTTGAGTACTCTCATAGTCTTTCTGCTTCACTATTGGGAGTCTTGTTATGGTCATGTATGTATTTTTGATGTAAAGGTCATGGAAAGAGACATTTTGTAATCATTTTAAAATTCAGTCATGTATGGGCTATTGTGATCAAGTCATGTCATGTATGTAATCCCATTATTTTGAGACATTGCTGTAAAATTTGGGTCTAATACGTAAACCCAATATGTTGGCTGACTAATGCAATCATGAGTGCATAGAGTCATTATTAATAGGAAAGGTCATATTTGGTTGAGTCATAAAGTCTTGTACTCTATTGAATATATTCAGAAGGTGCAACATATGCTGAGGGGGGAGCATGGTCAGTATGTAGATTTCATGATACATATTCAACAGATCATACCTTCAGTTCTCATTCATACTACAAGGGAAGTACTTCATTCAACCTGATTCAACCCTTTTCCCTTGATGCCAAAGGGGGAGAGAAGAATTTATGTTTACAGGTGGTTTCCAAACATCAAAGTGGTCACCATCAAGTCTAAAGGGGGAGATTGTTGGAATTATGGCTAATTTTTTGTTAATATGATGATTATGGAACTCATGCAAATTGGTACAAATATCTCATGTGATATGGAAAGATAAATTTCAGTTCAGTTACAGATGGATGAAAAAAGTGAAGTTTTAGAAAGTATCTGAACCATGGAAATATGGATTTCATTATCATGGTATTAACCCATACTAATTGGGGAAACAATGTTAATTTGATCTCGTCAATAAGTACTGACACATTACCAAAGGATTTACCTAGGGTATTGACTAAATATATATATATATATATATATATATATATATATAAGGAAATGGAGATCAAGGTGTTATGTGTGTAAGTGAATGAGTTATTCATATGTGATTTGATATAAAATAACTGTGCACCAGGGAGCAAGGAGAAGACTCATATATGATAGATATGAAAGTGTATTAAATAATAATGAGTACACTTGCTTGGTTTATTTATAGTTGTAGCTAATAACGATAGATATGTGGCTATAATGATGCTATAATTTGAATCTGTGACAGTGAGGTTTGTAGAATGGGAATTGTGTTTGTAGTGAAAGTTTTCATATTTTTACGCATGTTTGTTTCTGAATAATCGCATACATACACAAAACTATTTCTGGGTATTTGTGTTTATATTTTGTGATGTGTTATAAATTATTTTTATATATTTATATGTTTTTACCACATTATAAGCACATATATATGCTGGTATGCTTAATTACAATCACGTATATATTTCAAATCATATCTAGTCATGGTCTGAAGTTTTGCTCGATGTTAATTATTGATGATGTCTATTATATTTTTTGTTGTCTATCAACGATGTCTTGATAAGAATGATCTATATCTAATAATGTTGTCTAGGTTGATTGAGTTGTGGATTATTATATTGATCACTTATGATGATTGGGTTTTCTTGTACATGTTGTGATTTAATTTTTCAGTGATTCAGTGACTGCCACAGTGATTCAATTTAACATTGTTTTAATAGTCAATGATTTGAGTTCTATATTCATATATTATGCAGAGGAAACACATTTATACATAGGCTCTATTAATAAAAATTACGTACATATTCTAAAGTTCATTTTTTCTAGTTGAGTTTTGTCTTAAGTGGCTTGATGCTTCATATATTGAGTTGATTTGTAGATATTCAGTGATTTATATTTGTGTTTCAACATTTTAGTTTGGATATTGTTTTGGGATTATTGTTGGTGTGGGTCCAATATGAAAGTTCGATGAAATGTGGCTTACAAGTTCTTTGATTATTGTTTGACAGGTGGATCTAGTCTGAAATATTCTAAAAAGTGGTCCACAAGTAGCGGAGTGTTGCAACCTTTAGTAAGGGGGTAGGAGCCCCCTTCCAGTAGGAGTCGGTAACCAAGTTTAGGGGGTTGTAGCTCCCTTCCAGTGGGTGCTAGATAATGAGTGGAGGTTGTAGCATTATGCAGGTGGGTTCTTTCGTGATGGTAAGAGTTTGCACCAATACAAAATGTAATGAATATTTTCTTTATATAATAAGAAATAATACATATACAACAACAATGGTGGTTTTTTCCCACATGCTTTCCACCTAAAATATTGGTGTTCTATGTGTGTAGCTTATGTGTTGCGATTTTTCTATTATTTACTGCATAACTGAATGGTTAATGAATGGATAATGAAATGATTAAGTTAACCCACTGATGGAAGTTATGAAAAATAAATTTATCTAGATATACCTTGATTGCATTCACTAGAGTCACGTACATACACTAGTTTCATAAAGAAAAATATCATATAGAATTTTGAATAAAAAATTGAAAGTTAAAGTGAATTAACAATCATGATTCACGCCCCCTCCCAGTATTTTTCTAACACTGATTGGTTTTTTATTGGTATATTCCATGAGATCCCACATTCATGCTTGGAATATGGTGCGAGGGTGATTGGATGAAATAAATATTTGGTTCAACCCAATCTATGGTGGGGTGGTATGTGGAAGTCCCTGACTTGGTTGGCATTTTCATATGTTAATATGAGACATTTTCCTATTTCGATCTATGAGCATTTATATTGATGTTGGTGATATTATGACCGAGTTTCCATGGTTTCTATGTTTATTTTTTGCTATTTACATGATGTATGTTATCTATGGCTCTTGTCATGATTGGTTTAGTTATCTAATGGTTGATGCATATATGGACTAATAAGTCTTATTGAAACTAGATAGAGAGGGTTTAGATACTTCTTAGTGATTCTTAGATGAATACTCTTAGTTTATGATTAGATATGCATTCATGACCTGTAGCTTACATGTTTTCCATATGTTTCGTGAAATTTTTGTTATGGATTAAGAATATTTGGGTTAAGTTCTTGCTAGATTTTTTATTTCCTTTCATTTTTAGCACCTTTTATTACATTTTGGAAAGTTCCACGAAATTCTGGGAAGTGGTCTAAAATTTAGCTTAAAAAGGTGGCACAAATCATGGGACAACATGCTTAGAACTGAGGATTTTATGCCATAATCACATGGAGGCAATATTGTGAGTGTTTTTATATCCACATAACCACATGGAAGGAGTGTTAAGAGTGCGGTTGTCGGTCTCGGTTGGTGAAACGAGGTTCCAACTTAGCGATTGACCACCTTGGGTGTTTATCCATTTCCTGGATGATCTATAGTCCTTGTAGGATGTAATTTTAGGGTTAGTTTGTAGGCCCCAGTTCCTTAGCTGGAACTAGGAGGTCGGGTTATGACATAGTGACACTAGTCTCATGTTTACCTTGGCAGGCTTGTGAATTTGGATAAATGTGGGAGGAGGCGTTACAAAGATAGATCTAAAAACTCAGATCTAATTTATTGGTGAAGGCTTCTTCAAGTATATGAAAGTTTGAGATGAGATGAAACTTGAAGAAGAAGAATTTTGTAGGATTGAGTACTTTGAAATAGGTAATGGAAATAGTATGGAAACTAGAAATATGAATTTTAATATTGAGATGAAATTTTAAGCAACATGCAAGAAAAGACAATATTAAAGGAATCCAAGGTATAGGAGATGTAGTTCTTATAAAAAATTTAGAAGGAAATCAAACATGCAAGGAAAATTGAACATAAATTTAACATTGGGAGCTAATATTCAAATGAAATTGATGAAGAAGAAGGAAAAAAAGGAATAATAGCTCAAGGAGGAGAAATTCATTTCCAACCCATTCATATTCAGAGTATGGTTGCAACAAAATTATTCATAGGGAAGAGCAAGAAAACATTTAATAGTAGCATGAGATAGTTAGTAACCCTAAAAAAAAGAGAAACTAAATAACAATGAAGAATATCCTTTACAAGGTGAGCTCAAGGATCAATGGAGAAGTCTATAGGAATATCAGAATAGAAAAATTAAAATCAAAGGAAAATAGATAATCAAATGAGAATCAAAAGAAAAGTTGTTTCACAGAGGGTTGTGAATTGGAACAACATTCAAGGTTTCAAAAAATTCTTAAAAATAATAAGTCGATGAAGCTATATGTTAGGAACTAAAAGAGAAGATTATTGGATAAATATTATGGGGGTAGTAGCATGATTTTAGGATTAGTTGATTGATCAAACAAACCATAGAATGAAATCCATTGGTACAATAATATAAATAAATTTTCTAGGTAATTTTAAATGTCAAATGGAATAATCATACAAATCATAATAAATGGTACAAAAATAGACAACTTAAATCAGAAAGAGAAACCCAATTTTAGGGGGAGAAAGTTTATTATATTGCACGGTTCCTAAATATATCTCTATTTTTTATTAGTTGGTACCCATTTTTTCAGTGGAAACACTAATTAGGTTGAGCAACAGTTCATTTTAGTAGTATGTTATATCCACGATAATGACCAAAACCCTTTTATGGGAAGGGTGATTAGCCAATGGATTCTCAGAAGCAAAGGATTATGGAACTCATGCAAATTGGTACAAATGTCTCATGTGATATGGAAAGATAAATGTTAGTTCAGTTACAAATGGATGAAAAAAGTGAAGTTTTAGAAAGTATATGAACCATGGAAATATGGATTTCATTATCATGGTATTAACCCATACTAATTGGGGAAACAATGTTAATTTGATCTCGTCAATAAGTACTGACACATTACCAAAGGATTTACCTAAGGTATTGACTAAGGAAAAATATATATAAGGAAATGGAGATCAAGGTGTTATGTGTGTAAGTGAATGAGTTATTCATATGTGATTTGATATAAAATAACTGTGCACTAGGGAGCAAGGAGAAGACTCAGATATGATAGATATAAAAGTGTATTAAAGACTAATGAGTACACTTGCTTGGTTTGTTTATACTTGTAGCTAATAACGATAGATATGCGGCTATAATGATGCTATAATTTGAATATGTGACAGTGAGGTTTGTAGAATGGGAATTGTGTTTGCAGTGAAAGTTTTCATATTTTTACGCATGTTTGTTTCTGAATAATCGCATACATACAAAAAACTATTTCTAGGTATTTGTGTTTATATTTTTTGATGTGTTTTTAATTATTTTTAGATATTTATGTGTCTGTACCACATTATAAGCACATATATATGCTGGTATGCTTAATTACAATCATGTATATATTTCAAATCATATCTAGTCATGGTCTGAAGTTTTGCTCGATGTTAATTATTGATGATGTCTATTATATTTGTTGTTGTCTATCAATGATGTCTTGATAAGAATGATCTACATCTAACAGTGTTGTCTGAGTTGATTGAGTTGTGGATTATTATACTGATCACTTATGATGATTGGGTTTTAATGTACATGTTGTGATTTAATTTTTCATTGATTCAGTGACTGCCACAGTGATTCAATTTAACATTGTTTTAGTAGTCAATGATTTGAGTTCTATATGCATATATTATGCAGAGGAAACACATTTATACATAGGCTCTCTTAATAAAAATTACGTACATATTCTAAAGTTCATTTTTTCTAGTTGAGTTTTGTATTAAGTGGCTTGATGCTTCATATATTGAGTTGATTTGTAGATATTCAGTGATTTATATTTGTGTTTCAACATTTTAGTTTGGATATTGTTTTGGGATTATTGTTGGTGTGGGTCCAATATGAAAGTTCGATGAAATGTGGCTTACAAGTTCTTTGATGATTGTTTGACAGGTGGATCTAGTCTGAAATATTCTAAAAAGTGGTCCACAAGTAGCCAAGTGTTGCAACCTTCAGTAAGGGGGTAGGAGCCCCCTTCCAGTAGGAATCAGTAACCAAGTTTAGGGGGTTGTAGCTCCCTTCCAGTGGGTGCGGGATAATGAGTGGAGGTTGTAGCATTATGCAGGTGGGTTCTTTCGTGATGGTAAGAGTCTAAACCAATACAAAATGTAATGAATATTTTCTTTATATAATAAGAAATAATACATATACAAAAACAATGGTGGTTTTTTCCCACATGGTTTCCACCTAAAATATTGGTGTTCTATGTGTGTAGCTTATGTGTTGCGATTTTTCTATTATTTACTGCATAACTGAATGGTTAATGAATGAATAATGAAATGACTAAGTTAACTCACTGATGGAAGTTATGAAAAATAAATTTATCTAGATATACCTTGATTGCATTCACTAGAGTCATGTACATACACTGGTTTCATGAAGAACAATAGCATATAGAATTTTGAATAAAAAAATGAAATTTAAAGTGAATTAAAAATCATGATTCACCCACCCCCCCTCCCAGTATTTTTCTAACACTGATTGGTTTTGTATTGGTATATTCCATGAGATCCCACATTCATGATTGGAATATGGTGCGAGGGTGATTGGATGAAATAAATATTTGGTTCAGCCCAATCTATGGTGGGGTGGTACGTGGAAGTCCCTGACTTGGTTGGCATTTTCATATGTTAATATGAGACATTTTCCTATTTCGATCTATGAGCATTTATATTGATGTTGGTGATATTATGACTGAGTTTCCATGGTTTCTATGTTTATTTTTTGCTATTTACATGATGTATGTTATCTATGGCTCTTGTCATGATTGGTTTAGTTATCTAATGGTTGATGAATATATGGACTAATAAGTCTTATTGAAACTAGATAGAGAGGGTTTAGATACTTCTTGGTGATTCTTAGATGAATACTCTTAGTTTATGATTAGATATGCATTCATGACCTATAGCTTACATGTATTCCATATTTTTGGTGAAATGTTTGTTATGGATTAAGAATATTTGGGTTAATTTCTTGCTTTATTTTTTATTTCCTTTCATTTTTAGCAACTTTTATTACATTTTGGAAAGTTCCAAGAAATTCTGGGAAGTGGTATAAAAGTTAGCTTAAAAAGGTGGCACAAATCATGGGACAACATGCTTAGAACTGAGGATTTTATGCCATAATCACATGGAGGAAATATTGTAAGTGTTGTTATATACACATAACCACATGGAAGGAGTGTTAAGGGTGTGATTGTCGATGTAGGTTGGTGAAACGAGGTTCCAACTTAGGGATTGACCACCTGGGGTGTTTATCCATTTCCTGGATGATCTATAGTCCTTGTAGGATGTAATTTTAGGGTTAGTTTGTAGGCCCCAGTTCCTTAGCTAGAACTAGGAGGTCGGGTTATGACATAGTGACACTAGTCTCATGTTTACCTTGGCAGGCTTGTGAATTTGGATAAATGTGGGAGGAGGCGTTACAAAGATATATCTAAAAACTCATATCTAATTTATTGGTGAAGGCTTCTTCAAGTATATGAAAGTTTGAGATGAGATGAAACTTGAAGAAGAAGAAGTTTGTAGGATTGAGTAGTTTGAAATAGGTAATGGAAATAGTATGGAAACTAGAAATATGAATTTTAATATTGAGATGAAATTTTAAGCAACATGCAATTAAAGACAATATTAAAGGAATCCAAGGTATAGGAGATGTAGTTCTTATAAAAAATTTAGAAGGAAATCAAACATGCAAGGAAACTTGAACATAAATTTAACATTGGGAGCTAATATTCAACTGAAATTGATGAAGAAGAAGGAAAAAAAGGAATAATAGCTCAAGGAGGAGAAATTCATATCCAAACCATTCATATTCGGAG
Source organism: Pinus albicaulis (assembly GCA_034641835.2). Lineage (NCBI taxonomy): Eukaryota > Viridiplantae > Streptophyta > Pinopsida > Pinales > Pinaceae > Pinus > Pinus albicaulis. The sequence continues at coordinate 1,093,719,985 of CM076583.1, forward strand.
TATGGTTGCAACAAAATTATTCCTAGGGAAGAGAAAGAAAACATTTAATAGTAGCATGAGATATTTAGTAACCCTAAAAAAAGAGAAACTAAATAACAATGAAGAATATCCTTTACAAGGTGAGCTCAAGGATCAATGGAGAAGTCTATAGGAATATCAGAATAGAAAAATTAAAATCAAAGGAAAATAGATAATCAAATGAGAATCAAAATAAAAGTTGTTTCACAGAGGGTTGTGAATTGGAACAACATTCAAGGTTTCAAAAAATTCTTAAAAACAATAAGTCGATGAAGCTATATGTTAGGAACTAAAAGAGAATATTATTTGATAAATATTATGGGGATAGTAGCATGATTTTAGGATTAGTTGATTGATCAAACAAACCATAGAATGAAATCCATTGGTACAATAATATAAATAAAATTTTCTAGGTAATTTTAAATGTTAAATGGAATAATCATACAAATCATACTAAATGGTACAAAAATAGACAACTTAAATCAGAAAGAGAAACCCAATTTTAGGGGGAGAAAGTTTATTATATTGCACAGTTCCTAAATATATCTCTATATTTTATTAGTTGGTACCCCTTTTTTCAGTGGAAACACTAATTAGGTTGAGCAACAGTTCATTTTAGTAGTATGTTATATCCAGGATAATGACAAAAACCCTTTTATGGGAAGGGTGATTAGCCAATGGATTCTCAGAAGCAAAGGGGGAGAGTGAGAAAACAATAGCAGTGGACAAGTAAGAAAAAATTGGAGACAATATAAAGAGATTTTGAAAATGGAAGGTGAGTAATAAACATCAATTATGAATTGGATTCTTACAAGCTTAGGGGTGCAGAGTTAAGAATCAACCATAGTGACATTGTAATCCTTCATGCATTTCAATTATTTTTAGTCTAAGGAAGAACCATCAAAAACCTATTATATACCTTTAGGTGAAGAAAGGTGAGAGAATATTCAACCCTATTTTCCATTGTTGTCAAAGGGGGAGAGAAAGTAGACATTAGACTACCAATAGAGAGAGTGAATCAATAACTTGATAGGGGGAGTACTGCTCATTTCCATCAATGTCCGGTTGTGTTTCCATCAATAAAAAAAGGGGATATTGTTGGAAAATTTGTTATCATTGATAACAATTGATGTCATTGATGTCAAAGGATGATGATTCCTTGATTTAATTAAGTATGTGTTGATTTTATGTTTCTTGAAAGGGCATAAAAAGGTTATGGTTGTAAATTTCTCTCAGAGAGCTTTCCAATGGTATATGGCACTTGAAATAACCCTAAATGAATGAGGATAAATGATAGATTGAATATTTCGAGGGTCCCAAAAGTTCATGTTTCTGCATAATTCCAAATATCGAAGGCTCCCTCATTAAATCTCGGAAGTGTGGGGGGGGGGGGGGGGATTTTAATCTTTGTTGTCATATCTAGAAGGCTGATGGGATTTGGGTGGCATGCTCGTAAAAGAGAAAGCATGATAGTTGCATAAGCCTTGATATGGAATTCCAACCCTTGATCGAACATAATTTTAAATCAATGATCATCATGGTTCTAGATGCATTTTAGTGGTAGTCATAAGTGGTAGAATGTGATATGTTGACATAATTATATGGTGATTAGTATAATTGTGGTTTAATCCCATATAATCAAGGATTAACCTTAATCCCTACGTATGCATCCTTAGATGGTTTTAAAGGTTGGGTAAATGAACACACATAGGGACCTGGGGAGTACAATGAGTAATGCGAAATGGAAAGTAGGAGGGCGACATTAGAATTTATGGTGCCATGGGAGAGTATGAAAGGTGACTCATGGCATGCCAAACTGGAATTTTTAGGCAACCATATGGGCCATTTCAAGGTGACACATGAGACCACCTAGAGGATGCCACGTGGTAGGATGAATTTAGCACTAAAATTCCCTTGGATGGTTAAGTGTGTTGTTATAAGGATTGGTCACATGGGGAAGATATTTTTAGCCACTAAGGGCCAAGTGGCTAGAATAAAACATGGTGGTTAAGCACACATTTTTTTAAAGGTGGTTCTATGGGCTAAAATAATATCCCTTGAGGGAATTTGCGTTGGCCTCTAGAAAATAAGCCTCACCCACATCAGCATCAATCAAAGCATAATGTATATATTCAATCAATTTGTAATTGTTTACCATGATATATATATATAATCCATTTGAATGGTAGTTGGTAGGAAGCATTCTTTTTTTAAATCATAATGGTTTCTGATGAAATGAGTGTTATGGTGTGAAGGGTGTGAAATCTAATGTGTGTATGGCTATTTATAGAATAACACAGAGATGTAACCAATTGAAAAATTGTAGAGCCAAGTAGAAAATTTTATATTTATATTTGTTTTATGTGTCTTTGGGACTGCAGGGGTTGAGTTTTCTTGTTCCCTTTTGGGCTACGATTATTTGTTTGAAGGGTTTACTTGATAGAAAATTTGAAATGAAGAGTGAATAGAATGAGTGATTTGTGTTGAAACCTATTTATAACTGAGAATGAAGTATGATTTTTGTGTCCATGATTCTATTTTCCAAATGAAAATTTTATATGAAGCTTGCTATGGAGCCTGGCTACCCTGTTTATTATATTGAGTGCATGCCAATAAAGTATGTTATTCTGTTGAAGTATGAGTAATGAAGTTTATCCGATAAAGTGCTTAGTATGAAATGGATATTGTCGAGGAGAGAAGGAATTCCGATTTGAATATTAAATTGAAGCTTGTGGATCCAATTTGAAAATCTTATGAATGAGAGGTCCATTGAGATTTGGGGGTTGGTGCCTCTATAAATTTCGTGCATGCAAATAAATTGAAGAGGTGGGTGCCTCCATCAGGTTGGATCTTACATAAGGTTGTTGCCACAAAAAGTGGGTGCTTGTAGATTTTAGAGGTCGGTGCCTATATTAGACTGAATCCTACAAAAATTTGGTACTTGCATATTTCATTGGTTACTGCCTCAATCAAGTTGGAGCCTAAATTAGGTTGAAGCCTATAACAAGTGGGTGCTTTCATATTTTTGAGGTTGTTTCCTCAATGATCCAAAATGAATATAGTTTTTCCTCTAGATCAAAGTCTTCAAATTCATATGAAAATAGGATCAAGTTTAAGTGCTTTTTGACAGGATTCCAATGGTGCAAACGACGTGTAAAACCAAGTTCGCATGAAGAAGATGTGGCCAGTCAAAGTTTATGAAAAATTAGGGAAAAATGACAAAAATTCAAAGTCAAAGTCAAAGTAAATGGTAAAAGTCAATGGTTAGGATGATGTCAGCAGGACACATGTCATTTTGGGAACACACCACATGTCCAGGATGATTTCAGCAGGATCAATGATGTGTCAGAGTTTGATTGGACGGAATGGACCGATCCGGGATTGACACATGCCAGCCCCGATTTTGCCCAATTTGGCCTTATTTCCAAAAAATTTGGGGATCAGAGAGGATCGAACCCCTGACCTCCTAGAATGGCTAATTTTTCGTTAGAATTCATTCACTGGTTAATCTATGGTGTCGTTTGGTATTAAATGTGAAGATATTGTATTAATGGGTATCAGATTATGACCCTGGAAAAGGTCAGACAGTCAGGGTCAACCCCACGAACGCTAGACCTTACCACATATAATAAAGCACTACATTCCATTTATATATTTCCATACGCAACTGACGGGATATGCTAGAAGTTTATGTTAAGTTTTAAATACTGCATTCATATCATACCATATATATGTTTGCACATATATCAACGTAACGAAACCACCAGAGGTTCGATAGAAGGGTATGGTAGGGGTTTCGACTCACTGACCTTCCAAAATTATATAACACAACGCCTTCGCATAAGTCCACTAGCCGGTATGCTAAAGCAGTGGTGCTTGTAACCAAGCCACCTGAAACACCTTTTAAACATTTGCAGAGCCGAACCAGTGGAAAACTGCTAGCACATAGGTTGAGGTGGTATTTTTGCAGGAAGGTGGTTTTGTGCAGGGTAGAGGTGGTTTTGGATTTCTCCAAGGGTCTGGAGGTCACAGTGGTGGAATATAGGCAAGCTTCTACTTGTTTTAACCAAAATTCCGAGGCGGTCGCAATGGTGAGGTCCATTTTCTCATTTGAGTTTTTGTTTTTGAGCTCATAACTGTAAAATAATTTTGAAGACAAAATAAAGTGATCAGCACTAGAACCTAAGGACCTGGAGACGTAGCCAGGAATTCTGGTGAACTTCATTATTAAATTCTTGTTGTGTTAATGTGTTTGACTGTGTTTTCATTTGCTTATGTTGTTTATGTTATTCGTAATCTTATTGATCTATTACACTAAGTAACATAAGATACTCACATAGATGTCAATAATACCTTTTTAATAAATCAGATCAAGTGGTATCAGAGCTTCTGGTTAATTTTTAAAGGTTTCATAGTGTCATGGGAAGATTTGAATGAATACTAGGTCAAAGTCCAAGTGAGGAGAAGGAGAACTTGTTGAAGCAAATCCAGAGATTGGAAGGGTATTTTCAGAAAAGAAGATGAAGGAAGAAACATATTGGGAAAAGAAGCTCAATTCATGGACATATTCATGAGAATACATACGATGGTAGAAGAGATGTGTAAAGAGTTTAAAAAGGGCAAAGGTGAAATCAATTCATCACCTAAACCAGAAAAAGAATCAGGGGAAAAGCCTCTTTCATTATTTCCACCATCTTCTCCATCATCAGCATCATTGTCATCATCGTCCTCTTCTCATAAATCTAGTTCATCTAAAAAGAAGAAGAAGAAGACACCCTTTTGATCAAATTAGATGTAAAATTTGATTTACTAATTTACGATGGTGAGTTTAATGCTGAAAATCTTGATAATTGGAATGAAAAACTGAAGTTTTATAGCAAGGTATAGAAATTTTTTTCAAAAAGAAAGAAGATCCATCTTACTAGCCTTCATCTTGGAGGAACCACACTTGTTTGGTGGGAAGGTAAGACACAAGAAGATCTTCAAAAACATGGTAAAATCATTTTGACATGGAATGCATTTGTTTATGCTATTAAAAAACAATTTTATCCTTTGGCTTATATGCAAGAAGCTATGATGAGTTGGCAAACATTTCGTCAGTTAAAGGGTCAAAGTGTGAAAAGTTATACTAAGGAATTTCGTAAAAGAGCTTTGAAACTAGGAATATCATTTGACTCACTAGAAACATTATTGAAATACATAGGTGGCTTACATAGTTATTTGAGTCATACCATATTTATGTTTAATTCAACTAGCTTAGATGATGTATCAGTTCAAGCAACTCATCTAGAATCTAGGGGTAAAAATGTATCTCATGATGTTGGAAAGTCATCTAAATCTACTGAAATCAAGAATAAGGAAAAGAAGAAACAAAAATGGAAGGAAATGAAAGTGAACACTATAAAGAAAGAAAATCCCACATGCACTCACTCTAAGAAATAAAGACATGATGAGGCACACTGTTGGGTACTGCATCCAGAATTGAAGCCTAAAAAGTTCGAGAATAAAGAGCGAAAGAATGCTACTACTATGCAAAAGGACTTGGGGTCAAATTCAGGAGACGAAACAACATTTACAGCTATAGGTATAAAAGTTAAAAATTCTCAAGCATCTACAAGTACTTCTTTGCATTATGTTGATAATGAAAATGATGAGAGGAAAAGAAATGAGCTATTTCATATTAGAGTCGTTTGCAAGCATACTAAAATTGATACTTTATTTGATAGTGGCTCTCAAGTTAATTTGCTTGATAAATCAATTGTAAAGAAATTGGTTATTGAAACTAAACGTCATAAGAAGCCATATCCATTGGGTTGGGTCTGTGATCAAACTAAACTATAGGTTACAAAACAATGCAAACTTCATTTTTCAATTGGATCAGAGTTTGTAGATGAGGTTGAATTAGATATAGTCCCATTGGATATATGTGGAATTGTACTGGGGAGTCCATACTTGTATGATAGAGATGATGTTTTCTATCGAAGGGTGAATAAGTATCAACTCACTAAAGATGGAATCGAATATGTTTTAAGAGCTCATAAAATCAAAGATAACTACACTCTCATAAATTCAGGACAGATGAAAAGAATTATTAATTCAAGTAAACAATTTTTACTTATGATTGTAAAAGAAAATGACCTTGATAAATCCGATGCTTTTTAAGGCTGTAATCCTAAAAAGAAAGCAGATTTAGTTAAATTTGTTCCTGATTATGATATTCTGTTTCAAGAGCCTAAAGGGCTTCCTCCCAAGTGACAGGTAGAACATGAGATTTATTTGCAGCCAGATTCTTATCTTCCTAACATTGGAATGTATAGGTTATTAGCTCTAGAGAATGCATAAATAAAGAAGTAGGTACAAGAATTTCTCGATCAAGGGTTTATTTGACCAAGCATTTCACCATGTGGATCACCTATTGTGTTGGTACGTAAGAAAGATGGTTCATGGCGAATGTGCATTGATTTCCGAGCATTAAATAAAATAACAATAAAAAATCATTATCCTCTTCCTCGCATTGATGATTTATTATATCAGTTGAAAGATGCAGTTTACTTCACTAAGTTGGACTTGCGAAGCGGCTACCATCAGATCAGGGTTTCAGAACAAGATGTATGGAAGAATGCTTTCAAAATGAAGCAAGGACTCTATGAATGGATGGATATGCCTTTCGGCTTGAACAATGCTCCAGCTACATTCATGCGTGTCATGAATGATGTTTTTAGGCAATTTATAGATGATTTTGTAATAGTCTACTTAGATGATATTCTTGTTTTTAGTAAGACATGGGATGAACATATAATGCATGTAAAGCAGATTTTAGATGTGTTAAAAAGAGAAAATCTCTATGTAAAATTGTCAAAATGTGAATTTGGCAGGACATCTTTAAATTATTTGGGTTATATTGTAGGGGGTGGTGAATCGATGATAGATCCCTCTAAGGTTGAAGTAATTGTAAATTGGCCTAAGCCCAATACTACTACAGAAGTTAGAAGTTTCTTAGGGGCAACACAATACTGGAGAAAGTTTATTGCTAACTTTTCTTTAATTGCAACTCCTCTACATGCTTTGACAAGTGTGAAACAGGTGTTTCAGTGGGGGGAAAACAACACAAAGCCTTCGACACATTGAAAGAAAGGATCAATACAACACCAGTACTAGCACTGCCTGATCTTCAATATCCATTTGAGATCGAGATGGATGCAAGTGAATATGCCATGGGGGAAGTGTTGATGCAGCACATAAAGCTTATATGATTTTATTCTGGGAAATTCACATCAGCAGTAGTTAACTATCCTACATACGATAAGGAATTATATGCATTAGTATAGACTGTTAAAAAGTGGAAACATTACATAATGGGAAAAGAAAAAATCATACATACAGATCATCAACCACTACAATATTTACACTCACAAACTAAATTGCAACAATCAAGACACTATCGTTGGATGGGTTTCTTACAAAAGTTTCATCTTGTAATCATATATAAGAAAGGCATACATAATAAGGTTGTAGACATGTTATCAAGAAAAATCATAAATGCATCCACAATTCTTAAGCATAATTCAGTAATGCATGAAAGCTATATTGAAAAATATGCTCAAGACACAGACTTTAAGAATGTATATGAAAATTTAAGTCATGGAAAGCAGGTAGAAGAATTGGATTATTTCATAAAGGACAAACTCTTATATCATTTGGGAAAATTATGCATTCCACAAATTGAAAGATTTAATGTGATTCGAGAAGCACATACTTCTCTAATTTTAGGTCACTTTGGTGTAAGTAAAACAATTGCACAATTACAAAGATTTGCTATTGGCCACGAATGAATGAAAAAATTTCAAGATATATTAAAGGATGTACTATGTGTGCTATAAGCAAGCCAAGTAACAGAAAATTAGGCTTGTACAATCCACTTCCAATTCCTTCTCATCCTTGGGAAAGTTTATCCATGGATTTTGTTGGGGGATTGCCAATGTCTAGAAAAGGGCATGATTATTTGTATGTAGTTGTGGATAGGTTCAGTAAGATGTGTCTTTTGACACCATGTACTAAACAGTTCACAGCTGAACAAACCTGCAAAGTTGTTCTTCCAAAAAGTATGGCTTCATTTTGGGTTACCCACCTCTATAGTATCTGATCGAGATTCTCGATTTGTCAGGAAATTTTGGTCAAGTTTATGGGAACTCATGGACACAAAGTTAAAGAAGAGCATGCCATTTCATCTGCAAACAAACGGCCAAACATAAGTGGTAAACAAGACAATTGTACAGTTTCTTCAAGGTTATTGCAACAACCATCCTAAGCTTTGGGATGAGCATTTGTCTTATGTAAAACATGATTACAACCATGCGAAACATTCTTCTACTCAAAGATCTTTGTTTAAGACTTGTTTTGGTTTTGTACCAAAGTCTCCCTTGGATTTTGTCTTTGGTAAAGACAAAGCAGTGGATGGACACAACGATGTGGACAAAGCAACAAAGTTCATTGAAAAGATCCAGGAAATTCACTTGGAAGTACAGCAAAAACTAGAAAAGAGCCAAGAAAAGTATAAAGCGAGGCATGAAAAGCATCGAATTGAGCATAATTTTCAAGTTGGTGATCAAGTTTGGTTATACATCAGCAAAGAAAGACTTCAAGGGGAAGGTAAAAAGTTGAAACCAACTAGATATGGTCCTTTCAAAATTCTTGACAAAATTGGTGAGAATGCTCTCTTCCTAGATCTACCAGCTTATATGTAGATCTATTCTGTTGTAAATGTTGAAAAATTTCGATTGTATGAACCTTCATTGATTGAAGATCCAGAAGAGAAAAGTCAGGTACCTTCCACCGAAGATTTTTCACCAGAGTATCTCAATGAGTTGCAGGAGGACACAATTCTCGACAAGAGGATAAGTACTTCACAACAAGGAGAAGTTGAGTATCTTTGAGTTAGACTTAACGATACAAATCCAAGTAAAACATGATGGATAGAAATTGGAAAAGTGAAGGAAACATATCCTCACTTACTCGACAACTAAAACCAACTTTTGGTGGTCCAAAAACTTTGAGTGGGGAGGAGTGATCCAAAATGGATATAGTCTTGTCTCCAGATCAAAGTATTTAAATGTAGATGAAAATAGGATCACATTGAAGTGCTTGTCAACAGGATTCAAAGTATGTGAACGACACGTAAAACCGAGTTTGTATGAAGAAGATGTGGCCAATCAAAGTTTATGAAAAATTAGGGAAAAACGACAAAAAGTCAAAGTCAATGGTCAGGATGATGTCAACAGGACATTGTCATCCTGGGAACATGCCACATATCCAGGGTGGTGTTAGCAGGATCAATTACATGTCAGAGTTTGATTCAACATAATGGACCAATCCGAGGCGGACATGTGGTAGCCGGGATTTTGCCCAATTTGGTATTAAATGTGAATATATTGTATTAATGGGTATCATATTGTGCCGTTGGAAAAGGCTGGACGATCGGGGTCAACCCCACGACCGCCAGACCTTATCACATAGGTTAAAGTAGCACATTCCATTTATATATTTCCATACGTAACCGACGTATATGCCGTAACTTTATGTTAAGTTTTAAATACCACATTTATATCATACCATATATATGTTTGCATATATATCAACGTAAAGAAACCACCAGAGGTTCAATGGAAGGGTTGGCCGGGGGTTTCGACCTGTCGACCTTCCAAAATTATATAATGTAATGTGTTTTCATAAGTCCGCGAACTGGTATGCCAAAGTGGTGGTGCTTATAACCAAGCCACTCGAAACACGTTTTAAACACTTGCAGAGCTGAACCAGCGGAAAACCACTAGTGCGTAGTTCGAGTTAGTATTTGTGCATGAAGGTAGTTTTGTGTAGGGAAGAGGTGGTTTTTGATTGCTCTAGGGGGTCTGGAGGTCACATTGGCATAATATAGGCAAGATTATACGTGTTTTAACTGAAATTTCGATCCAGTCGCAATGGTGGGGTCCATTTTCTCATTTGAGTTTCTGTTTTTGATCTCATACCTATAAAAGAATTTTGAAGACAAAATAAAGCGGTCAACACTAGAAGCTAAGGACCCAAAGACATAGCCAGGAAGTCTAGTGAAATCCGTTATTAAATTATTGTTGTGTTAATGTGTTTAACCATGTTTTCATTTTCTTATGTTGTTTATGTTATTCACAATCTTATCAATCTATTTCACTAAGTAACATAAGCTGCTCACATAGACGTTAAGAATACCTTTTTAATAAATCATATCACTCAATTAGGTTGTACCCTAAAGCATGTGGGTGCCTACAAATTGATTAAAGGGGATTGGTGTCTCCTTTTGGTTGGTGTCAATAAAATATTGTAATCAAATATTGAAGAAGAAGATAAGAATATTTGTGATTTTATCTCATAAGGATTTTCATGTATATATTGTGTCCATGTGTATTAATGTGATGATTTATTCTGCTGTTAGGTCCCTATATTACTAGTATAGTCCCTTATTGTTGTTAGTGTAACCCCCTTATTGTTATTATTGTACCCTTGTAACCGCCATATTGTTATTATTGTGCCCTTAAATTATTATTGTTAGGTTGGCTAGGATTACATTATGGCCCCACTAGGATTACATTGTGGCCCCATGGACTCCTATATATAGAAAGGAGGTTTTGTAATTTGAATCATCCAATAATTTTTCATTCATGTAATGTATTGGAGGTTGCCCCCTCAAAGTAGATTATTTCTAAGGCATTGATATCTCTTTTCTACTATTTTTGGAGTTGGTTTCACAACATTTGGTATCATAGCTTTGAGATTCTAGGGTTTTGCTGCTCCAAACAGGTCATCATGTCATTTTCACCAAAAATCTTGAGGAACATCGTCGCAAAATTTCAGATCTTGGTTCGCAATATTTTCGAAGATATGATTTGTGCAAGTTAGGTCATTTTGGAGGCTCCTAACTTTAACCTAAACATGTCATCATGTTATTTTCGTAATAAAATTTTTTCTACGAAGGTTCAGAAGCTAAAATTTTTAGAGTGCGAAGCTACAATCCCGAGAAACATTGTCACAAAATTTCAGATATTGGTTCGCAATATTTCCAAAGATATGATCTGTGGAAGTTAGGGGTTTTTGAGGCTTCTGAATTTCATCTCAAAGAGGTGATCGTGGGAAAATAGTCATAGCTCTCTCTCTGAGCATCAGATTGGAATGTTGTAAAGCGTGGCCACAAGCACATGGACTGTATTTTTTGTTCTGTCAATTTCAGAGGCAGAGGAGGAAAAAGTGACACGTGGCAAGTTGTACAAGTTTTCTCTACTGAACCAATCATAAATTGGGTCATTGTGGGAGATTGGACATAAATTTTCCATGAAGAATCCAAATTAGATCAGGCCTATGGCATTTGAAAGAAGCTTTAGAGGGCTACTATTGGGCTGAATTTCAGGTATTGAGGATCTGTAATTATAAAGGTAATTCAATTTCAATATCGAGCTCCTCAAAAGCAAGTAAAAGGTGTGTATTTTGTTTCCAAATTGCATAAGTCTTGTTTGAAGAATCAAGTTGAATTGATTCGAAGGGCATATTGTAGAATAGATATCAGTATTGGATTCTAAAATGGCCCCTAAAAAGAATTCAACACCCATTAAGCCTTTAGAAATCTCTACTATGACTCATGAAGACAAATAATGGCAACATGCCATATCAAAATTACAAGAGCAAGTGCAACAAATTTCGCTCTCGCAAAGAGCAACAAAAAATGACATGGAAGTTTCGAAGAAAGGCGTGGAAACTAAGATGGATGGTTTGAAGAAAGGTGTGGAATCTAAGATGGATGACATGGAAGCTAAGATCGATGAGAAAATGGAAAACAAGAAGAATGATCTAAAAGAAGACATGGATGGTTTGACAAAGTTGATACAATAAATGTTTCCTAATGTTGAAAAGATAGTAGAGGAAACTCATGATGAGAACATAATAAATGTTAATCATGATTTCATAAAATCTAATGTTGGCAGGAAGAACCACCATATTCCAAAAATGGATATGAGGAAGTTTGATGGAAAGGATCCTATAACATGGATACTATAGATGGAGCAATATTTTGATCTCCATAATGTGCAAAACACACAAAAGGTACGCATTGCAACTTTACATTTAGAACAAAATACATTTGTATGGTATCGATGGCTTTGCTCCCATAAAAAAAATGTCACTTGGTCAATTTTTACGGAGGAAATGATAGCACATTATGAGGATACAAGGAGCAACACCTTCTATAGCCAATTGATAAATCTCAAACAAAAGGGTTTAATGGGGGAGCACATTGAGGACTTCCAAAAATTGAATATAAGGGTAACTGATATTCCAGATGAACACAAGATTGATCTCTTCATAGGTACTTTAAATGATAACATCCAACATGAAGTTCACGTTTTGGAACTTGATTCATTAGAGAAGGCATTCAGGTTCGCAAGAAAAATCGAATGTAAAATTATGGCGACAAGGAAGCCTACCACTCACTTATATAAAGAGGGAAGTGTTGCTACTCCTAGATTTCCACAACCTACAAGGTTGACACCACAAAAATTGGAAGAAAAAATAGCAAAAGGGATTTGCTACAGTTGTAATAGAAAATACACTAAAGGTCATAAGTGTGCTGAGAAGAAATTATTTTACATAGATTGTGAAGAGGAAGAAGAAAATGAACAAGAAGAGGATATACACCAGGAACCAACCCAAGAAGAGAAAGAAATGAGTCCAACCATATCGTGTAATGCATTGGTAGGAATTACCACTCATAAAACTCTTAAGATAGAAGGACATATCAAGAAGAAAAAGGTAATAGTGTTGATTGATTCATGTAGTACCCATAATTTTATTCATTGTAAGGTAGCCAAGGAATTGAATTGTTTCCTATACCCAGCACCAGAATGTCAAGTGATGGTTGCAAATGGAGGAACTATAAATTGCTCTGGAAAATGCCATAATATCAAGCTAACCATGGGGGAATATGTAGTGAATAGTCCAATGCTTTCCATTCCTATGGGAGGTGCTGATGTTGTACAAGGAGTACAATGGTTACAATCTTTGGGGATAGTAGCTTTGAATTTTCAAGAATTTTTCTTGAAATTTTTATTAGAAGGAAAGGAAGTCAAATTACGAGGTATTGCAGGGAAGCTGGGAAAGATAATAAGCTCTAATGTGATGACAAATATTCTAAAGAAAGAACAACGAGGAATAATTTCACAATTATGCTCACTAGAAGTTCCAACATCAAAATCATCTATTTCTGCAGATCTCCAAAAATTCTTGGACAATCATTCCAAGGTTTTTAAAACTCCGAAAGGAATCCCACCTATTCGTGATCATGATCATGCTATTCATTTGATTCCAGGAAGTGTTCATCTACATCAGGGCTTATAAATATCCTTATGTCCAAAAGAGTGAAATTGAACGTATGATTGCAGAAATGTTAGAGGTGGGTGTAATTCAACCTAGTCAAAGTTCTTTCTCTGCTCCTGTAGTATTGGTACACAAGAAGTATGGATCATGGTGCATGTGTCCAGATTATAGGGAGTTGAATAAGATCACCATTAAAGATAAATTTCCCATTCTTGTGATTGATGAATTATTGGATGAATTATATGGAGCAATTTATTTTACCAAGTTGGATCTTCGTTCAGGGTATCATCAAATTAGAATGAAGACTGAAGATATTCCGAAAACAACATTTCAAATGCATGAGGGTCATTATGAATTTTTGGTCATGCCTTTTGGACTTACCAATGCACCTTCTACTTTTCAAGGGTTGATGAATTCCATTTTCAAACCCTTCCTTAGAAAATTTGTGCTAGTATTTTTTGATGATATACTAATCTACAGTAGGTCTTGGAAGGATCATATTCAACATGTTGACAGGGTGCTCAAACTATTGCAGGAGAAACAATTATATGCAAAAACATCCAAATGTTTCTTTGGAGTACAAGAGGTGGAATATCTGGGTCATATTGTATCTCACGAGGGTGTTAAGGTAGACCCTAACAAAATTAAAGCCATTAAGGAATGGAAAGTCCCCACAACCATAAAGAAGTTGCGAGGATTTCTCGGGTTAACGGGGTATTATCGCAAGTTTGTTAAGAATTATGGGAGAATAGCAGCACCTCTAACAACATTATTGAAGAAAGATGCATTTTCATGGACTCCTGAAGCAACTAAGGCCTTTGAACATCTTAAAGAAGAAATGTGCCTAGCACCGGTCTTAGCTACGCCAGACTTCACAAAAACCTTTATTGTGGAATGTGATGCCTCAGGAAATGGAATTGGTGCAGTTTTAATGCAGGAAGGAAGACCCATTTCTTTTGAAAGTCGTCCAATCAAAGGAAAGTATTTACAAAAACCTATTTATGAGAAGAAATGTTAGCAATACTGCATGCACTAAAGAAATGGCGAACTTACCTAATGGGAAGACACTTCAAGGTAAAAACTGATCATGATAGTCTTAAACACTTTTTGGAACAAAGACTATCTTCAGAAGAGCAGCAAAAATGGGTCACAAAGGTGTTGGGTTATGACTTTGAAATAATATACAAAAAGGGAAGCTAAATGTTGTTGCAGATGCACTCTCAAGAAAGAATGAAGAGGTGGAAGCATTGCTTTGTGCCATTTCTATTATCCAACCAGATTGGATAACCGAAGCAAGAGATGAATGGAAGAAGGACGAAGAAGTGTGGACACTCATTCAAAAGTTGCAGCAAGATCCTAGTACATCTGATACATTTAGTTGGAAAATGATTCCTTATGGTACAAAGATCGCTTATATCTTTGTAAGAATTCCCAACTAAAACAAAAGATTCTTTTGGAATTGCACACTTCTCCTTTAGGAGGACACTCAATATTTTTAAAAACTTACCACAGGGTGAAGAAAGAATTTTTTTGGGATGGCCTTAAATCTGATATTCAAAATTTTGTGGCGGAATGTTTAGTTTGCCAGCAGAATAAAGTTGAGACAATTAAGACCCCAGGACTTCTACAACCTTTATCCATTCCAAGTCAACGTTGGGAGGAGATTTCAATGGATTTTATCACAAGTTTACCTAAGTCCGAAGGAAAGAGTGTCATCATGGTGGTAGTTGATAGACTTACCAAGTATGCACACTTTTGTGCATTATCTCATCCATTTAAAGTAAGTACAGTTGCTACTACATTTATGGACACAATTCAAAAGCTACATGGAAACCCAAGGGTTATTGTGAGCGACAAAGATCCCATTTTTACTAGAAATTTTTGGATGGAGTTATTTTCTTGTTTGGGTAATCAATTAGCTCATAGCTCATCTTATCATGCTCAATCTGATGGTCAAATTGAAATTGTAAATAAATGTTTGGAAGGATATCTTCGTTGTTTTGTATCTGATAAACAAACACAGTGGGTCAAGTGGTTACCTCTTGCTGAATGGTGGTATAACACTTCCTTCATACTGCAGCAAAAATGACCCCATTTATGGCACTTTATGGATATCATCCACCATCCATCACATCATCTTTAAGAGAAAATTCGAAGGTTAAAGTAGTGGAAGATCACATCGAGCATCAACAAGAAGTTCTCCAACTCTTAAAGGACAACTTGAATTTGGCACAAAATCGAATGAAACAACAGGTAGATCAACATCGCAGCGAGAGAAGTTTTGATGTAGGAGACTGGGTATTTTTACGGCTACAACCATACAAACAAATGTCCCTCAAGCAAGCTAAGAAGGATAATAAATTATTGCCAAAGTACTATGGTCCTTACAAGGTGTTGCAAAAGGTTGGTACTATGGCATACAAATTGGAGCTTCCTGCTTCTTCGCGAGTACATCCAGTTTTCCATGTTTCATGCTTAAAGAAGGTTATAGGTGAAAATCTTCCAGTTCAAACAATATTGCCGGAACTTGATGAGGAAGGAAAAATGATATTGGAACCTGAAGCGGTCACGGAAACAAGAACTCGAAAATTACGGAATCGATCAATTTCAGAGTATCTCATCAAGTGGAAGAACTTACCCACTGAAGATTCTACATGGGAGGATGAGAATTTTATACATAAGCACCCAGAGCTACTCAAGCATTGAGGACAAAACTTTTTTGAAGGAGAGGGGCATGTTAGGTCCCTATATTACTAGTATAGTCCCTTATTGTTGTTAGTGTAACCCCCTTATTGTTATTATTGTACCCTTGTAACCCCCATATTGTTATTATTGTGCCTTAAATTATTATTGTTAGGTCGGATAGGATTACGTTGTGGCCCCACTAGAATTACATTGTGGCCCCATGGACTCCTATATATAGAAAGGAGGTTTTGTAATTTGAATCATCCAAGAATTCTTCATTCATGTAATGTATTGGAGGTTTCCCCCTCGAAGTGGCTTATTTCTAAGGCGTTGATATCTATTTTCTTCTATTTTTGGAGCTAGTTTCACAACATCTGCTAATGTATTGTTATGTACTTTTTAGTTATGATGAATTGTTTAATCTGGTTAAATTGTCCATTACACTGATCCACCCCCCATTTTAGTGCAATCATAATACCAACACTATATTATTATATTTAACCACTATTATAAATCACATTTTGGAATTGAAACAAACACATCATAAGTAATGGAATAGAATGAGGCTATTGCTATTTTACTATGAATAAACTATCATACCCAAAACATAAAAAAAATAGTTTAAAGAATAGAGCCTTACCTTGAGTGGGCCCTTCTTCAAGGTCAGTGTGTGATATTGATCTTATAAAGATACCAAGATAGGCTTCAAATGAAATTCAGAACCATAATAGTGAATAACTCAAACTGAAACAAAAAATAAGAAGTTGATCGACAATGCACACCAAACTTTGTATTAACTTTCAAAAACTCGTAACTCTTTCTTCATCAAAGATTAAATTGTGAATTTTCCTCCTTTATAAATTGGTTTGGTTACAAAATAAAGAAAGATATTAATTTTTGGTTATAGTAAAGACAAGGAAACAACAATTTATCCTTACTTCCATAGGAGATGATTCTCCTCATGGGAAAATTTTAACCTTTGCTAGCTATCTAAGATTGTGGAATTTTCACTAGTACTACATGTTGAAATACTAGGAAAACATCTAATTCAATCTCACTCCAACTATTATGCACCTTCTTTGATCTATTTTTGAGATTCATGTGCTTGGTCATGTTGAATTTTCTACAAGCTTAACAATATAATACAATTTTCCACTAGAAAATTACTTCTTAATAATTGACACAAAATATTCTTATGCCACTCATATCATTGAGAAATTACACTTAATAAAACATCAAAATTAAATGAAACAGAAACAGTAAATATCATAGAAAGGAAACCATGCATAATAATGATAATATTTTTACCCTGATAAACCCATCATTGTGAGAAAATCGAGAAAATTTTCTTTAGGAGAAATTATTCTTCAAATTTTTTTACAAAATCAATAAATTAATAATCAAAGTCAAATACTAATCAAATCTAGTAAAAATTTCAGCAAGTCAACGCTGGTTAACAGTTATGAAACCGGCTCCCAAAATAGAATAAAAGAGAGGTCAACACCTTAGAAATCATCCACTTCGAGCAGGAAACCTCATTTATATTACATAAATGAAATTTTTTTTGATGATAGAAATAACAAACCTCCTTTATATATATAGGAGTCTAATGGGTCATAATATAATCCTAGTCGACATAACAATAATAATGTAAGGGCACAATAATAACAGTAGTGGGATTCTATGGGGCACAATAATAACAATATGGGGACTACATGGGAACAATGATAAAAATAAGGGGGCTATAATAACAATAACAATAAGGGGATACACTAGTATTATAGGGACCTAACATGCCCCTCTCCTTCAAACAAATGTTGTCCTCAACTCTTGATTATTTCTGGATTCTTCTGTATAAAATTCTCATCCTCCCATGTGGAATATTCAATGGGTAAATTCTTCCACTTGATGAGATACCCTGAAATTGATCGATTTCATAGTTGTCGAGTTCTTGTTTTTGTGATTACTTCAGGTTCCAATTCTATTTTTCCTTCCTTGTCAAGTTTTGGCAATATTCTTTGAACTAGGACTTGCTCCATCTTTTTGCCATTAGGAATCATTTCTTATAGCAACTTTGTCAAACCTTCCTTCAAATGTTCCATGTCCTATTTTAGATCATTCTTCATTTCTTCCATGTTTCCTTTCAGTTTTTATTTTATACCATCGATATTAGCATCCATTCGATTATTTAAACCATACATCTTATCCTCCATGTCTAATTTTAAACCATCTATGTCATCCTTGGTTGCTCTCTGTGAGATCAAAATTTGTTGCACTTGGTACCGTAATTTTGATATATCATACTACAATTCTTCCTCTTCATGTGTCATAGTAGAATTTTCTGAGGGTTTGATGGGTGTATAATTATTTTTTGGATGCATTATAGAACTCAATGCTGATAAATATTCTTCAATATGCCCTTGGAATCACTTCAACTATTTTTTCAAACAAAATTTATACAATTTAAAAAAATAAATACGCACCTTTTTCTTTCTTTTAGGAGCTCGATATTGAAATGGTTGTAACTATGTAATTTAGGATATCCAAGATCTGAACTTTGGTCTTGTGGTAGCCTTATGGGGCATCTTTCCAATGCCATAGGTTAGAGCTAATTTGGATTCTTCAAGGCAAAGTTATTCCCAATATCCCACAATGACCTAATTATGGACTGGTTTAGTGGAACGAACTTGTATGACGTGCCACGTGTCACTATTTCCTCCTTCAGCTCTAAAATTGATACACAACAAAATAACATACGTTTAATTTTGGTCACAGTTTACAGAATTCCAATCTGATGCTCATAGAGAGAGTTATGACCATTTTCCCAAGGTAACCTCTTTGAGATGAAATTCAGGAGCCTTCAAAAAGCCTAACTTCCATAGATCATAACTCTGAAATTGTTGCGAACCAAGATATGAAATATTTCCATGAAGTACTTCCATTTTTCAACGCAAATGGGTTTTTCATTAGCTTCTAAACCTTCGTAGAAAAAAAATTATAGCGAAAATTCCACAATGACCTGTTTGAAGCAATGAAAACCTAGAATCCAAAGCTCTGATACCAAAATTTTATGAAACCAACTCCCAAAATAGAAGAAAAGAGAGATCATAGCCTTAGAAATCAAACAATTCTAGGGGGAAACCTCCTTTCCATCACATAAATGAATAATTCTTGGATGATACAAATGATAAAATATCCTTTATATATAGGAGTCCAATGGGTCATAATATAATCCTAGCCAAAATAACAATAACAATGTAAGGGCACAACAATAATAATAGTGGGATTCTATGGGGCACAATAATAACAATATGGAGACTAAATGGGCACAAAAATAACAATAAGGGGGCTATACTAACAATAAAAATAAGGGGATACACTAGTCTTATAGGGACCTAACATAAACCAACCAAAATAGTCAAGTGTCAAGCTGGTCAAATAGTCGGTCTGGAGTCAAATTCGACTATGCAATTAAAGTCTGGACCTACAACCAAGCCTACAACCTATAGTCAATCCTACGATAAACTCCTAGAATGAACCCTATGGTCACTGATGTATGGTTCTGCAATCAAATCGTAGGTCAAACAACTTAGTCAATTCCCATTTAGCTTGGTCAAACAAAGATATAACTCGATCAAATAGTCCTTCACACGTGTGACTTAGAATTACTTTCTTCTATGGTATATAGATGACACATCACAATGCCTATTTATACAATTAAAATGGGTTGAAATACCCCAAGGGACATGTCCTTCATTAATTGGGCCAACTTATCTTCTTGGGTTGACTTGATGTTCTAAAATTTGTTTTTTTTTAATTTAATCTTTGATAATTTTTCTAGGCTTAATTAGGCATGCATGAATACCTCTAGATGCTACAAAAAAAATAAAACTTCCTCTTATCAAGGGAGGTATTCTCCTTGGTTGAAAATAAATTTATCCTTAGCTGAATGTCTCCTCCACAATAAAAGTTCAATATATTTCTATGTTGATGTAGTATATTTTCACATGCACGATTATACAACACTCCATATTGGAGTAGGAAATGTGGCTCCTCACATGCACGTCTTTAGGTCACTCCATCCCAGAGTAGGAAATGTGAGTATCCTAGGCCATTTACCCCTGGCCAAATCAGCATGACCCAACTAAAGTCATTCATGGATTCTCCGGAGAGGATATTCCCCTGGACCATTCACCCTTGGCCAAATCAACATGGGTCAATCAATTTCCTTTATGGCTTCTCAGGTATATTACATCAATATCCTCTAGTCAAATTAACACAGCCCATCCAAATTACTTCATGGCTTCTGAGGAGAATATATTTCCAATCCTACAATTTCCTTGGGCCATTTACCCATGGTCAAATAAATATGACCCAACCAAATTCCTTTATGGCTAATTAGGTGAATGTATCCATGTTCCTTGGCCAAATCAACATGACCTAGCCAAATAAACATGACTTCTTTGGATGCGATCTTCCCAATCCTACAAAAACATCAAAACTCCCTCTCAATGAGGGAGAATTCCACATCACACTAATATTTTCTATGAACTATAAAAAATTCACTCTAGACAGGGGCGTGCAAGAATGTTCGAAATTTCCTCATATGTGGATATGTACTAGAGCTTCACTTCTCCCCTCTACATCATGTCTTGGATGAAGTGAAATTTTTTCATGATCAAATAATCCTTGAAGTAGCTTCCAAATCAACACTAATTCTTGACTTGCAGCATTGAATATGATATAAATCTGCCTCTTCTATCCTGAGTGCAACATAATTTTTCTTTCTACTAAGCAATGATATCTTAACTATTCCTGAACTAAAGAAACACATCAAGGTGCTATTTTTTTCCTTTGCACTCCCAACCTAATCTAAATCAATATATCATTGCAACCTCACTTCACCACCTCAAAGATATCTCAAACCATATCCAACTATACCACACAGGTAACTCAACTGTTACTTCATTACATGCCTTGAATCAACCATAAAATGGCTATCTTCCTTCCTAATTGGATCCATCACCACAACTGCTTTCTAGTCACCCTAACTGGGTGCTCCCTCTAACACTGAAGTAGATCCTCCTGTGGCGATCCCAGTTCCCCCTCTGGCATTATTGATTACTTTTTCATTGAAGGATATATTACTATATGGCATGTTTTCCTCATACATGACATATCACTCCTAGAGACCTCTTGTCTCTAAGCATCTAGTCTAACAATATTAACCCATGAAATCCTCTTGGAAGTTTGCACCTTCCATTCTACCTAAATTTCTACTTCCTCAGAATTGTAATATCTTTCGTTCATCTAGAACGACCTTGGATGTACTCAAAACATGTATATAAATTCCTTTCGAACATCAATCACATCCTCTTAAGTCTATTTTTGATCCCTTAGGCCATACAAGAAACTAACCATTTGGATACTAGAGGAAAAATATTATCAGTCCACTCCCTATTTATGGGAGAACCCTCTTGCCACAAAATGTTTATTATTACTTCTCTATGTTTCCATCTAATGTGTGAATCATTACATTGGAAATATCCACAAATTTTCCTTTATGAAAAACTCCACTTAGGAGCCATGGAAGAAAAAAATTATCACCAAGAAAAAATCAAGGAAAATAGGGTGACCAAATAATAATAATAATAGTAATAATAATAATCAAGGAAAAAATATGAAGCACTTATCTCTTAATTATGGAAGACAATAGTGAGGATTGTTAACTCCCTCTCTGACAAATCACATTGAATTATTTTGAGGTTAATTTTCATCACCATCATCATCAACATTGGCTACTAATGCACACAACGTTTCCTTCCTTTTCTTCTCAGGACACTAGGAGGCATAATGTCCAAAATCATGACAAATGTGTTGAGATTTTTGGGTGTTGGGATAGCATCGTATGTGCTCTAGCTCCCAAAACTGTGGATGGTCTAGAGTACATGAGATATCCAAGATCCATAAAGCGTTTAGAATAATTCCATCTGGTTTAAGTGAATTAAATTATACATGTGATGATAATGACTTAAGTGACGCGGATCAAAAAACTTCTAATATTAGACATTGATTAGAGATTAGATAACGACTGTTGGTTTCCCAAGGAGAAAATTATAAAATAAGGGGTTGGGGTGAGGTGGAGAACACACACACTGACAGAGAACTAAAGCTAATCTGAGATTCTAGGGCATTGTTTGCTAAGTATTTCAGAAGTTTTTCAGCTACAACGAGGGGAAATATTGGCAAGCGGGATGGTTTGATCCCAGGACAAGAGTAAAATGAGGGCATAGAAGGAGAATTCTAGAGAAGTGTAGAGGCAGCAACTACACAGTCCAACCAAGAGCCCAGAAGGGGCAACATAGAGGCAGCAGGAGACAAGCAAGGCTGATGCAGGCCCAGTTAGGGTAGCACAGGGGTAGCATAAACCCTTATAGGGTGACACAGGCTCTTCCTGAGTAGTGTAGAGGTTAAAGCAGGCTAGGAAGGCTGACACAGAGGGATTCAGAGCAACACTGGGGTTTTTAGAGGCCGAAAAGGGGCTGAGTTCTATAAATATCGTTTGAGGGTGTGAATCAGTCATATTTTTACGTCTCTAGGACAGAGGTATTGCTGCCATTTATATTTCTCTATCGTTTTAACCAGTTTTTGTGCCTAGGATTGTTGTATTTAGAATATGCATAATAATAAAAAACCTCCAAAAGCTAGCATCACCAGTTTTCCCACATTTGGTTTTTTGGGGACATTTTTCCAGAAAATCGTTGTGTGTCACTTTGTCTATGAGCATGCTATTCAGTATTTGATCTGTATGTGTAGGTTTTTAACTATATTTACTTCGATGTTAATTCTGAATACCTAGATTAATAACTTATGTAATTAGGAGAAGTAAATCAAGATTTAACAGTAGGGTTTCTTACGTTTAAGAAATTTTCACATGGTATCAGAGTGATTGCAGATCAAGATGGATCTCCAGTGAGACGGCTAAAGAAATATGTGTTGCAAAAAGTAGGAGCAAAAAATAAGAAACTGAAGAGGGAAGCATAGCACCAGAAGGATGCAGAGGCAGAAAGAGCCATGTAGGGGTTGATCTAGTCCCAGTTGGGTGACATAGAGACAACACATTGCCTTTCATAGGGATGTAAAAGTAGCTTGCATTGCTCTGTCGGTGTGTAGAGGCTGCGCTGAGCCAGTCTGATCACCTAGAGGCCACACGTTGTGATATATTCCAGTAATTGATTTATGTGAAAAGTGTCGTGAATCAGAATATGAGCTACAGATCTTCATCAGTTTTTAGTGGGGTGAAGATTCTGTTGGTGCAGAATTAAGCCAAGGTAAGTTTACAAAGAGTGGGAGGATAACAACTTCTTAGCAAATTTCATTGCCAAAATAAATTTGAGGATTGATCGTAGGGTGATCGAAGAGAGCTGAATCATTATGTTTGGCAGATTTTCAAGGAGGAAATCAGTTGTTACAGGGGGAAAAGGGTGCCTTTTCACCAAGGACC
Source organism: Pinus albicaulis (assembly GCA_034641835.2). NCBI lineage: Eukaryota > Viridiplantae > Streptophyta > Pinopsida > Pinales > Pinaceae > Pinus > Pinus albicaulis. The sequence continues at coordinate 1,093,743,581 of CM076583.1, forward strand.
CTAGATATGAGCTTGAGTTGATAAGAGGGGAGAGGAAGAGTTGTTTCGACAAATTAAATCTGAGCAGATGGCGCCACATGGATTGCGTGATCAAGATAGGTTGGATGGCCTGTCCAAATTTTCTATCTGGAAGGCCAGAATATTGGTAATCCTAGAGGCATATAGCTTGAGGGAGCATGTAGAGAGTGTCTTAGCTACACCAACCGATGCGAAACTCCTGGAAGAGAATAATGAATAAGTGGCACTTGCCAAGTGCTTCATCATAGATGGGATTAAATATCATGTGGTACCAGACATAGCTGAGAAGATCAAGGCTCATGAGATGTGGAAATATTTAACTGCATTGTATCAAGGGAATTTAGTCAGAGGAATATGCTTCTGGACAACCAACTGAGGTTATTTATGATGACCAAGGGAAAGGAAATAAATCCTTTCTTATTCAGACTGTAGTTGATATAGGATCAGCTGAGTGGCATGGGGGTCAAGGTAGAGGATAATGTCATGGTGAGGACTGCTCTAAATACAGTCAGAGAGGACTGGGAAACATTTTTTCAGATCCTTTTGGGTAGAGTGGAACTTCCTAAGCGGGACAATATGTGGGATATCCTCTGATAAGAGGAGATCCACCGAATGACCAAGAGGAATACTAGCACCAGAGAGGGGAAGGTAAAGAAGGAGGAATAGGAAGATGCATCCCTGGCATCAAAGAATAAATAAGGGAAAAATAAGTGTGATATGTCAAAGATCAAATGTTTCCAATGTGGCGAACTTGGACACTTTGCCAACAATTGTCCTCAAAGGAAGAAGGACAAGGAAGCTTCTAGTTCTAAGGTTGTTGTAGTAGACGATGGCTTTGATGATGACGTAGCCATGAGCGCTCATGAACCATGAAATTGGGGCGATATTGATTAGTAGAGAAGCTAGATAGTGTTGGAGGGATCCTTGAGTAGCCCAACTCTTGGATCACATTCTTTCTACGGGAGCCTTAAGACAATAGAAAGGAAGGAATGGAGAAACTGGTACAAAGACCATAGGTGAAGCAGAGGTAGATGCTGATACGCTAGAGAGGGAGAAGCACAGTGCAGATGCACCAACAACGTAGAGGGAGTAACGTAGAGGAAACAAAAAGGAGACATGCTTACATAGTGCAGAGCAACAACAACGTAATGGCTTCAGAAGGACAATGCAGAGCAACAACTTATGGAGATTAAGTGACGAGATGAAGCTTGAATGAATTGTCTTGCATTGGGAAGGGGTCCTTCAGTTTCTTATTCTCAGCAACTATGTTACAGTGCAACAATTGGCAACACGATGCAACAATTTGAGAGGGAGCTGCGGTATGGATGTAATAGTGATAGTGGCAAAGTCATGGAAGCAGTACTGTTTAGGCAATTTAATGTCTTAAATTTCTTACATAAATTATCAACCGAGGTTTTTAAACTAATGAAGTGTGGTGCACTATATGTGCTTAGTTAACCTTCTTCTTACTTTGTTGTATGTATTTATATATGTTGTTTTGGGGTTTTTTTCTTTATGTTTAATTGTTAATATAGAACTATGAAAAGAATCAACTGAATTTAGTGAAATTTAAATGTGTAAAACTAATTTAAAAATAAGGAAGAAAAGGAAGTGTTCTTAAGTTAAAATAATTTTCATAAAAATGAATAAAAAACTATTGACTAGTTAGAATCTGATCTAAAACAGAGTTTCTATTCTAATGACTTCTAATTTAACATTAGTCCTATTCCATGGATATGAATCTTATAATTGAATTTTGAAATTGCAATGATACTTTAGATGAAAGAAGATTCAAAGGAAAACAACTAATGTATGTTCAATCACTCCAACATTCAATATGGATGTATGATAGAATCACCCTCTTGAAGTGATTTACAAGCAACTGATTATACTTTAGTTTTGAAAATCTAAGTCTAGGAAAGCAATTGAAACATGTAAAGGAAAGCGACTAAGGTACGTTCAATCACTCCATTATCCAATATGGAATTATGATAGAATCAACCTCTTGAGATGATGTAAAAGAAACTGATTATACTTTAGTCTTTAAATCTAGGAAAGAAATTAAATCATGTAAAGGAAAGACTCAATAATTGCATAGGTTAGACATTCGAGCACCCAATTGTGAAGTATGACAAGTCACCTTCTTGGCTTGATCTTTAGGAACACCCAATTATACAATTGATTGAGGATCTTAATCTAGAAAACAATGTAAAAGCATATAAAAGAAAAGCTTAATGATTGCATAGGTTAGACATTCAAGTACCCAATTTTGAAGTATGACAAGTCACCTTCTTGGCCTGATCTTTAGGAACATCCAATTATACAATAAATTGATAATTTTCTCTAGGAAAGTAAATGACAGAACATGAAAGGAACCTAAACAACTATGAGCTCTATTACCTCAAACTTAATCCAATTAGAAAATAGATGAATCTACCTTCTTGAGATGTTTTAGGAAAGAAAATATTACACAGTAATTCTATCATTGATGCTAAGAAAAAATTCATGACTTAATTCTGTGATATTGATTTAAAAATTGCGACACAATATTAATCTACTCAGGAAATTGACAAAAAAGAGTAAAGAATTAAACTAAAACAATTAATGAAAAAACCTCCTCATGTGCAGGGGCCCTCTGCGATAGATTCGGTCAAGATCCTAGCTGACTATATACACATTAAGTAGATGCTGGAACCATGAACATGATCCTTGTATTATGAAAAGAACAGAGTTTAAAATAATACATAGGGTTTCAAAAATTACAATTGTTTTTCGATTTTTGCATAACTTGTATTTAAATAAAACAAAACATAATTGTGATGAGATATTTATGCCTACAGGTGGCTATCTTAACCGAAACATAGAATTGGATTTTGACTGGTTAACTCTTGATTTGCTACGTCAGAGAAAATCAAGAGTTGTTTCGCTCTCAGCTTACGTCCTTTGACTGGACTTTGAACATGATCTAAGGCATCCTTTTCTGTCAATGTTGATCAAGAAGATAGGAGGAAATCCACGTGTGAACCATTCTTGAGATGCCCATGTGGCTCATTTCTTTATTTTCTCCTTGGAACCTGTCAAACCATGAAGGTATATGAAGAACCAACGATTAGCTGAAGAATAGGCTGCATTCCGTAGCCAAATTACAAAAATCAATTCAAATAGCAAGAACATCAGAATATAACATTGAAATCATTTAGATGCATTCCCTGAGATAAAATTGACATTTATCATTGATTGGAGTGTATGGAATTATGAGAAAGTAAGGAAAAAGGTGAGAAAGGATGTGAGAGAAAGGAAAATTATGAGTTTCAACATACCCCCACTAAGAATTCATTGCATGCCCTTATGCAATTTACAAAAAATGTGAACTTTCCTCTCCTACTGCATTTTTTTAGACACTTCTTCTAATACATCCAGTTTTCTCCTTTTTCTTTTCTTTTAAGTGACTGCCATCCTGAGTTTTCTCATAAGGAGCTTGTATTTGAGATTGATGACTACCTTGTTTAGTGATTTGTTTTTTATTTTTAACTTCCTGTTCTTTTTGTACCACAGTCCTAAGTGAAGGATGGTATTATCACTAATTACTTTCTCCAATTTATTCTACTGCTTCAAAGATTCATTCTCCTGTTTAATATGCCTATACAATATCTCTAGTTCATAGATATCCTGTTTAAGAGTATCAAATAGAGGTTCTTGTAGATTAATAGGAAGTTCTAGATTGATAGGAGGTTCTGGATTCATTGCTACATTTATCTTCTCCATTGACTCTATGTAATCATATATTTCTTGTTGTACTGGGTCTATGCCTGGAGATCTTCTACTGGGACTACCTTCAAAATTATGTATAGGAGAATTTTCAGGGTTATGTAGAGGAGAAATATTTATAGGAGATGGTATTGGAGGTTGTTCCTCTAAAATTATAAACTTTTTCTCTTGTGGTAATGTTTTCTTCATTGAACCTTAGAGTGTAGAGCTCTTTCTCAACTGCAGAGGATTTACCTTTTCTTCACTTGTAACTTTACTCTTCCTTTCTGTTTTACCTCTTGTCTTAACTTTACCTTGCTTTTTTTTCTTCATCAGCTTTGCAAGAGTAATTTCTTCATGATTTTGCTGAAGTGGAGATGCAGGTTTGTCCTCAATTCTTGTGTCAATATTCTTCCTTCTTATTTTTCTAGTATTGTATTCTTTAGGTTTCTCTGGTACTTCTTGGAAATAGTTTTTGATAAGAAAATTCTCCCAGGAATCTCTTAAATGTTTCAAATGAATTTCAAGAAGTATTTTTACCAACCCATGATGGTGCATAGTGTTATCTATAAACTACATTCTCTTTTTCATTTTTGTAGACATTATTTTAAAGATATTCAGTAAAAATAAGGGAAGATTTATTTCACCATCCTCTAAGAAATTCATCAACAATCAAATATTATTTACATACATGCAATGAAATGTACCTTCACAGGTGATAAAATTCTGCAGAATAAAAGCATGTTCCTCCATTTTTTCTTGAGTGCAGAGCTAGGAATACCTTTTCTGAAAACATAAGTATCCATACCTATATTTTTGAGGATAACCTTCCATGATTCATTGTGAAATATTTTTTTTTTGAACCACCTTTCACCAACCCTTGGGAGTTCTGTGGCATCAAATATGAATGCTCCAGTTATAGATACCTTGATATCTCCTATTTCAACTTCTACCCTGTCAAAATACCTCGCAAAAGACTTAGTGATCTATTTGTGGAAGCCATCAAATTTCTCTATGAGCTTGAGCCATTTAGCCTTTTGCAACATCTCCCTGATCTGAGCATATCCTTCCATATATTTTGTTCCCACCTGGTCTGAACTTATTATCAAACCCATGTATTCTATTATGGAGAGTCTAGCCTTCAGAATTATCCTTCTCTATTATGAAGTGAATTGGATTACGGATCTGCTGAAGGATGTCGAGGGTTTGTAGGAATGAGTGAAACGGATTGGGGTTTTAAAGAAACGTAGATGGATATGTCACTTCAATAGGTCATAATCGTTAATCATAAATGGGGGAGTCTATTGTGGACTATTATGAAACATAATGTGGATGATGTGGCCGATCTATGATACGATAGGAGTCCCAAACAAATCAAATGATGCCATGTCAAGGTAGCATATGATTGTCTACATTATACATGCTAATGTGTTGACCTTGCTATTAAAATAAAATTTGCAACTTTACCTTTAGAACTAACCTTTTGTTTGTCGTTTTTTTTATGTTGATTCTTCAGGTACCTTTTAGCATGGTAGTCTTCAAATGTAGTCCTTCAAATTTCTGCATTCATCATTTTTTCAGTAGGCTGTACAAATGTGTTAGAGCTGTGGAATGGAATGTACTTATAGAAATGGAATGTGCTTGTAGAATATGGAATCATTTGCATAATGTGGAATCAGCCACAGAATGGAATGTAACTGCAGAATGGGATGTGGATACAGAATGTGGAATCTGCATAATGAATATAAGTTGTAGAAAGGAATATGAGTGTGGAATGGAATGTAGCTACAAAATGGAATATGACTGTGGAATGGAATGTAACTGCAAAATGGAATATGAGATCCAAAATGGAATGTAAATGCAGTATTGAATGTATTTTTGTACTACTAATTATTGTAGAAAAGAAAGGGAAAATATAGTATGTCATAAATTTCTGGTTTTCATCCTGTATTTTCTATATAAGGATGCCAATAATTGGTTGGTTTTTATACTTATACAATTTATTTTTTATTTTTTATTTTATTTTTTTATTTTTTTTTAGATAGGAAAAATAAAATCTAAGTTAGGGAAGAAGAAGGATTCTTCTTCACTACATATAAGTATTATCTTGGAAAATCTTGATAAAATATTCTCTTGAAATTGGCTTATGATATACTTTTAATTGATGTCCATTCACAAGAAAAGTTACCTTTTCTTCATCAATTGTCCTTATCCTGATTGCTCCATTGTCAAAGACTTTTTCAATCTAATAAGGCCCAAGCCAATGAGTCTGAAACTTTCTTTGAAATTATTTAAACTTTGAATCGAACAAAAGTGCCCAATCCAATGCTTGAAACTTCTTCTCTTTGATATATTTATCATGCCATTTGGACCTTTGCTAGTGAACTATACTAGTTATTTGAACTGCATCTTTCCTGATTTCATCAAGCTCATTGAGTTGCTCCAATATATGCTTATGTGCTTCTAATAAATCAAGTCCCAATTCGACTACCATCTTGTAGGTTTGAATCTGAAATTCTATAGGGAACAAGACTTGTTTCCCATAAACAAGTTCATAGGGAGTATGTCCTATTGTATTCATCCATGTAGTTCTGTAGGCCCATAAGGATTTAGGAAGCCTTTCTGCCCAATCTCTTCTGTGTAGATGTACAGTCTTAGTGCTAATTCCTTCAATCACTTTATTGGTAGACTCTACTTGACCATTTTCTTGTGGATGATAAGGAGTGGATTTTATGTGCTTGATCTTGTAGGTTTCCACAAGCTTTTCCACCAATTTTGATGTAAAATGAGATCCCTGTTCTGTCACAATTTATCTTGGAACACCAAAACGAGTGAAGTCAAAAATAAATTTAACTACATAATGTTTATTAGCTAAAGGAAGTGCTTTAGCTTGTACCCATTTAGTGACGTAATTAGTACATACCAGAATGTAATTATTTTGATTGGATGGTGGATTGATTGTTTCAAAAAAATCCAAGGCCCATTTTTCAAATAGTTTGATGAGGACTTGAGGTTGTAATGGAATTTCATCTAAAGGAATAGGTTTCCCCATCCTTTAACATTTGTCACACCTTTTGACATATTATTTGGTATCCTTGAAGGTGGATGGCCAATAATATCCTAAATGAAGGATTTTATAGGTTGTTCTCTTATCAGGAAGGTGTCCACCACAGGGTTCATCATGACATGCTTTAAGAATCTCAGACATTTCATCTTCTTGAACAAACCTTCTCATAATGACATCTAGACCTCCTTTATACAGTTCATCATTAATCCTTGATTAATTTTCACGGGTGAAAATGTGAAGTTGGGTTACACTTTTTCCCTTTTTTGAGAAAAAAATGATTTTTTTTTTGTTCTTCAACTTTCTGCAAGCCAACCCTAGATGCGGGTGTTAATGTGTAAGAATACGGTGATGGGCCTGTGAGATGGCACGTGGAAAGGACACATGGCCACCTGCAGGCCTCACTTATGGTGCCTCTATGCAATTAAAACTCCAAGCCGTCACCTTATGTGACATTTATGCCGTTGTGGGTGTCGAGGCCATCAACATTTCAAAATGCCGCACTCTGGTTCTCCTCCTCAGCTCCTCGCCTCTGCGCTTGGGTTATAGGCATCACCTCAGCTCCTTCTGTTTTTTTCTATGTTGCCTCTACTTTCGCCATTACATTTTGGTTGCTCCCCGAAGGCTGAGGAGCCCAGCTCTCGCACCTCTCTCAGCCGGCGATGCAACCTGGGCTGCTGTGTTGAATTCCTCATCGGATTCCATTATTCACAGAGCCCTTTCTATCCTTTGCAATCCTCTGCCCCTTTTGAGCTATATTTTCCCTCCACCTCTCTATCTTCCATTTCCAACTTTTTCTGCTCCCTCTCGTTGCGTGTTGACATGCCTCGGCTCAGGCATCACTTGAGATATCGAAGAGGCAGTTCTAGGGCACGCTCTTCTAGCCGGCGTCGCTCTTCCACTTCCAGCTCCTTGTCATCTTCTCATGAGTGTCTTCAGGGTCGCTACCCCAACACACATAGTGGGCGTGGTCGTCTTGCCACCTCCTCCCCTTGGTGCACTGCCTCTGAACACATGGCACCTCCTCTCTCTCGTCTCGCTGCCTCTACCTCTTTGCACAGCCTGACTACTGCTCATTTCCATTTCTAGTGTAGCACCAACTGCCCTCTTGTTGTTTTGACCATCACGGTTTCTTTTTGTGAAATCCCAAAGGTGATCCCTGGCCCCTCCTCGCCCGCACGCTCGAGTAACATTCCTGGCTCCTCTGACATCGTGAAACCTCCTCAAGCTTCAGAAGGGTGTACTTCTCGCAAGATGGATGAAAGTAGCTCGAGCCATCTACAGGACAAAGGCAAACAGGAAGGTGGAAGCGAAGCAGATGCAACAACAACTCAACGTGGCCCCTTACCAGACGCTGATGATGAGTATTGGTGTCGGATTGAAGAAGAGCCCCCTTCGGATGACTATGGTCTTTAGATCTACAGTCCTTGACCAAGTAAATTTTTCCAGTTCTCTTGTTATTTTTACTGTTTTAGGATGTATTAGTCTATGTTATGATGTAGCTGGTTTCCTCCATAGAGGCAGCATTACAAACCTTACATGGGCTGGTTTCCCCATGCGGGTAGCTCAATTTTTGTTATTTTGCTGGAATGTGCCACTAATGATGGCCTGCATTGTTGAGGCCATGGCCTCGCTGTAACATATGTTTTACTAATAGAATTACTCTTAGGAAAAAAAAACTTTTTGCAAGCCAAAACAATTTTTTTGTTTAGAATTTCATTTTGCGATAAAAGTACAGGTTGTTAGAAATTTTATTAGCTTTCTATTACTTATTTTTTGGAATTTGTTTATACACATTTGATATGTCAACTTAGCGTTTCTTTGAGTGTGTGTCTGTAAACAATCAAAGGATTCATAGAAATTCATGTTAATATGCCCTGGTGTATTCCTTGAAACTTTGTGATTTTTAGAAACAAAATGTGTTACAACAATCTAGACAGAGTCTACTTTAGTTTCGTTATATTTACAAAACCAACTGATGCATATAATAATTAATTGAATTTTTTGAACTGATCCAATATGAAAAAAATGCATATTTTGAATATGTTTCACGACGCACAAAATTTCTCAACGTATAAGTTATAAACTAAAAATCTTAAAACTACCCATTACAGACGATGGACAAATGTAATGCACCATAATTTCTTCAATTTTTTTACAGTGTATTTTGGAAGATACAGAATATTTATTTTACTGAATCACAATGACGTTCATAAATTTTTTTCACCCATTTTATTACAAAATTAATTAAAATTATTTAATATTTATGAAATTCCATAAATGTTATATTTTCTGAAAGTAGATTAAATTCTGAAAAATGCGTGTCTTGGTTCTGACAATTAATTTAGAATGTTTCATGGAGTTTAATGAGTCCAGAGTTGAAGATATGTATTCAGAGCTTGGCTTTGAATAATTGTAGAAGTGTTAGTTCGGCTGAAGTTTTAAACAAAGTTCGGCCGAATTATTTTTTGTGTCGATGGCTTGTCAAGTATAACGACACAAAATTTTGGCTGAATTTCTTATAAAATTTCGGCCGAAATTTTACTTCACTTTCTGTCGGTCGGAAAACACAACGAGGCCCCTCCAAGAAAAAAATTCTTGGCAATATAAATTGACATAAAAGCATTCATTACTTTCGCATAATTTCACTTATTTGAATAATTCTTATTTTCTCTCTAGGAAACAAGTGTGAAGGAAACTTTCTTATGACTAAGTAATTAGCAATATCTAAAAACCAAGGGATTTTAGTAGTTATTGAAAAAAGGTATTCATGAGGAAACTTATCCTCAACTGGAGTATCATTTTTGACATTTTGAATTCTAGACAAGAAATTAGAAATTGTGTTTTGTTTTCGAGGTTGGTCTAGAATGGTTATATTAAATTCTTGTAGGAGTAATAACCATCTTGTGACTCTGCCATTAGTAACATATTTATTCATTAAGTATCTAATTTCAGAGTGATCTGTATGAACAAAGGTTTCATAACCTGTAATATAATGTCTAATGTTTTTGATAGCATGAAAAACAATTAAGAATTCCTTTTCAGTTACAGTGTTATTTAATTCAGTGGGAGTCAAATTATTGCTTGTGTAATAGATGGCATAGGGGATCAAATATTTTTATCCTAATACAACTCCTAGATCTGTATCTGAAGCATCTGTTGAAATATGAAAATGTAGTTTCCAATTTGGACCTCTTAAGATGGGTGCTTCAGAAATGTTTGTTTTTAAAGTTTCAAATGCCAATTGTCAATCAGGATTCCAAATAAATTCACAATCTTTGGTAAGTAACTTGAAGTGTGGGGATGCTATTTTAGTGAAATTTTCTATAAATATCCTATAATATCATGTGAATCCTAGAAAACTTCTAACATCCCTTTGAAAACTTGGAATTGATAACTTGGAGATGACTTCAACTTTAGATGTGTCAACTTTAATTCCATCTCCTGAAATGTAATGTCCTAAAACAATCCCTTCAGTAAACATCATAAAGAATTTTTCATGACTTAGTGAAATATTTTCTTCTTTACATCTATTAAGAACCTTAAATTCTCTAAAGCTTCTTCAAATTAATTCCCATAAACTGTAAAGTCATCCATATATACTTCTATACAATCATGTATTAGATCAGAAAAAAATCCTAGTACTGTCCTTTGGAATGTTGCAGGTGCATTGCATAATCCAAAATGAAGTACTCGGTAGGCAAAAGTTCCCCATGGACAAGTGAATGTGGTTTTGTCTTGGTCTTCAGGTGCTACTTGAATTTGATTGTAACCACTAAAACCATCCAAGAATGAGAAATACTTCTTACCTACTAATGTATCCAATACTTGAACTATAAAAGGTAAAGGAAAATGATCCTTAGGGTGGTCTTATTCAACTCTCTATAGCCAATGAATACCATCCACTTACCATTCTTTTTGGGTACAACCACTAAAGGGGAAACCCACTGTCTGTCTGAAATTGGGTAAATGAAGTTCACATTCAACATTTTTTTGCAATTCTTCTTTACCAATTTCCTTAAGATTTGGATTGATCCTTCTTTCAGGTTGTCAAATAGGTTTAAAATTTTCCTCAATGTAGATGTGATGTATACAAGTCTTAGGACTAATTCCTTTCATGTCAGTGTATTCCCATCCATATGCACAAGAATGTTTTTGTAATGTTTTGATTAACTTTTCCTGTTGTAATATTTCCAAGTTTTTGTTTATTTTCAAATTTTTCCCTGGAAATATTTCAACTCTAGAGCTACCAAATTCTTCCATAGAGTATAGATACATATGCCTAGATGAGAAATATTCAATATTGCATTGTTATTGAAATTGCTCATGTTAATATTCTGAAGATGTTTCAAATTTTTCTGTTGAATTTAAGATTTGACTATCTTCACTAATGCTTGAAATAGTAAAGAGAAGTTGTATATCATTGTCATCATCAATCCATTATTCATCTTCTAAATATGTGAATTTTTTTTCTGGAGGATATAGAGTGAATTTCTTTGTTGAGTTACCATCAAAGATGTACATATTACCAGATCTACAACTAATGAAAGCATCACCTGTAGCCAACCAAGGTCTTCCTAATATTAGGTGATGTCCTCCTATATTTTTCTTAGGAGTTAAGATCATAAAATTGACAGGATACTCCCAAGAGTCTGAGGATACAGAAATAATTTCTAACACACCATCTTGCTTGATTATAGATCTTTCTCCTAATTGCAGTAATGTAGGTGTATACAGAAGGTTAGGAAGTTTGAGCTATTCCATGGTTTGTTTGCTTATGATGTTTATAGCTGCTCCTAAATCAATCAATGTATTTGGAATTTCAACATCATTGATATGTTTTTTTACAACTAGACTTCCTGGATCTAAATATTTTTTTATGGAATTTTTTCTCATCATTATGTCTACAATTTTTCCTACTAGTTGAATTCTTTTGATTTCTTCCTGGTTTCTTCATGCTCAACTCTTTTATTGTTTTGGCTAGAATTGGAATCTCTTTAATGGCCTGTAACAAAGGAATTTTGATACAAACATTTTTCAATTAATATAGGAAATCATAATTGGGAAACATAATATGCTTTTCTACCCCTCTATTAACTTGTAATCTTTCAGGAAAAGTAGGGTTAGAAATAAGTAATGATGGTTGTTCTATAATATGAGTTGAGCTTATTTGTTCTTTTTGTTTTTCATTTTAATAATTATGGTTTTGAAGAGATTTTATTTCCTCAAAAATTTTATTTGGCTATAGGGAATATTCCTGAAAATTATCTTATTCTTGAATAACTACAAAAGGCTTTTTATTTTCTAGTATCCTACCTGATCTAAGTGGGACATCATTAAGATCTAGTGGATTAATCATGTAGGTTGGAAATTGTTGTCCTTCTATGATGTAAGTATTTTGAGGATTTTTATTATTGGGGTTTGGTAATGGTTGGGCAAGTAGTTGATTTGGTCTCTCTGGGAATGGTAATGAAAGTTGTGGATTTTGGTTTTGGAGTTGGGGTTGTTGACTTTGTTGAGGAATTTTTTGGGGAGGATAGTTTGGATGTGATGGAGGATATTGATAGTATTGAGAGTATCTACCATAGGGATTTTTCATTCCTTGTGCCCAAGATTGAGATTGAGGCCAAGGTTGTTGCCAAGAATTCCAATTATTTGGTGGGGGCTGAGTATACATTTGATTGTTAAAGCCTTGAGTTTGTGGCCACTTCCATGGTCTTCTAGAGACAAAGCAAAGATATTATGTTGGATTTGAAGTTGTTTCTTCTTGGAAAATAGCCTTAAGACCTGAAATTGAAGGGGAACTCTTAGTTTCATGATTTTCTGAACAAATCATATAGGTCTCTATGAATTTTGCATCAAGAGAACATTCTCTTTAAGTATGCCTCTTTCTGCATTTAGGACAAAAATTTGATAAAGCATCATTCTCGGCTTTCTGCTTGTTTTGTGATTTATGGGTGTCTATCCGTTCACTAAGACTCCCTAAGATATCTACTTTAAATTCATCAAGCATATTTCCAATTTATGCTCTACTTACTGTTCCAGTTGTAGATCTATTCACTCTAGTAAGAGAAGGATCTCTTGGACTTTTCCCAGTTTTTTCTTTTCCCCTTGAGAGATGAATACATAATTTAGTAATGTCAGGTAATGGGAGTTGAGAGATATCTCCCTTCCCCATCATGTTGAGTATATCTATCCACTCATCTCTAATGCATTTTAATAAAAGATATTTCAAAGTGTCTTGATCTAAATTATCCATTTTTTCTCTTTTTATGTTATAATTGAATCTTTCAATTAAATCCTCCAAATTCTCATCCTCTTTTTGCATCATTTTGAATAATTCATCCTTGTGATTAATGGGCATGAAATAATCCAAATATATTTCTAAAAATGATTTCTACATGTCATTAGATGTCCTAATAGATAGTCTGACTAAACCCATGAACCATTTTAAAGCTGCTCCTTTCAATGTTGAAGGAAACAACTTAAGTTTTTGAAAGTCTTGTAAATAATCATAAGTTCTACACAAAACTTCAAATTCAAACAAAAAGGTTTTAGGACCTTCACTTTTTAATCCATGGAAATTTGAAAGGATAGAAGGTGAGATATTTTTCATTGTGGCATTTGTATCTCCATCAATTATAGGAAATCCAAAAGAACTATCAATTTCCCTATTTCTTCTATTTTCTTCACCTCTTCTACCTCCTCCTGCATTCCCTTTACCTCATCCTCCACCTCTTCCTCCAAATAATAGATTTTATCCATTTAGAACTTCTCCTTCTCCTTCCCCTCCTTCTCCTCTTCCTGCCATTATAGATTCTTCAAAGCTAATATAAGGTTCAACCTGTAAGGTTAATTTATCTTCCTCTGGTTCTTCTTTTAATGGAATGTTGAAGAAAGGTTATTCTTCTGCTTTGCCACTAGTAATTTCTAACTCTTCAGCTAAAATATGTTCCCTTGTAGAGGAGAAAAAGGTTACTCCTTCTATTGGAGATCTAGGATCTTCTTCCTCTAAGACTACCTCAGTGGATGAAGTAGGATATCCTCCTAATTGTATTTCTAACCTTAAGACTTCAGTAAGTCTATGTCTAGTGAAGTATGGAATATGAGTTTGAGATGGTGGTGTATCACTATGTTCCATATTTCTTCTATTTTCTTCACCTCTTCTACCTCCTCCAGCATTCCCTCTACCTCGTCCTCCACCTCTTCCTCCAAATAGTAGATTTTATCCATTTATAACTTCTCCTTATCCTTCCCCTCCTTCTCCTCTTCCTGCCATTATATATTCTTCAGAGCTAATATAAGGTTCAATATGTAAGGTTAATTTCTCTTCCTCTGGTTATTATATTAATGGAATGTTGAAGAAAGGTTCTTCTTCTTCTTCTCCACTAGGAATTTCTAACTCTTCAGCTAAAATATGTTCCCTTGTAGAGGTGAAAAATGTTACTCCTTCTGTTGGAGATCTATGATCTTCTTCCTCTAAGACTACCTCAGTGGATAAATTACAAGATCCTCCTAATTGGATTTCTGACCTTAAGACTTCAGGAAGTCTATGTCAAATGAATTATGGAATATGAGTTTGAGATGGTGGTGTATCACTACATGGTCTAGGTGGAGTGAGTTGTGTTGTAGGAATTAAAATCCTTCCTCTAGCTATGAATCTACCCATAGAATATATTTCCTTATGCATATCATTTTTTTTAGATGTAAGAAATGAGGCTACATAATTAAACATACCCGACAATGGTGCAAAAATGTTTAGTAAATTTAATGTCTTAAATTTCTTACATAAATTATCAATCGAGGTTTTTAAACTGATGAAGTGTGGTGCACTATATGTGATTAGTTAACCTTCTTCTTACTTTGTTGTATGTATCTTTTTATGTTGTTTTTGGGTTTTTTTATTTATGTATAAATGTTAATCTAAAACTATGAAAGGAATCAACTGAATCTAGTGAAATTTAAATGTGTAAAACTAATTTAAAAATAAGGAAGAAAAGGAAGTGTCCTTAACTTAAACTAATTTGCATAAAAATGAATAAAAAACTACTGACTGGATAGAATCTGATCTAAAACAGGGTGTCTATTCTAATGAATTCTAATTTAACATTAGTCTTATTCCATGGATATGAATCTTATAATTGAATTTTGAAATTGAAATTCTACTCTAGATGAAAGACGTTTCAAAGGAAAACAACTAATGTATGTTCAATCACTCCAACATTCAATATGGAAGTATGATAGAATCACCCTCTTGAAATGATGTACAAGCAGCCGATTATATTTTATTTTTGAAAATATAAGTCTGGGAAAGAAATTAAAACATGCAAAGGAAAGAAAGTAAGGTACGTTCAATCACTCTAACATCTAATATGGAAGTATGATAGAATCACCCTCTTGAGATGATTTATAAGAAACTGATTATACTTTAGTCTTTAAAGCTAGGAAAGAAATCAAATCATGTAAAGGAAAGACTCAATAATTTCATAGGTTATAAATTCGAGCACCCAATTGTGAAGTATGACAAGTCACCTTCTTGGCTTGATCGTTAGGAAAACCCAATTATACAATTGATTGAGGATCTTAATCTAGAAAAAAATGTAAAAGATAATAAAAGAAAAGCTCAATGATTTCATAGGTTAGACATTCGAGCACTCAATTTTGAAGTATGACAAGTCACCTTCTTGGCTTGATCTTTAGGAACATCCAATTATACAATAAACTGATAATTTGATCTAGGAAAGTAAATGAAAGAACATAAAAGGAACCAAAAAACTGTGAGCTCTATTGCCTCAAACTTAATCCAATTGGAAAATAGATGAATCTACCTTCTTAAGATGTTTTAGGAAAGAAAATATTACACATTCATTCTATCATTGATGCTAATAAAACATTCATGACTTAATTCTGTGATACTCATTTAAAAACTGCAACACAATATTAATCTACTCAAGAAATTGACAAAAAATAGTAAAGAATTAAACTAAAACAATTAACAAAAAAACCTCCTCCTGTGCAGGGGCCGTCTGCGACAGATTCGGTCAAGATCCTATCTGACTATATACGCATTAAGTAGATGCTGGAACCATGAACATGATCCTTGTATTATGAAAAGAATAGAGTTTAAAACAATACACAGTGTTTCAACAATTACAACTGTTTTTCGGTTTCTGCATCACATGTATTTGAATAAAACAAAACATAACTGTTATGAGCTATTTAAGCCTACAGGTGGCTATCTTAAGCAAACCATAGAATGGGATTTTGACTGGTTAACTCTTGATGTTCTACATTAGAGAAAATCAAGAGTTATTTCGCTTTTGGCTTACGTCCTTTGACCGGACTTTGACCACGCTCTCAAGAATCTTTTTCTGTCAATTTAGATCAAGTAGATAGGATGAAATCCATGTGTGAATAATTTTGGAGATGCCCATGTGGCTTGTTTCTCCATTTTCTCCTTGGAACCTTTCAAACCATGAAAGTAGCCGCAGAACCAACGATTAGCTATAGAATAAGCTGCGTTCTGTAGCCAAATTACAAAAATCCATTCAAATAGCAAGATCATCAGTATATAACATATAAATCATTTAAATGAATTCCATGAGATAAAACATGACATTTATCATTGATTTGAGTTTATGGAATTATGAGAAAGTAAGGAAAAAGGGTGAGAAAGGATGTCAGAGAAAGGACAATTCTGAGGTTCAACAAGTACAGAGAGAAGTAGCAACGCAGTGATGTAGGGCAGCAGGCTAAATATTAGTGTAGAGACCAATACTAGAGATTAGAGTAGTGCTTCGAGGTGAAGTGTATTGCTAGAGAACATTCCACGCTAAGAGGGAGTGTTGAAATTTTGGGGTGTTGGGGTAGCATCGTATGTGCTCTAGCTCCCAAAATTTGTGGAGGGGATATAGTACATGAGATCTCCATGACCCAGAAATCATTTAGAATAATTCCATCTGGTTTAATTTTTATTCAAATAATTAATCTTTTTAATTAAGGACCCTAAGTCTAACTTAGGAAAATTAAAATATTAAAGTGAATTAAATTAAACATGTGATGAGAATGACTTAAGTGATGCAGATCAAGCAACTTATAATCTTAGCCATAAATTAGAGATTAGGTCACGACCATTTGTTTCCCAACGAGAAAAGTATAAGAGAAGGGTTTGGGGTGAGTTGGAGAACACACACACTAGAAGAGTATTGAGGCTAAGCTGAGATTCTAGGGCATGGTTTGCTAAGAATTTCATAAGTGTTTCAACAGCAGTGAGGGGCAGTATTGGCAAGCGATATGGTTTGATCCTAGGCCAGGATTACAATGAGGGTAGAGAAGGAGCATTCTAGAGCAGCACAGAGGCATCATCTACGTAGTCTAGCTAAGATCCCATCAGGGGCATCGCAGAGGCAACCTAAGCCAAACAATACTGACACAGGCCTAGTTAGGGCATCATAGGGGTAGCGTAACCCCTTCTAGGGTGACACAGAGAAGTGTATAATATGACACAAGACAAGACGAATGACGTAGAGATATTCAAAGTAGCGTTGGGGTTTCCAGAGGCCGGAAAGGGGCCGAGTTCTATAAATCTCATTTGAGGGTGTGAATTAGTCATATTTTTATGTCTCCAGGATAAAGGTATTGCTGCCATTTATATTTCTCTATAGGGTTAACCAGTTTTGGTGCCCAGGATTGTTGTACTTAGAATTTACATAATAATAAAAACACTCCAGAAGCTAGCAACACTGGTTTTCCCATATTGGTTTTTTCCCTGGAAATTTGTCTAGAAAATCCTTGTGTGTCACTTTTTCTATGAGCATGTTATTTAGTATTTGATCTGTATGTGTAGGTTGTTAACTATATTTACTTTGATGTTAATTATGAATATTCAGATTAATAACTTATATAAGTAGGAGAAGTAAATCAATATTTAACAGTAGGGTTTCCTAAGTTTAAGAATTTTTCACAAAATGAAGCACTTGACCTTTAAAATATCCTTCTTCTTCTAATCTTGAAGAGGAGCATGTCCTCTACCTATATTTTTTTATCAAATTGTCCAAAGTTCCTTCTTCCTTTTCCTTTCCTTGTGTGAGCTACATGAGCTTACATTTCTTCATATTGCATATTCAACAAGCTATTCCTATACAACAATTTGGTCTCCTCTTGGACACTATCATTCCATAGCTTATCAAGCTTGGGAAATTATTCTCGTGCACAAATTACCTCAATAAATGGCTCCCATGAGGAGATAAATCTAGTGAGAGTCATTGTAACAAGATATGTATCATAAATGTAATCTCAAATGGCTACAAACCCATCTATGATATAGGAGACTCTCATAATATATCAGAAAACCTAATTTGATCTAGTCATCATGACATTACATAAATGATTTATCAAGGCTAACTTCCTACTATTTTTTCTACTCTCATACAATCCTATGATATCATCATATACTTCCTTGGTAGTATTCAATGCGGCAACATGAAGAATTAAGTGGTCCTTTATAGAATCAACCAATATTCTCTTGAACTTGGATTCATTCTTCTTATACTTTGGTTTCTACTCAATTCCCTCTAGCTCTCGAATACCTTTCTCCACATGATCCAGAAGCTCATTATTAGGTCCCTATAATACTAGTATGTTCCCCTTATTATTATTGTTAGTGTAACCTCTATTGTTATTGTTATGCCCATGTATCTCCCATTTTGTTATATATTTTCCCAATATAATCCCACTATTTTTATAGTTGTGCCCTTACATTATTATTGGTATGCTAACTCTGATTATATTGTGACCCCTTAGACCCCTATATATACCAAGGAGGTCTTATCATTTGTGTCGACCAAGATTTGTTAATTTATGTAATGTAAAGGAGTTTTCCCCATCGAAGAGGATAAGTTTTAAGTCATTGATATAAATTTTCTTCTATCTTGTGAGCCGACTGCATGAGATTTGGTATCAGAGCCTTGGACTCTAGGGTTTCACTGCTTCAGACACGTCATCTTGGAATTTTTGCTATAACTTTTTTTGTAAGAATATTTAGAAGCTTAAATTTCAACCACGTGAGCCCAAATTTTGGTGAACTTCATGCAAAAATTTCAGATCTTGTTTCGCTATAATTTCAAAGATATAGGTCGAAGAAGTTAGGGTTTATACATGATACATAATTCAATCCTAAACAAGCGACCAATGGAAAAAAATAATAACTTTCTTTTCAAGCATCGAATTTGAATTTTGTAAAAATTAATAGAACAAGCAAAAATTGTAGTCTCTTGTGTAGCAATTTCAGGGCTGAAAGTCGAAAGAGTGGCACCTGGAACTTCGTACAATTTCGATCTATTGAACCCATCTATAATAAGGTCATCGTGGGATATTGGGCATAACTTTATCTTGAAGAATCCAATTTTGGTCTGACTTGTGGCATTGGAAAGAAGACTCATAGGTATACCGCAAGATAAAATTTAAGACCTTGGAGATCCGAAATTAGAGAGTTTCAACTATTTCAAGATCGAGCTCCTAAAAGTAAGAAAAAAGTGTGTCATTTTAAGCTTTTTTGCATAACTATTGTTTTACAAATTAGTTTGAATTGATTCCAAAGGAATATTGAAGCATAGATATTAGTATTGGGTTCTAAATTGCCTAAAAATAAGGAAAATTCTACACCCATTAAGCACTCAGAGAACTATACTATGACAAATGAAGAGGAAAAATTGCAACATGATGTATCAAAATTATGGGACCAACTGCAACAAATTTTTCTTTCACAAATAGCAACTTTTATCAACAAAATTTTTTCATCTAACCATTTACAATTAGATGGATTGAAGTACACCATGTAAGACCAATTTTACCAAAGTAAAATTTCTTTCACTATAAGAAGTAATTTAATAAACCATATTTTATTAAGTTATTTCAGGTTTAAACAAGAAACCCCATGAGGAATAATTAAATAAATACTTATTTATTTGATCTTCCTCTATGAATAATTAATTAAACCACTATTTAAATAATATTCCTAGTCATATTTAACCCAATTATGAGAAATAATTAGATAAATATTTATTTAATTAATTAAATCATTATTTACTTATTATTCCTTATTAAATTTGACCAAATCGCTTAGGAATAATTCAACAAATAATTATTTTTTAATTATTCCTTAACCACATTCTTAAAATGATAAATAACCATTTATTTGTTTATTATTTCTAAATAAAGGTATTTAACCAATTTAAATACCTTTTCCCTCCAACAAAATATAATACAATATTCCAAATGGTTAGATCTAGATATTGGTTAATAATATTTTATTATTCACCATTATCAAGTATAACTCAATATTTTGTTATAAATTGGAGGGTTTTCCATTAATTCTTGACTTTGATCACTTTCATTGTCGCGCTTTGATCATTCTCATTGTTGTTACTTTTTTAGTTTTCTTCTTGAGCTCCCATAGAGTTCAACACATTTTGGGTTTTCTGCACCATTGAGTGAGAAAAACTTCTAGAATTGAACCCATCCCATTGAGGGGGATTCATAGCTTTTATTTGTTCCCTTCACGAGGGTAATAATATATAAACAATTATTTAAATCTTTTCTTGTCCGTTGGATGCATGGAGTAATTACTATTTATTTTCACTGTTTAACTGCTTTAACTACATAGATCTAGTTTTTTGTAGCAATTTTTCTAAGTTCGATTGCAGATCTAAAGAATTTAATTAACCATTTCTATTGTTAGGGTTGTTTGCCACACACAACTAAAGTGACCTCTTTTTGTACACTTGCGTTAAGAATTTACACTAAAAACAACCTAAGTTGAAATTAAAGGGGAGATGGGTGGTTTAAAGGAAGAATTAAAAGGCTATATGGATGGTTGCAAAGGTGACATGAATGGTTTAACAGTAGACATGGAAGGGTTGGCAAAGTTGTTGCAAGAAATGATTTCTGGTGGTGACAAGGTAATCCATGAAAATCACGATGAGGAAAAAAGGAATATGAATTATTATTTTAGAGACTCCAATGTGGGGTTTAATAACCACCACATTCCAAATATGGATATTAGGAATTTTTATGGCAAGGATCCGGTAACATGGATACTACAGATGGAGAAATATTTGAATATATAGGATGTGCAATCCTCACAAAAGGTACATATTGCATATTGATATTTAGAACCCAATAATTTTGTATGGTATAAATGGATTTGTTCTTCTAAACCACTTATCACCTGGTCAATTTATACGGAGGAAATTCTAGCATATTATGAAGATACAAAGAGAAACACCTTATTTAGCCAATTGATAAATCTCAAACAAAAGGGATCAATGGAGGAGTACATTGAAGACTTCAAAAAATTGAATATTGGGGTAACCAATATTCCAAAGGAGCATAGGATTGATGTCTTAATAGGAAATTCAAAATATAGCATCCAACATGAGGTTCACCTTTGGGAGCACGATTCATTGGAGAAGGCATTCAGGATGGCGATAAAATTTGAAAACAAAATTATGGAAAAAAGGAAGTCTAGCACTCACAACTATAAATATGGAAGTGTTTTTGCTCTTAGTCCTTCACAATGTACAAGGTTGACACCACAATAATTGGAGGAAAAAAGTGAAAATGGGATTTGTTACAGTTGTGATAGAAAATACACTAAAATTCATAAGTGTGATGAGAAGAGAATATTTTACATGGATTGTGAAGAGGAGGAAGAAAAGGAACAATAAAAATCAAAAGAGGATATACACTAGGAACCAACCCCAGAGAAAGAAGAAATTAATTCGACCATATATTGTAATGCATTAGAAGGAATTACCACTCTTAAAACTCTTAAGATAACATGATATATAAAGAAGAAAAAGGTAGTAGTTCTATCAATTCAGATAGTATGCATAATTTTATTCATTGTAATATAGACAAGGAATTGAATTGCTTCCTATATTTAGCACCAAAGTGTCAAGTTATGGTTGGAAATGGAGGAACTATAAATTTCTCTAGAAAGTGCCATAATATCAAGATAAACATGTTGGAATATTTATTGAATATTATGATTCTTTCCATTACAATGGGTGGTGTTGATGTTGTACTAGGAGTCCAATGGTTACAATCTTTGGGGACGATAGATTTTAATTTTCAAGAACTTTTCTGGATTTTTTTTTTTTGGGAAGGGAAGGGAGTTTAATTAAGGGGTATCGTATGGGAAACTAGAAAGATAATTAGCTCTAATGGCGCGAAAAAATTGAATAAATAACGACAGGGCATCATTTCACAATTATTCTCACTAGAGGTTCACAGGTTTCCAAAAGCTCTCAACATCATCATCTATTTCTCCAGATCTCCAGAAGAACCATAAAAAACCTATTATATCCCTTTAAGGGGAGAATGGTGAGAGAGAGAATATTTAACCCTCTTTTCCATTGCTTTCAAAGGGGGAGATAAAGTAGACATTATATTATTAATAGAGAGAGTGAATCAATAACTTGATAGGGGTAGTGCTGCTCATTGCCATCAATGTCTAGTTGTGTTTCCATCAATGAAGAAAGGGGATATTGTTGGCCAATATGTTGTCATTGATAACAATTGATGTCATTGATGTAAAAGGATGAGTATTCCTTGAGTTTATTAAGTATGTGTTGAGGTTATGTTTCTCAAAAGGGCTTACAAAGGTTATGGTTGTAAATTCCTCTAAGAGACCTTTCCAATGGTATATGGCACTTGGAATAACCCTAAAGGAATGAGGAGTGATGCTAGATTGAATATTTGGAGGGTCCCAAAAGTTCATGTTTTTGCATAATGCCAAATATTGAAGCCTCCCTCATTAGCTCTCAAAAAAGTAGGGGGGGCGAGTTTAGTCTTTGTTGTCATATCTAAAATGATGATGTGATTTGGCTGGCATGCTCGTAAAAGATAAATCATGATAGTTGCATAAGAAAAAAATCCCAGAACCCCACTCCCCCTCCCCTCCCCCTTTGTTAAATGCTGGGAAGGAAAGGGGGCCTCGAGATGGAATACCAGCCCATTATCAAACAAAGTTTTAAATCAATGATCATCATGGCTCTATGCATTTTAGCTACATTCACAGGAGGTAGAATTTGATATGTTGACATAATTATATGGTGATTAGTATAATTATAGGTTAAGCCAATATAATCAGGGATTAACCTTAATCCCTACATATGCATCCTCAGATGGTTTTCAAGGTTGGGTAAATGAACATACATAGGGACCTGGGGACTACAATGAGTAATGGGACATGGAAAGTAGGAGGGCGACATTACAATTTATGGTGACGTGGGAGAGTACGAAAGGTGACTCGTGGAATGAAAAACTGGAACTTTTAGGTGACCAACTGGGCCATTTCAAGGTTACACATGAGACCACCTAGAGGATGCCACATGGTAGGATGAATTTAGCACCAAAATTCCCTCAGATGGTTAAGGGTGTGGTCATAAGGATTGGTCACATGGGGAAGATTTTTTTAGCCACTGAGGGCCAAGTGGCTAGAATAAAAAGTGTTGGTTAAGCGCACATTTTTTTAAAGGTGGTTCTATGGGCTAAAACAATATCCCTTGAGGGAATTAGTGTTGGCCTGTGGAAAACAAGCTTCACCCACATAGACATCAATCAAAGCATAATGTATGTGGTGAATTGATTTGTAATTTTTTACCATGATATATATATATATATATATATAAGACATTTGAATGGTTGTTGGTAGGAAGCATTATTTTTGAAAAGCATAATGGTTTCTGATGAAAGGAGTGTTATGGTGTGAAGGGTGTGAAATCTAATGTGTGTATGGCTGATTGTAGAATAACGCAGAGATGTAACCAATTGAGAAATTTCAGAGCCAAGAAGCAAAGTTCATATTTATAAGACATTTGAATGGTTGTTGGTAGGAAGAATTCTTTTTGAAAAGCATAATGGTTTCTGATGAAAGGAGTGTTATGGTGTGAAGGGTGTGAAATCTAATGTGTGTATGGCTGATTGTAGAATAACGCAGAGATGTAACCAATTGAGAAATTTCAGAGCCAAGAAGCAAAGTTCATATTTATATTTGTTTTATGTGTTTTTGGGACTGCAGGGGTTGAATTTTCTTGTTGCATGTTTGACTCCAATTAATTGTTTGAAGGGTTTACTTGATAGAAAAATTGAAATGAATAGTGAATAGGATGAGTGATTTGTGTTGAAACCTATTTATAACTGCGAATAAAGTCTGATGTTTGTGTCCATGATTCTCTTTAATGAAGTTTGTTGTCCAAAGGAAAATTTTATATGAAGCTTGTTATGGAGCCTGGATACCTTGTTTATTATACTTAGTGCATGCCAGTAAAGTATGTTGTTCTGCTGAAGTATGTCTAATGAGGTTTATCCGATAAAGTGCTTAGTATGAAATGGATCTTGTTGAGGAGAGAAGAAATTTAGATTTGAGTATTAAATTGAAGCTTGTGGATCCAATTTGAAAATTTTATGAATGGGAGGTCCATTGAGATTTGGGGATTGGTGCCTCTAGCAAGTTCATGCCTGCAAATTAATTGAATAGGTGGGTACCTCCATCAGGTTGGATCCTACATAAGGTTGTTGCTACAACAAGTGGGTGCTTGTATATTTTAGAGGTAGATGGCTCAATCAGGTTGAATCCTACAACAAGTTTGTACTTTCATATTTCAGAGGTTGCTGCCTCAATCAGGTTGGAGCCTAAATTAGGTTGAAGCCTATAGCAAGTGGGTGCTTTCATATTTCTGAGGTTTTTTCCTCAATTAGGTTGTAGCCTAAAGAAAGTGGGTGCCTACAAATTGATTAAAGGGGATTGATGTCTCCTTTTGGTTGCTGTAAATAAATTATTCTAATCAAAGATTGAAGAAGAAGATAAGAATATTTGTGGTTTTATCTCATAAGGATTTTCACGTATCTATTGTGTCCATGTGTATTCATGTGATGATTTATTTTGCTAATGTATTGTTATGTACTTTTTAGTTGATCGCAGAATCTGGATTATCCACAATATCATAAAACAATGGTCGACATTTCGAATCTCAATGGGGATCTATCTTCAAGAAGAGAAATGAATGAAGAATGAAATAAGGTCGCAAAAGGTCAAGGTATAAATAGTGAAGGGCTGAGATGATGAGAAGAGTCGACAACAGATTTTATAATTTATTTAAAATACATTTTTTATTTTATTTTATTCTTTTTTAAAAAAATTTCAGTGTTTTATAATTTTTTAAGTTTTATAAATTAATTTTAATTTTAAATAATAAATATTTAAAATTTTTTAAATGAATTTAAATAATAAATATTTATTTTTTTTTAAAATATATTTGATAAAAATTTAAAATCTAATTATAATAATTTTTTTATTATTTAAATTTTTAATTTTCATTTATTATAAACACTTAAGTGCTACTAAATTAATCTTAATTATAATATAATAACCCTAAATTTTAAAATTTTTAATTATTGTTTAATTATTTCTTAATTTTTTTTTTAATTTTTAATTTTTTTTTATCTTTATAATAATTTCATAATATGTTAATAAATTATATTTTAATGTCTAAAATTCTTAACTATAACCTAAATTTTTACCTAAAGTAGTATAATAAATTAACTATTTAAATATATGTTTAAATGTATGCTAATAAATAAATGCTAATAATTAATAAATATTAATACAACTAATGAGTTATTTAATCTGGTTAAATTGGCCATTACACCGATCCACCCCCCATTTTAGCACAATCATAACTCCAACACTAAATTATTATATTTAACCACTATGATAATCACATTTTGGAATTGAAACAAACACATAATAAGTAATAGAACGAGGCTACTGCTATTTTACTACGAATAAACTATCATACCCAAAACATAAAAAAATAGTTTAAAGCATAGAGCCTTACCTTGAGTGGGCTCTTCTTGAAGTTCAGTTTGTGATATTGATATTATAAAGATACCAGGATATGCTACAAATGAAATTCAAAACCATAATAGTGAATAACTCAAATTGAAACACAAAATAAGAAATTGATCGACAATGCACACCAAAATTTGTATTAACTTGTAAAAACTGGTAACTCTTGCTTCATCAAAGATTACAATGTGAATTTTCCTCCTTTATCAATTGGTTTGGTTACAAATTAAGAAAAGAGATTAATTTTTGGTTATAGTAAAGACAAGGAAACAACAATTCATCCTTACTTCCATAGGAGACGATTCTCCTCATGGGAAAAATTTAACCTTTACTGATTGTCTAATATTGTGGCATTTCCACTAGCATTACATGTTGAAATAATTGTAAAACATCTAATTCAATCTCACTCCAACTATTATGCACCTTCTTTGATCCTGTTTCAAGATTTTTGTGCTTGGTCGTGTTGAATTTTCTACAAGGTGAACAATATAATACAATTTTCCACCACAAAAATAATTCTTAATGATTGACACAGAAAATTATTATGCCGCTAATATCATTGAGAAAATACACTTAAGAAAATATCAATAGTAAATGAAACAAAAATAGTAAATATCATAGAAAGGAAACCATACATAATAGAGACAATATTTTTACCCTAAGAAACCCAACATTGGGAGAAAACCGAGCAACTTTTCTTTAGAAGAAATTATTCTTCAACAAGGTTTAAAAAATTAATAAATCGATAATCCAAGTCAAATACTAATCAAATCTAGTCAAAATTTCAGCAAGTCAATGCTAGTTAAACTGTTATGAAACCGACTCCCAAAATAGAATAAAAGAGATATCAACGCCTTAGAAATCAATCACTTCGAGGGGGAAACCTGCTTTACATTAAATAAATGAACAATTCTTGAATGATACAAATTAAAAAACCTCCTTTATATATAGGAGTCCAATGGGTCACAATATAATCCTGGCCAGCATAACAATAACAATGTAAGGGCACAACAATAATAGTAGTGGGATTCTATGGGGCACAATAATAACAATATGGGGACTACATGGGCACAACGATAATAATAAGGGGTCTATAATAAAAATAAAAATAAGGGGATACACTGGCATTATAGGGACCTAACATGCCCCTCTCCTTCAAATAAATGTTGTCCTCAATGCTTGATTATTTCTAGATTCTTCTATATAAAATTCTCATCCTCCCATGTGGAATCTTCAACAGGCAAGTTATTCCACTTGATGAGATACTTTGAAATTGATCGATTTAATAGCTGTCGAGTTCTTGTTTCTATGATTTCTTCAGGTTCCAATATTATTTTTCATTCCTCATCAAGTTCTTGCAATATTCTTTGAAGTGGGACTTGCTCCATCTTTTCTCCATTAGGAATCATTTTTTTGTAGCAACTTTGTGAAACCTTCCTTCAAAACTTCCATGTCTAGTTTTAGATCATTCTTCATGTCTTCCATGTTTCCTTCCAGTTTTTCTTCTATACCATCGATATTAGCTTCCATTCCATTCTTTAAACCAACCATCTTAGCCTCCATGTCTACTTTTAAACCATTTATGCCATCTTTTGCTTTTCTTTGTGAGATCAAAATTTGTTGCACTTGATACCGTGATTTTGATATATCATACTGCAATCCTTCCTCTTCATGCATCATATTAGATGTTTACTCAAATTAGTGTCCTAAATTGTTAACATAAATTATTGACGAGGGCTAGTAAATTGATGAAGTGTAATGCACTGTATGTGCCTAAGTGTCCTTTTTCTTACTTCGTTGTTTTAATGTTTTGTCGATGTTTTGGGTTTTTTTTATATTTTGATCCTTAAAATTATATTCTAAACTAAAAAGATGAGATTAAATCTAATTAAAAAGGAAGGAAAAGGAAAAGTTGTCAAATTAATTAAAGCATAGTTTTATTTACAAGTTTTTGGAGTCTATTTTCTAATTGAGAAATGATAAAAACTAGAAATCCTAATCCATGGATATTGCATCTTAATTGAGAATTCAAGAAATGAAAGCAACTAATAACTCAAACATTACAACTGAATCCAATTCATTTAATTGATATTTATTGGAAGAGCTTTTGAAAAATATTAAGCATAGTGTAATGAGGATCTCCTATGACATGAAATAAAATACTGAAACAACTAATAACTCAAACATTACAATTGAATCCAATACATTCAATTGAGATTTATTGGAAGAGATTTTGAAAAATATTAAGTTTAGTGTAATGAGGATCTCCTATGACATGAAATAAAATACTGAAACAACTAATAACTAGAACATTACAACTGAATCCAATTCGTTTAATTGAGATTTATTGGAAGAGCTTTTGAAAAAGATTAAGTGTAGTGTAATGAGGATCTCCTATGACATGAAATAAAATACTGAAACAACTAATAACTCAAAAATTAC
This sequence comes from Pinus albicaulis, assembly GCA_034641835.2. NCBI lineage: Eukaryota > Viridiplantae > Streptophyta > Pinopsida > Pinales > Pinaceae > Pinus > Pinus albicaulis. Next base: position 1,093,771,765 of record CM076583.1, read on the forward strand.
AACTGAATCCAATTCATTCAATTGAGATTTATTGGAAGAGCTTTTGAAAGAGATTAATTGTAGTGTAACAAGGATCTCCTATGATATGAAATAAAATTTTGGACAATTACTGTATCTATAAGTCACTAACCATTTTAATTTAAGATTTAAATGGTCTTTACTTGGTCGAGCACAGTAACTGTTAACTATGAAAGACAAGAAATGAAACCTAGGCAATCACTGTTCTTATAAGTCACTTATCTATTATTCAATAGCTTTTACTTAGTTTGATCAAGAAATTGAAAATTATGAAAGCAATGAAAGAAATGAAACCTAAACAATTACTGCACCTATGAGTCACTATCCATTCATTAAAAAACTTTACTTAGTTGGATACAACAATTGAAAATTATGAAATCGGTAATTTGAGCAAAAAGTATAGAGGAATGCTAAATAGAAACTAGAATAAACTTAGCTAGAAAACGCATGAAACCTCCTTAGCAGTAGGGGCCCTCTGCTACTAATTCAGTGGACTCCTTAGCTTCTTGAAGATGTGATCAAAACACCATCAAAGAAATTTTTTATTGATAAACTCACAAATCTACATCCCATTCCATCTCAAGCTTTGTTACAAAACACTCTATAATCCTTTCTCTTCTTCTCCTATTTTTCACATCCTTTGATAGGAGAAAGCTTCTCCTATTTATACAAAAATATGAGAATTTATCTCATTAATGAGAGTCCATAATCTCTCCCTCTATCTCTAGAGTTACAATAAAAATAGGAAATGATAAGACACATGTATCTGTAGAGTTTCAATACAAAATAGAAAATGAGACACATATCTTCTTAGAGTTTTAATACAAAAAGGAAATGAAACACATATCCTCATGATCCCATGATATTCTCTATTCAAATTCGAATTTGGTTTTGGTAGGCCACATAAAGGTCTTTTAGAAGCTTCCTTTTCACCTACACATGGCAACAATCTGATCCCACTTGTTAGGTATAAGCATATTCACATTATTTTCTATTTTTTAACCACAATTTCACTTAAAAATGCTAAGAATTAATAAAGTTTGGAAAAAAATAAATGTAGCTCAATAGTGGTAATGGTAAGGTAAATGTAATGAAATGGAGGTGGATTGAAGGTAGTAATATGGAAATATAAGTGAAAATGTAATGGAAGTGAACGACAATTTCAAGGCCCAACAGTAGAATTTTCTGAGGGCTTAATGGGTGTATAACTATTTTTTGGAGGCATTATAGAACCCAATAATGATAAAAATGGTTCAATATGCCCTTGGAATCACTTCAACTATTTTTTCAAACAAAATTTATAAAATTTTTAAAAAATAAATACACATCTTTTTCTTTCTTTTAGGAGTTAGATATTGAAATGGTTATAATGTTGGGAAAAATACTGAGAGCGGGGGGGGGGTGAATCAGTATTTACTGCATACTCAAAACTTTTTCTTTTTCATTCCTTAAAACCCATACGCTACTTTCCTTTAGTAAACTCGCGTATACACGCGGATATCTTTCATACAACTCGCATATACACAGAGATCTAATTATGTCATTAATTCTTTACTTATATCATTCCATCATTCATTCATCAGATGTTCAATAAATAGTAAACATGTGCAGTAAGAGCAGAATAAACCATCACACAAAGCATCACACATGAACACCAGGATTTTAGGTGGAAACCCAAGTCGGGAGAAAACCACCGCTGCAGTTGCTCAGCCTTCAATATTTTATTATAGAGAAAAACATCTTACAACATATGTACTGGCGCAGACTCGTACCAGTACGCAGGAACCCACCTGCGCTCGTTTACCAGCCTCTCCTGGAAGGGAGCACCAACCCCCTGACTCGTTTACCAGCCTCTCCTGGAAGGGAGCTCCGACCCCCTGTTCTCGTTTACCAGCCTCACCTGGAAGGGAGCTACAACCCCTGAGTGAAGGCTACAACCCTCAGCACCACCATGGACCATGTTTCATCAATTTTCACACTGGATCCAACAACTTCAATAGAGCACAACTTGTAGGCCACTTTTCATCATATTTTCAGACAGGACCCACTCCACACATTTAAGCTCAATCATACAACCAAACTGATACAGACAACTCAGAACTGTAGAATACAGATAGGAGTAACTCAGCAGAACAGATCAGACATTTCATACCCCATGCTTCAGCAAACCCTAGTTTGCATATGCGCTTTTCTTTCACTGATCCCGCGTATATACGCGCCTTCTACCATACAAACCCGCGTATACTTCTGTACATATTACAGAGCTAATTTCACTGCGCATACGCGCTTTCTCTTCAACGAAGCCGCGTATATACGCGCTTCTTATGCGAAAAACTAGCGTATGGTTCTTCAGACATTTAGGTCATTGAAATTCTTCAGAACAAACACATCACACAGATTTTACCCTTTACATCAGACAGATGTTCGCCTCATCTCAGATCTAATCATTCCATAAACAGATGTAGCAAATACAAATACATTTCAGATCTAGATTCCCTTCTTCATCATTTTCTTCATAGGTGCTTCATGCATTCAGATCTATCATTCAACTATAACCCTTTCCATTCAGATATACTTCAGAGAGAAGTATTCATTCAAGCTCAGACATCTTGCACCCACACTCATGATTTGCAAAATGAATTTCTTCTCTTTATATAGGTTTACCCTTTTTCAATACCATGAGCCAAAACCACATTACTTCCGATGGTATTCCTGGACGGGGTCATTTAGACGAATCATTACCCAATACAATGGGTCAATACCATGGTGGTTACCCCTGGTTTTGCACTTTATGAGCGCTTTTGACCATACGCGACTTGGCACGTTGTTTCCCGCGTGCATACGCGAATTTTATTAGACAAATCCGCATATGCCTTGAGACATACTCTTTTCATCATAGATCTAGCACTTACTGAATTCCTTTCTTCATTACCTTCTGTACTCACTGTAGATACATCAGATTTACATCATTTAACAGGTTCATCAAGACATATTCTATCAAGCACAACTTCATTAAGTGGGTTGTCATTCAAGGACAACACTCTATCAAGTGGGTTGTCATCAAGGACAACACTCAACATCATATTGCCAACAAACATCATATCAAATCAGATTTACATCATTTACCAAGTCCATTAAGTCAAGAATAACTTCATCAGGTGGATTGCCATTAAGGACAACACATGCCAACAATCTCATGTCTTCATCTTCATCAAGTGGGTTGCCATCAAGGACAACACTCTGCATCATATTGCCAACAATCTCCCCCTTTGGACTTGATGGCAACCACGATGGTGTTTGATCACAATAGATAGGTACATTAAGAATACAATGACATTATGTCACTCTCCCCATTCTTGGACACCATTCTTTCTCTTCATTCAAACACCATGTCACTCTCCCCCTTTGACATCAAGGGCAAAGGGCGGATCAAAACCAACACACTTTCCCCCTTTTCTCCTCATGTAGAAGAAGTGTTCTGCAGATCTAATGTATACTGAAGTGACCAAGCTCCCCCTGAGTTCATGCTGAATCTTCAAACATATTTTTCAATGAAGTACATGACTCTATGAACTTCCTATCACCAAAGACTCATACTTAAATCAAATATCCAACCAAGTGGATTTACATATGAGACTCAACTACCCAACCAAGTGGGTTTACACATTTCAACTCAGCTACCCAACCAAGTGGGTTTACAAAATTTGACTCAGCTACCCAACCAAGTGGGTTTACAAATTTGACAAGTCCTTACATGACTGAATATTACAATTTTATGTCATGGGTCTCAACAAGACCTTTTCATCAAATTACAAATATGACCATTTATGACCAACACCAGAAATTCCTCAAGAAAGAGAACATATTTCAGAACCATCATAATGCCAACAATGCATTATACTCAGCAAGGCTAATGCTCCCCCTGAATCTGTGCATCCAAACATCCTTTCCATATGACTAAGGCTCCCCCTTAGTTTGTGCATCCTGAATATTTTCACCAACAAATCATCAAGGAATATTTATCAAAACAACAGAGATTGAAACAGTATTATAAGAACTGGAACACCACCAGAGATACCAAACAGTACTGCAGTTGTGCTGAAGAAAGCTGACCCTAAACAGAAATTTGTCAGCAATCAGACATACGCAGTTTTATGTGCATGAACTCGCGTATATACGCGACTGTGTTTTAGGAAATCCACGTATCCAATACCATCTTCTATATTTAATCAGATTTGATCCTCTGTGAGGCAAAGACAGTGTTCAGCTTCTTTCTAAGATATTTGAATGCTTCCCTGGAATACAGATAGATAGAACAATGTAGTTGTGTCTTCAAGTGTCATCCAATGGTTGTAGCATAAACACATTAGTAACCAAGCCTTCAGATTCTTTGCAGCAACAATACATTCTTTCCAAGAGAAATTATCATACCAGAATAACATCTTCACATAAGTGTCAAGCAATCATTCATGTGGTCCAATATCATCAAGATCTTCAAGATTTGACATGATGTAACATATGTAGGGAAAAGGTCTCAACCATCAAACTCTGCATGATCTATTCTTATTTCTGAATCAAACGACTTCCAATTCGTCCATGTGAGAGCACAAAAGATACTTTTCAGCAAACAGGGCTCAAAATCTCATCATAATCAACCATGTACCAAGTCATCATCATTTGAGCATGAGTATCACAATAACCAAAGAATAAGCAGTCATAGTGCCAACAATGCAATCATTAGTATTCAACCTGCTGCTCCCCTTGAACTAGTGGTCCTCCTTAACTTGTGCAACCTGAACACCTTCATCAGCAAGTCATCAGCAACAATCTCTGTATGATCTGTCCTTTCATCTCAGCAACAAATACTCTTCATCAAAAAGCAAACAGGACTCATCCATAATATTCAACATAAGAAACCATGTATCATTTCATTATCATGAGTATAACCAGAATAATGCTAACAGTACAATCATTAGTAGTTAGACTGATTCTCCCCCTAAACCTCTACTCCTGATCTTCAGCTGTCATCCCAATTCTCTTATCATTAATTCATACGCGACTGTGTCTGCTGGAACTCGCGTGTATATGCGACTTTTGTTCATTGAACCCGTGTATGGAAAGTGAAGCATAGAAATTTTTCACATTCCTTCATCTCCCCCTGAACTTGTACCTCCTGTACCTGTCTTCCTCACATTAGATGTGCTGTCAGAAATACATATAATCAGAATAATCAAATCAACCATGAGAATCATCATACATTGCTCCCCCTGTGATGATACATCCCCATAATGTATCCCACATTACTTTTGCAGTCAATAAGAGAAGTAAGCTTCAGAAGCGGATGACTGCAGTAGGGTTAGTATTCCCTACATTTCTGACTGGTCCTCCTTCTTTTTCCAAATTTGCTTGAACTTCCTAACCGTGTGCTGAAAATTGTCCACTTTCTCAGATCTGTTCAACCTACATTCCTTTTCTACATGTCCATACTTGTTACAAGAATAAAATCTCATGTGTCCAGAGAAATAAGCATAAGAATCATAATGAGTATTTCTAACCTTCCTTCTTTTGCAATCAGCTGCTTTATTTCCATACTTGTTACATGAAAAACAATATCCCTTGAAGAAACCAGAGTACCTTTCTATGTAGGATCTGTTTGTTTGTGGCTGAAACAATCTGCTTCTGCAATTGGCTGCAACATGTCCATGATTATGAAATTTAAAGCATTCAACATTATTGAATGATTTCCTTTGAGAATTCATGATTGTCGGTTGACCTTTTGTTTCTTTCAACACTTCAGATTTTGCATTGATGTCCTTTGATTCTTTAGCACCTCCTTGTGAGCTAGATTCTCCTTTAACAGCTTCATGGAAGCCAAGACCAAGTTTGATAGCAGGAGACCTTTGATTACTCAGAATATTGTCCAAAATATTAGTACTATCTTGAAACCTCAAAAGTTTAACCTTTTCTTCTAATTTACCTTTGAGAATGTTTACCTCAACCTCCAAGCCTTGGCATTGCTTCTTCATGCTTTCTTCAACCATTTTTCCTTCTTCTACTTGATCATTCAATTTTAAAACTTCTTCCTTCAACAAATTTTCGTTTCCTTCACATGTTTGTAGCAGCTCTTCATTCTTCTTATTTGATTTTTCCAGTTCTTATTTGAGAGAGATGATTTCTGCTTCAAGGCTTTCACTTCGATTGGTTACTTCATCCTGCAGTCTTTGATGTATTTCTATCTGTCCCTTCATTGTTTCTATCTGTCCATTCATTTTAGAGATCATCTCATTGTAGGAAGATTCCTTCTCATTAAATAATCTTTGTTGATCTTTGATAGCTTCTTCTAGGTCCACAACATTACTTTCACTATCTACACCATTGCTTGTACAAAGAATATTATCACAAGGACCCCAATCACTATCTGATTCATCTTCGTCAATTTCTGCTATACATGTTTTCTGAGATATCTCCTTTCTTCGAGTAGCCTTCTTCTTTTGCTTCTTTGCCATGAGCACTTTCAGATCTTGGTCAGAATCCTCTTCATCTTCACTGGACACTTCATCATCATCTTAATTTGCATAATAACTCTTCCTCTTTTCAAATTGTTTCCCTTTACCATGTTTTTCTCTATAAGGAAATTTAGCAGCATAGTGACCAACTTTTCCACACTCAAAACATTTGAAGGGACGCTTACCTTTGAATCTTCCAGTACCTAGTTGAAGTTTTCTCACAAAATTTGCTTCTTCTTCTTCGGATATATAGCTGGATTCTTTGACAACTTCCTTTTCTTTTCCTTTTGCAGACGCCTTAAAAGCAGCTTCTTTGATTTAAGAAGGACCTCCTTGTCTCATTTCAAAATCAGTCAGAATACCATGTAATTGAACAATAGTAAGAGTTTGAAGATCTTGCCTTTCTTCAATAGCTGAAACTTTAGAGTCAAATTTTGAAGTCAAGGATCTTAAGACTTTTTCCACTAGAGTAGTATCGGTTATGGTTTCACCCAAATTTCTCATTCGATTTACAATATCATCTAGACGAAGAAAGAAACTGGCAATACTTTCATCACTATGCATCCTTAAATTTTCATATTCAATTATGAGAGTTTGAAGTTTTGCACTTTTTACCTTTGTATCTCCTTCATAGCTCAGAATGATTTTGTCCCATATTTCTTTTGCTGAATTTAGCTGCATCACTTTAGCAAATTCTGGTTCAGACATGCTTCCTAACAGGACATTCACTGCTTTGGCATTGATTTCATACTTCTTCCTTTCAGCCGCATCAGTAGGAATACTTGTTGGATATTGATACCCTTCTTCCACGATTGCCCATACTTCTGCACCAAGACTTTGCAGATATGCTTTTGTTCGTACCTTCCAGAATATCAGATTTCTTCCAATGAATAGAGGTGGCTTTAGAGACATTACTCCTTCATGACTTCCCATTGCGATGGATCTCCTTTAAGCGATCAAGCTTCTGCAGAAGGACCTGCTCCGATACCAATTGTTGAGAAAAATACTGAGAGGGGGGGGGGGTGAATCAGTATATACTGCATACTCAAAACTTTAGCTTTTTCATTCCTTAAAACCCATATGCTACTTTCCTTTAGTAAACTCACGTATACACGCGAATATCTTTCATACAACTCGCATATACACAGAGATCTAATTATGTCATTAATTCTTTACTTATATCATTCCATCATTCATTCATCAGATGTTCAATAAACAGTAAACATGTGCAGTAAGAACAGAATAAACCATCACACAAAGCATCACACATGAACACCAGGATTTTAGGTGGAAACCCAAGTCGGGAGAAAACCACTGCTGCAGTTGCTCAGCCTTCAATATTTTATTATAGAGAAAAACATCTTACAACATATGTACTGGCGCAGACTCGTACCAGTACGCAGGCACCCACCTGCGCTCATTTACCAGCCTCTCCTGGAAGGGAGCACCAACCCCCTGACTCGTTTACCAGCCTCTCCTGGAAGGGAGCTACGACCCCCTGCTCTCGTTTACCAGCCTCACCTGGAAGGGACCTACAACCCCTTGACCGAAGGCTACAACCCTCGTTCATTGGATCACTTTGCGTTTCATCGGTTTTCTACCCCTTTGGATCCGCCTTGTGGCTTGATAAGAAACCGCAAACTTGTAGGCCTCGTTTCATCATATTTTTAGACTGGACCCACTCCACTCATTTAAGCTCAATCATACAACCAAACTGATACAGACAACTCAGAACTATAGAATACTGATAGCAGCAACACAACAGAACAGATCAGACATTTCATACCCCATGCTTCAGCAAACCCTAGTTTGCATACGCGCTTTCCTTTCACTGATACCGCGTATATACGTGCCTTCTACCATACCAACCCGCGTATACTTCTGTACATATTACAGAACCAATTTCACTGCGCATACGCGCTTTCTCTTCAGCGAAGCCGCATATATACGCGCTTCTTCTGCGAAAAACTAGCGTATGGTTCTTCAGACATTTAGGTCAATGCAATTCTTCAGAACAGACATATCACACAGATTTTACCCTTTGCGTCAGACAGATGTTCGCCTCATCTCAGATCGGATCATTCCATAAAAATATGTAGCAAATACAAATACATTTCAGATCTAGATTCCCTTCTTCATCATTTTCTTCATAGGTGCTTCATGCATTCAGATCTATCATTCAACTGTAACCCTTTCCATTCAGATATACTTCAGAGAGAAGTATTCATTCAAGCTCAGACATCTTGCACTCACCCCTCTAATTTGCACAATGAATTTCTTCTCTTTATATAGGTTTACCCTTTTTCAATACCATGAGCCAAAACCACATTACTTCGATGGTATTCTGGACGGGAGTAATTTAAGACGAATCATTACCCAATCTGATAGGTCGATACCATGGTGGTTACTACGGTTTTGCACTTTATGAGCGCTTTTGACCATACGCGACTTGGCACGTTGTTTCCCGCGTGCATACACGACTTTTATTAGACAAATCCGCGTATGCCTTGAGACATACTCTTTTCATCATAGATCTAGCACTTACTGAATTCCTTTCTTCATTACCTTCTGTACTCACTGTAGATACATAAGATTTACATCAGTTAATAGGTTCATCAAGACATATTCTATCAAGTACAACTTCATTAAGTGGGTTGTCATTCAAGGACAACACTCTATCAAGTGGGTTGTCATCAAGGACAACACTCAACATCATATTGCCAAAAAACATCATATCACATCAGATTTACATCATTTACCAAGTCCATTAAGTCAAGAATAACTTCATCAGGTGGATTTCCATTAAGGACAACACATGCCAACAATCTCATGTCTTCATCTTCATAAAGTGGGTTGCCATCAAGGACAACACTCTGCATCATATTGCCAACAATAAATGTAGCTCAATAGTGGTAATGGTAAGGTAAATTTAATGAAATGGAGGTGGATTGAAGGTGGTAATATGGAAATATAAGTGAAAATGTAATGGAAGTGAATGACAATTTCAAGGCCCAACAGTAGAATTTTCTGAGGGCTTAATGGGTGTATAACTATTTTTTTGAGGCATTATAGAACCCAATAATGATAAAAATGCTTGAATATGCCCTTGGAATCACTTCAACTATTTTTTCAAACAAAATTTATAAAATTTAAAAAAAATAAATACACATCTTTTTCTTTCTTTTAGGAGTTCGATATTGAAATGGTTATAAATATGTAATTTAGGATCTCCAAGATCTGAAATTTGGTGTTATGGTGGCCCTATCGATCATATTTCCAATTCCATAGGTCAGAACTAATTTGGAGTCTTCAAGACAAAGTTATTCCCAATCTCCAACAATGACCTAACTACAAACTGGTTTAGAAGAACGAACTTGTACGACGTGCCACGTGTCATTGTTTCCACATTCGGCTCTGAAATTGATACACATCAAAATAACATAAGTGTTACTTCTGTCACAGTTTAAAAATTTCAATCTAACGCTCAGAGAGAGAGTTATGAATATTTTCCCAAGTTCACCTCTTTGAGATGAAATTTGGGAGCCTTCAAAAAACCTAACTTCCACGGATCATAACTTTGAAATTGTTGTCAACTAGGATCTGAAAATTTTCCATGAAGTTCCTCCAAATTTCAACATAAATGGGTTTTTTTATAGCTTTTGAACCTTTTTAGAAAATCAATTATAGCGAAAATTCCACAATGGCCTGTTTGAAGTAGCGAAACCCTAGAATCCTAATCTCTAATACCAAAATTTTATGAAACCAGATCCCAAAATAGAAGAAAATAGAGATCAACACCTTAGAAATCAACCACTTCTAGGGGGAAACCTCCTTTGCATTACATAAATGAAAAATTATTGGATTATATAAATGAAAAAACCTCCTTTATATATATAGGAGTCCAATAGGTTGGAATATAATCCTAGCCAACATAACAATAACAATGTTATGGCACAACAATAAAAATAGTGGGCTTATATGGGGCATAATAATAATAATATGGGGACTACATGGTCACAAAAATAACGATAAGGGGGATATACTAAAAATAAAAATAAGGGGATACACTAGTATTATAGGGACCTAAAATAAACTAACCAAAATAGTCAAGAGTCAACATTGGTCAAATAGTGAGTCTGGAGTCAAATTCGACTGTGCGATTAAAGTCTGGCCTTGTAGCCAACCCTACAACCTATAGTAAATCTTACGATCAACTCCTGAAATCAACCCTATGGTCACTGGGGTATGGTTCTGCAGTCAAATCATAGGTCAAACAATTTAGTCAATGCCTATTCAGCTTGGTCAAATAAAGATATAACTCGATCAAATACTCCTCCAAATGTGCGACCAAGACATAGAGAAAAGGTTGATCTATAAAATTGTTTTTTCCTAATTAGACTTGCTTTCTTCTATGGTATATATACGACACATAAAAATTCCTATTTATACAAGTCAAATGAGTTGAAATACTGCAAGGGACATGTCCTTCATTAGTTGGGCCAACTTATCTTCCTGGTTTGACTTGAAGTTCTAAAAATATTTTTTTTAATTTAATCTTTGATCATTTTTCTAGGCTAAATTAGGCATGCGTACCTCCCAATGCTACACAAAAAATAAAAATCCCTCTTAGCGAGGGAGGTATTCTCCATGGTTACAAATAAATTTCTCCTTAGCTAAAATTTCTCCTCCACAAGAAAAGTTCAAGATATTTCTATGTTGATGTAGTATCTTTTCACATGCACGTCTATATAATACTCCATATTGGAGTAGGAAATGTGACTCCGCACATGCATGTCTTTAGATCACTCCATCCCAGAGTAGGAAATGTGAGTATCCTGGACCATTTACCCCTAGCCAAATCAGCATGACCCAATCAAAGTCGTTATTGGATTCTCATGAGAGGTTCTTCCCCTGGAGCATTCACCCTTGACAAAATCAATATGGCCCAACTAATTTCCTTTATGGATTCTTAGGTATATTACATCAATCTCCTCTGGTCAAATTAACACAACCCATCCAGATTCATTCATGGCTTCTGAGGAGAATATCTTTCCAATCCTACAATTTCCTTGGGCCATTTACCCCTGGTCAAATAAACATGACCCAAACAAATTCCTTTATGGCTACTCAGGTGAATGTATCCATCTTCCCTGGCCAAATCAACATGACCTAGCCAAATCAACATGGCTTCTTAGGATACGATCTTCCCAATCCTACAAAAACATCATAACTCCCTCTCAACGAGGGAGACTCTGCATCACACTAATATTTTCTATGAAGTGTAAAAACTTCACTCTAGACAGGGGCTTGGTGAGAATGTTTTCAATTTCCTCATATGTGGATATGTACTAGGGCTTCACTTCTCCCCTCTACACCATGTCTTGGATGAAGTAATATTTTTTCATGATTAAATAATCCTTCAAGTAGATTCCAAATAAACACTAATTCTTGACTTGAGACATTTACTATGATATACTCTGACTCTTCTATCCTAAGTGCAACATAAGTTTTCTTCCTACTAAGCAATGATATCATAACTGATCCCAAATGGAAGAAATACGTCGAGGTGCTATTTTTGTCCTTTGCACTCCCAACCTAATATGAATAAATATATCATTGCAGCCTCACTTCACCACCTCAAACATATCTCAAACCATATCCAACTATACCACACAAGCACCCCAACACTTACTTCATTATATGCCTTGAATCAACCATAAAATGGCTATCTTCCTTCCTGATTGGATCCATGTTAGGTCCCTATATTACTAGTATAGTCCCTTATTTTTTTTAGTGTAACCCAATTATTGTTTTTATGGTACCCTTGTAACCCCCATTTTGTTATTATTGTGCCCTTAAATTATTATTGTTAGGTCGGCTAGGATTACATTGTGGCCCACTAGGATTACGTTGTGGCCCCATGGACTCCTATATATAGAAAGGAGGTTTTATAAATTGTATCATCCAAGAATTGTTCATTTATGTAATGTATTAGAGGTTTCCCCCTCGAAGTGGCTTATTTATAAGGCGTTGATATCTCTTTTCTTCTATTTTTGGAGCTGGTTACACAACATTTGGTATCAGAGATTTGGATTCTAGGGTTTCGTTTCTCTAAACAGGTCATCGTGGAATTTTTGCTATAATGTTTTTCCTACGAAGGTTCAGAATCGAAAATTTTTAGGGTACGAAGCAGAACTCCTGAGGAAACTCATCAAAAAATTTTAGAGATTGGTTCACAATATTTTTGGAGATATGATCTGTGGAAGGTAGTGCTTTTTCAGGCTCCTGAATTTCATCTCAAAGAGGTGATCGTGGGAAAATATTCATAACTCTCTCTCTGAGCATCGGATTGGAGTGCCGTAAAAAGTGGTAGTAAGTACACGGATCTTAGTTTCTTGGATATCAATTTTAGATCCGAAGGATGAAACAGTGACACATGGAAAGTCATACAAGTTCACTCTACTGAACCAATCCATAATTAGGTCATTGTGGGAGATTGGACACAACTTTGTCTTGGAGAATCCAAATCAGGTCAGACCTGTGGAATTCAAAAGAGAATTCAGAGGGCTATGTTGATGCTAAAATTAAAATATTGAAGTAATGCAATCACAGAGATAATCCAATTTCAATATCGAGCTCTTCAAAATCAAGAAAAAGGTGTGTATTTTTTTTCCGAATTGCATAAGTCTTGTTTGAAGGATCAATTTGAATTGATTCCAAGGGCATATAGTAGAATAGATATCAGTATTGGGTTCTAAAAGATGCCCCATAAAATAATTCAACACCCATTAAGCTTTCAGAAGGCTCTAAGATGACTCATGAAGATGAATAATTGCAACATGATCTATCAAAATTACAAGAGCAAGTGCACCAAATTTCTCTCTCGCAAAGAGAAACAAAAAATGAAATGGAAGTTTTGAAGAAAGGCATGGAAGCGAAGATGGATGGTTTGAAGAAAGGCATGGAAGCTAATATGGATGGCATGGAAGCTAGCATGGAAGCTAAGATGGATGACATGAAAGACAACATGGAAAACATGAAGAATGATCTAAAAGCAGGCATGGAAGGTTTGACAAAGTTGATACAAGAAATGTCTCCTAATGGTGAAAATTTAGTAGAAGAACCTCATGATGAGAACAAAATAAATGTTAATCGTGATTTCATAAACTCTAATGTTGGCAGGAAGAACCACCATATTCCAAAAATGGATATGAGGAAGTTTGATGGAAAGGATCCTGTAACATGGATACTACAGATGGAGCAATATTTCGATCTCCATAACGTGCAAAACACACAAAAGGTACGCATTGCAACTTTACATTTAGAACAAAATACATTTGTATGGTATCGATGGCTTTGCTCCCGTAAAAAAATTGTCACTTGGTCAATTTTTACGGAGAAAATGATAGCACATTATGAGGATACGAAGAGCAACACCTTCTTTAGCCAATTGATAAATCTCAAACAAAAGGGTTTAGTGGGGGAGCACATTGAGGACTTCCAAAAATTGAATATAAGGGTAACTGATATTCTAGAGGAACACAAGATTGATCACTTCATAGGCACTTTAAAGGATAACATACAACATGAATTTCGCGTTTTGGAACCTGATTCATTGGAGAAGGCATTTAGGTTGGCAAGAAAATTTGAATGTAAAATTATGACGACAAGGAAGCCTACCACTCAATTCTATAAAGAAGGAAGTGTTGTTATGCCTAGATTTCCACAACCTACAAGGTTGACACCACAAAAATTGGAAGGAAAAAGAGCAAAGGGGCCTTGCTATAGTTGTGATAGAAAATACACTAAAGGTCATAAGTGTGCTGAGAAGAAATTATTTTTCATAGATTGTGAAGAGGAAGAAGAAAATGAACAAGAAGAGGATATACACCAGAAACCAACCCTAGAAGAGGAAGAAATGAATCTGACCATATCGTGTAATGCATTGGCGGGAATTACCACTCCTCAAACTCTCAAGATAGAAGGAAATATCAAGAATAAAAAGGTAATAGTGTTTATTGATTATGGTAGCACCCATCATTTTATTCATTGTAAGGTAGCCAAGGAACTAAATTGTTTCCTATACCCAACACTAGAATGTCAAGTGATGGTTGCAAATGGAGGAACTATAAATTTCTCTGGAAAATGCCATAATATCAAGCTAACCATGCGGGAATATGTATTTACTAGTCCAATGCTTTCCATTCCTATGGGAGGTGTTGATGTTGTACTAGGAGTACAATGGTTACAATCTTTGGGGACGGTAGCTTTTAATTTTCAAGAACTTTTCTTGAATTTTTTTTTAAAAGGAAAGGAAGTTGAATTACGGGGTATTGCAGGGAAGCCGAGAAGGATAATAAGCTCTAATGTCATGACAAAGCTTCTAAAGGAAGAACAATGAGGCGTAATTGCACAATTATGCTCACTAGAAGTTCCAACATCAAAATCATCTATTTCTGCAGATCTCCAACAAGTCTTGGAAAATCATTCCAAGGTGTTTGAAATTTCCAAAGGACTCCCACCTATTCATGATCATGATCATGCTATTCATTTGATTCCAGGAAGTGTTCCTCCAAACATTAGGCCTTATAGATATCCTTATGTTCAAAAGAGCAAAATTGAATGTATGATTGCAGAAATGTTAGAGGTGGGTATAATTCAACCTAGTCAAAGTTCTTTCTCTACTCCTGTAGTATTGGTACATAAGAAGGATGGATCATGGCGAATCTGTCTAGATTATAGGGAGGTCAATAAGCTCACCATTAAAGATAAATTTCCCATTCCTATGATTGATGAATTATTGGATGAATTACATGGAGAAATTTATTTTACCAAGTTGGATCTTCGTTTAGGATATCATCAAATTAGAATGAAGACTGAAGATATTCCAAAAACAGAATTTCGAACTCATGAGGGTCATTATGAATTTTTGGTCATGCCTTTTTTCCTTAAAAATGCACCTTCTACATTTCAAGGATTGATGAATTCCATTTTCAAACCCATCCTTAGAAAATTTGTTCTAGTATTTTTTGATGATATAATAATCTACAATAGGTCTTGGAAGGATCATGTTGAATATGTTGACAGGGTGCTGAAACTATTGCAGGAGAAACAATTATATGCAAAAACATCCAAATTTTTCTTTGGATTACAACAGGTGGAATATCTGGGTCATGTTGTATCTCACGAGGGTGTTAAAGTAGAACCTAACAATGTTAAATCCATTAAGGAATGGAAAGTACCCACAACCATAAAGCAGTTGCGAGGATTTCTTGGGTTAACAGGGTATTATCGCAAATTTGTTAAGAATTATGGGAGAATAGAAGCACCTCTAACAACATTATTGAAGAAAGATGTATTTTCATGGACTCCTGAAGCAACTAAGGCCTTTGAACATCTTAAAGAGGCAATGTGCCTAGCACCGGTCTTAGCTACGCCAGACTTCACAAAAACCTTTATTGTGGAATGTGATACCTCAGGAAATGGAATTGGTGCAGTTTTAATGCAGGAAGGAAGACCCATTGCTTTTGAAAGTCGTCCAATCAAAGGAAAGTATTTACAGAAACCTATTTATGAGAGGGAAATGTTAGCAATACTACATGCACTAAAGAAATGGCGAACTTACCTAATGGGAAGACACTTCAAGGTAAAAACTGATCATGATAGTCTTAAACACTTTTGGAACAAAGACTATCTTCAGAAGAGCAGCAAAAATGGGTCACAAAGATGTTGGGTTATGACTTTGAAATAATCTACAAAAAAGGAAGCTTAATGTTGTTGCAGATGCACTCTCAAGAAAGAATGAAGAGGTGGAAGCATTGCTTTGTGCCATTTCTATTATCCAACCAGATTGGATAACCGAAGAAAGAGATGAATGGAAGAAGGACAAAGATGTATGGGCACTCATTCAAAAGTTGCAGCAAGATCCTAGTACATCTAATACATTTAGTTGGAAAAATGATTCCTTATGGTACAAAGATCGCTTATATCTTTGTAAGAATTCTAAACTAAAACAAAATACTCTTTTGGAATTGCATGCTTCTCCTTTAGGAGGACACTCAGGATTTTGAAAAACTTACCACAGGGTGAAGAAAGATTTTTTTGGGACGGCCTTAAATTTGATATTAAAAAGTTTGTGGCGGAATGTTTGGTTTGCCAGCAGAATAAAGTTTAGACAATTAAGACCCCGGGACTTCTACAACCTTTATCCATTCCAAGTAACCATTGGGAGGAGATTTCAATGGATTTTATCACAGGTTTACCTAAGTCCGAAGGAAAGAGTGTCATCATTGTGGTAGTTGATAGACTTACCAAGTATGCACACTTTTGTGCATTATCTCATCCATTTAAAGCAAGTACAATTGCTACTACATTTATGGACAGAATTCAAAAGCTACATGGAAGCCCAAGGGTTATTGTGAGCAATAGAGATCCCATTTTTGCTGGAAATTTTTGGACGAGGTTATTTTCTTGTTTGGGTACTCAATTAGCTCATAGCTCATCTTATCATCCTCAATCTGATGGTGAAACTGAGATAGTAAATAAATTTTTGGAAGGATATCTTCGTTGTTTTGTATCTGATAAACAAACATAATGGTCAAGTGGTTACCTCTCGCTGAATGGTGGTATAAAAATTCCTTCCATACTGCAACAAGAATGACCCCATTTATGGCACTTTATGGATATCATCCACCATCCATCACGTCATCTTTAAGGGAAAATTAGAAGGTTCAAGCAGTGGAAGATCACATCGAGCATCAGCAAGAAGTTCTCCAACTCTTAAAGGATAACCTGAATTTGGCACAAAATCGAATGAAACAACAGGCAGATCAACATCGCAGCGAGAGATGTTTTGATGTAGGAGATTGGGTATTTTTACGGCTACAACCATACAAAAAAATGTCCCTCAAGCAAGCTAAGAAGGATAATAAATTATTTCCAAATTAATATGGTCCTTACAAGGTGTTGCAAAAGATTGGTACTATGGCATACAAATTGGAGCTTCCTGATTCTTCGCGAGTGCATCCAGTTTTCCATGTTTTATGCTTAAATAAGGTTATAGGTGAAAATATTCCAGTTCAAACAATATTGCCAGAACTTGATGAGGAAGGAAAAATCATATTGGAACCTGAAGCGGTCACGGAAACAAGAACTCGACATCTATGGAATCGATCAATTTCAGAGTATCTGATCAAGTGGAAGAACTTACCCATTGAAGAATCTACATGGGAGGATGAGAATTTTATGCAGAAGCACCTAGAGGTACTCAAGCGTTGAGGAAAACATTTTTTGAAGGAGAGGGGCATGTTAGGTCCCTATATTACTAGTATAGTCCCTTATTGTTGTTAGTGTAACCCCCTTATTGTTATTATTGTACCCTTGTAACCCAAATTTTGTTATTATTGTGCCCTTAAATTATTATTGTTAGGCCGGCTAGGATTACATTGTGGCCCACTAGGATTACATTATGGCCCCATGGACTCCTATATATAGAAAGGAGGTTTTGTAAATTGTATCATCCAAGAATTGTTCATTTATGTAATATATTGGAGGTTTCCCCCTCGAAGTGGCTTATTTCTAAGGCGTTGATATCTCTTTTCTTCTATTTTTGGAGCTAGTTACACAAAAATCCATTACCACAACTGCTTTCTGGTCACCCTAACTAGGTGCTCCCTCTTACACTAAAGCAGATCCTCCTGTGGAAATCCCAGTTTCCCCCTCTAGCATTATTGATTACTCTCTCATTAAAGCATATCTTACTATTTATCATGGTTTCCTCATAGATGAAATATCACTCATAGAGACCTCTTGTCTTTGAGCATCTAGTCTAACAATATTAACCCATGAAATCCTCTTGGAAGGTTGGTCCTTCCATTTTACCTAACTGTCCACTTCCTTAGAATTGTAATCTCTTTCGTTCATCTAGAATGACCTTGGATGTCCTCACAACAAGTATAATCATCCCTTTCGAACATCAATCACATCCTCTTGAGTCTATGTTTGATCCCTTAGGCCATACAAGTACCTAACAATTTGGAGACTAGAGGAAAAATATTGTCATACTCCAATCCCTATTTATGGGAGAACCCTCTTGCCAAAAAATGTTTATTTTTGCTTCTTGATGGTTCCATTTAATGTGTGAATCATTACATTGGAAATATCCAAAAAATTTCCTTTCTGCAAAACTCCACTTAGGATACCATAGAAGAAAAAAATTATGACCAAGAAAAAAACAAGGAAAATAGGGTGACCAAATAATAATAATAATATTAATAATAATAATCAAGGAAAAAATATGAATTACTTATCTCTTAATTAAGGAAGAAACTACCAAGGATTGTTAACTCCCTCCCTGACAAATTCCTTTGACTTATTTTGAGGTGAATGTTCATCACCATCATCATCAACATTGGTTGTTGATGCACACAACGTTTTCTTCCTTTTCTTCTCAGGACACTATGAGGCATAATATCAAAAATCATGAAAAATGTGTTGAGATTTTGGGGTATTGGGGTAGCATCGGATGTGCTATAGCTCCCAAAATTCTTGGAGGGGCTAGAGTACATGAGATCTCCAAGACCCAGAAAGTGTTTAGAATAATTCCATTGGTTTAAGTGAATTAAATTAAATATGTGATGAAAATGACTTAAGTGACGCAGCTGAAAAAAATTCTAATATTAGCCATTTATTATAGATTATATCATGGTCATTGGTTTACCAATGAGAAAATTATAAAAGAATGGCTTAGGGTGAGTTGGAGAACACAAAAAATGACAGAGCACTAAAGCTAAGCTGAGATTTTAGGGCATGGTTTGCTAAGAATTTCAGAAGTGTTTCAGCTGCAAAAATGAGAAATATTAGAAATCGGAATGGTTTGATCCTAGGCCAAGATTAAAACAAGGGCAGAGAAGGAGAAATCTAGAGTGGTGTAGAGGCAAGAACTACGCAGTCCAACTGAGATCCCAGCAGGGGCAGGGCAGAGGTAGTAGGAGCCCAACAAGCTTGATGCAGGCCTAGTTAGGGCAGCACAGGGGTAGCATAGCCCCTTCTAGGGTGACACAGACGCTTCCTGAGTAGATTGGAGGCTAACATGGGCCAAGAAGGCTGATGTAGAGGGATTTAGAGTAGCACTAGGGTCTTAAGAGGCTGGAAAGGGGCTGAGTTCTGTAAATCCCATTTGAGGGTGTGAATCAGTCATATTTTTCTGTCTTCGAGACAGAGGTAATGTTGCCATTCATATTTCTTTGTTTGGTTAACCATTTTTGGTGTCCAAGATTGTTTTACTTCGAATCTACATAATAATAAAAAACCTCCAGAAGCTAGTAGCACCATTTTTCCTGCATTGGGTTTTTCCGGGGACATTTGTCTAGAAAATCCTTATGTGTCACTTTGATATATATGTGTAGGCTGTTAACTATATTTACTTCGATGTTAATTTTTAATATTCATATTAATAACTTATGTAATTAGGAGAAGTAAATCAAGATCTAATTGTAGGTTTTATTAAGTTTAAGAAATTTTCACATGGTATGAGAGTGATTGCAGATTAAGCTGGATCTCCAGCAAGATGATTGAAGAAATATGTGTTGCAGAAAGCAGGAAGAGCAACACCAGAAGGACACGGAGGCAGCAAGAGCCATGCAGGGGATAACGTAGTCCTAGTTGGGTGACATAGAGACAACGCAATGCCTTCCAGAGGGACGTAAGAGTAGCCTGTGCTATGCAATCGCTACGCTGAGCAAGTCTGCTCACCTAGAGACTAGCTAGGGTGACACAGTCCAGTAATTGAATATTATGCAGAGTGTCGTGAATCAAAATATGATTTTCAGATATTCAACAATTGTTGGCAGGGTGAAGATTATGTTGGTGCAGAATTAAGCCTAAGATAAGTTGAAAAAGAGAAGGAGGAGAACAACTGCTCAACGGATTTCATTGCCAAAATAAATCTGAGGATCGATCATAGGGTGATCGAAGAGAGTTGATTCGTTGTGTTTGGAAGATTTTAAAGGAAGAAATCAATTTTTAGAGGGAGCAAAGGGTGCCTTTTTTCCAAGGACCCTAGATCCGAGCTTTAGTTGATAAGCGGGGAGAGGAAGAGTTGTTCTGACAAAGTAGATCTGAGAAAATGGCACCACACGGATTTCATGATCAGGATAGGTTGGATGGCCTATCCAAATTTTCTATTTGGAAGGCCAGAATATTGGTAATCCTAGAGGCATACGACTTGAGGGAGCATGTAGAGAGTGTCTTGGATACACCAACTGATGCGAAACTCCTAGCATAGCATAATGAAGAAGCGACACATGCCAAGCACTTCATCATGGATGAGGTTAAAGATCATGTGGCACCACACATATCTGAGAAGACGAAGGCTCATGAGATGTGGAAATATTTAACCAAATTGTATCAAGGGAAGTCCATCCAAAGGAAGATACTTCTGGAGAACCAGCTGATGCTATTTATGATGACCAAGGGAGAGGAAATTAATCCTTTCCTATTCATAGTGTAGCCGATTTGGGATCAGCTAAGTGGCATGGGGTTCAAGGTGGAGGATGATTTCATGGTGAGTACTACTCTAAATGTAGTCACAAAGGAATGGGAAACATGTGTCCAAAGCCTTTTGGGGAGAGTGGACCTTCCTAATTGGGACAATATGTGGGCTATCCTCTGACAAGAGGAGATCCACTAAATGACCAAGAGGAAGACCAGCACTAAAGCGGGCAAGGTGAAGAAGGAGGAAGAGTAAGATGCAGCCTTGGAATCAAAGAAGAAAAAAGGGAAATAGAAGAATGATCTGTCAAAGATCAAATGTTTCCAATGTGGCAAACATGGACACTTCACCAGAAATTTTCCTCAAAGGAAAAAGGACAAGGAAGTTTCTAGTTCTAAGGTTGTTGTAGCAGACGATGGCTCTGACGATGATGTAGCCATGAGCGGTCATGAACCATGAAAGTGGGGAGATATTTATTTGTAGAGCAACTATAGAGTGTTGGCGGGATCCTTGAGTAGCCCACCTCTTGGATCACATCCATGCTACGAGAACCTTAAGACAGTGGCAAGGAATGACTGGAGAAGTGGGTGCAAAGAACACGGGTGAAGCAGAGGTAGAGGCTAATACATTGGAGAGGGATTAGCATAGTGAAGATGCAGTAGCATCGTAGAGGCAACAACCCATAGGCAACGTAGAGGAGGTATGCTTACGTAGTGCAGAGTTGCAGAATCATAGTGGATTCAGGAGGAAAACAAAGAGCATAAACTTATGGAGCTTCAGTGATGAGATTCATCCCGAATAACTTGTCTAACATTGGGTATGGGTCCTTCATTTTCTTACTCTCAGCAACTGAGTTGCAGTGTAGCAATTGGTAGTACGATGCATCAATTTAAGAGGGAGCTGCAGTATAGATGTAACTGTGACGGTTGCAGAGTCATGGGAAGCAGTACAGAGAAGAGAAGTAATGTAGTGATGTAGGGAAATAGGTGAAGCATTAGCACAGAGACCAATACCAAAGATCAAAGTAGTACTTCGTGGTGAAGTGTATTTATAGAGCACATTCCTCGCTAAGAGGGAGTGTTGATATTTTGGGGTGTTGGGGTAGCATCGAATGTGCACTAGCTCCCAAAATTTGTGGAGGGGATAGAGTACATGAGATATCCAAGACCCAAAAAGCATTTAGAATAATTACATCTGGTTTAAATTTTATTCAAATAATTAATCTTTTTAATTAAGGACCCTAAGTCTACCTTAGGAAAATTAAAATATTAAAGTGAATTAAATTAAACATGTGATGAGAATGACTTAAGTGATACAGATCAAAAAAATTATAATCTTAGCCATCGATTAGAGATTATATCATGACCATTGGTTTCCCAACTAGAAAATTATAAGAGAATGGCTTGGGGTGAGTTGGAGAACACACACACTAGAAGAGCACTAAGGCTAAGCTAAGATTCTAGGGCGTGGTTTGCTAAGAATTTCAGAAGTGTTTCAACTGCAGCGAGGGGAAGTATTGGGAAGCAGGATGGTTTGATCCCATGCTAGGAGTACAATGAGGGCAGAGAAGGAGCATTCCATATCATCACAGAGGTAGCCATTATGTAGTCCAGCTAAGAGCCCAACAGGGGGAGTTCAGAGGTAGCAGGAGCCAAGAAATGTTGACACAGGTCCAGTTAGGGAATCACTGGGGTAGTGTAACCCCTTATAGGGTGACACAGGCCCTTCCTAAGCAGCACAGAGGCTAACATAGGCCAAGAAGGATGATACAGAGGGCTTCAAAGCAGCGCTGGGGTTTCCAGAGGCCAGAAAGGGGTTGAGTTTTGTTAATATCATTTGAGTGTGTGAATCAGACATATTTTTCTGTCTCTGGATAGAGGTATTGCTGCCATTTATATTTATCTTTTGGATTTACCAGTTTTGGTGCCTAGGATTGTTGTACTTAGAATCTATATAAAAATTAAAACCCTACAGAATCTAGCAGCACCAGTTTTCCTGCATTGGGTTTTTCCAAGGAAATTTTTCTAGAAAATCCTTGTGTGTCACTTTTTCTATGAGCATTTTTTTCAGTATTTGATCTATATGTGTAGGTTGTTAACTGTATTTAATTTCAAGTTAATTATGAATATTCAGATTAATAAATTATGTAAGTAGGAGAAGTAAATCAAGATTTAACAGTAGGGTTTCTTAAGTTTAAGAAATTTTCACAAAATGAAGCACCTGATCTTTAACATATCCTTCTTATTGTAATCTTGAATAGGATCATGTACTCTACCTATATTTATTTTATAAAACTTTCCAAAGTTCCTTCTTCCTTTTCCTTTCCTTGTGTGAGCTACATGAGCTTATGTTTCTTCATCTTGCATATTCAACAAGCTATTGTATGAGCATGTTTTTCAGTATTTGATCAGTATGTGTAGGTCGTTAACTGTATTTAATTTCATGTTAATTATGAATATTCAGATTAATAAATTATGTAAGTAGGAGAATCAAATCAAGATTTAACAGTAGGGTTTCTTAAGTTTAAGAAATTTTCACAAAATGAAGCACCTGACCTTTAACATATCCTTCTTCTTCTAATCTTGAATAGGATCAGGTACTCTACCTATATTTATTTTATCAAACTTTCCAAAGCTCCTTCTTCCTTTTCCTTTCCTTGTGTGAGGTACACGAGCTTACGTTTCTTCATCTTGCATATTCAACAAGCTATTCCTATACAACAATTTGGTCTCCTCTTGGACACTATCATTCCATAACTTATCAAACTTGTGCAATTATTCTTGTGCAAAAATTACTTGAATAAATGGCTCCCATGAGGAGGGAAATCCATTGAGAGTCATTGTAACAAGCTATGTATCATCAATGTAATCTCAAATGGCTACAAGCCCATCTATGATATGGGAGACTCTCATAATATACGAGAAAAATTATTTTGATCAAGTCATCATGACATTACATAGATGATTTCTCAAGGTTAACTTCCTACTACTGTTGCTACTCTCATACAATCCTACGATATCGTCATATACTTCCTTGGTATTATTCAATGCAGCAACATGAATAATTAAGTGGTCCTTTATAGAATCTACCAACATTCACTTGGCCTTGGATTCATTCTTCTTATACTTTGGTTTCTCCTCAATTCCCTCTAGCTCTCGAATACCTTTCTCCACATGATATAGAAGCTCATTGTTAGGTCCCTATAATACTAGTATGTTCCCCTTATTATTATTGTTAGTGTATCCCCCATTGTTATTGGTATGCCCATGTATCTCCCATGTTGTTATTGATTTTCCCAATAGAATCCCACTATGTTTATTGTTGTGCCCTTACATTATTATTGATATGCCAACTATGATTATATTGTGACCCCATAAATCCCTATATACACCAAGGAGTCTTATCATTTGTATCATCCCAGAATGGTTCATTTATGTAATGTAAAGGAGGTCTCCCCATCGAAGAGGATAATTTTTAAGTCTTTGATCTATATTTTCTTTCATTTTGTGAGATGGATGCATAAAATTTGGTATTAGAGCTTTGGATTCTAGCGTTTCGATGCTTCAAACATGTCATATTGGAAATTTACTAAAAAAAAATATTGTATGAATATTTCAAAGATTTAATTTCATCCACGTGGAGCCCAAATGTTGGTGAACCTCATGTACAAATTTCAGATCTTGGTTCGCTATATTTTCAGAGATATAGGTCGAAGAAGTTAGGGTTTCTACATGATACATAATTCAGTCCTAAACAAGTAACCAAGGGAAAACAATAATAACTTTCTCTTCAAGCATCGAATTTGATTTTTGTAAAAATCAATAGAACAAGCACAAATTGTAGTATCTTGTGTAGCAATTTCAGGGCTGAAAGTTGAAAGAGTGGCACATGGAACTTCGTAAAATTTCGATTTATTGATCTTGTCCATAATAAGGTCATTGTGGGATATTGGGCATAATTTTACCTTGAAGAATCCAATTTTGGTTCGACTTGTGGCATTAGAAATAAGACTCATAGCTATACCACAAGGAAAAATTTAATACCTTGGAGATCCGAAATTATAGAGTTACAACCGTTTCAAGATTGAGCTCCTAAAAATAAGAAAAAAGTGTGTCATTTTAAGTTTTTTTTCATAACTATTGTTTTACAAATCGGTTTGAAGTGATTCCAAGAGAATATTGAAGCATAGATATCAGTATTGGGTTCTAAAATGCCTCCAAAACAAAATAATTCTACACCCATTAAGCCCTCAGAGAACTCTACTATGACAAATGAAGAGGAACAGTTGCAACAGTATATATCAAAATTACGGGACCAAGCGCAAAAAATTTTGCTCTCATAAAGAACAACAATTATCACCAAAATTTGGTTATTTAACCATTTACAATTAGATGGATCGAAGTAAACCATTTAAGACCAATGTTACCATAGTAAAATTTCTTTCACTATAAGAAATAATTTAATAAACCATATTTTATTAAGTTATTTCTGGTTTAAACAATAAACCCCATGAGGAATAATTAAATAAATTCTTATTTATTTGATCTTGCTCCATGAATAATTAATTAAACCATTGTCTAAATAATATTTTGGGTCATATTTAACGCAATTATGAGAAATAATTAGATAAATAATTATTTTTCTTATTTTTCTCTAGGAATAATTAATTAAATCATTATTTAGTTATTATTTCTTGTTAAATTTGATTATATCACCTAGGAATAATTAAACAAATCATTATTTGTTAATTATTCCTTAACCACATTCTTGAAATGCTAAATAAATCATTTATTTTATTATTATTTCTAAATAAAGGTATTTAGCTAATTTAAATACCTTTTCCCTCCAACAAAATATAGTAAAATATTCCAAATGGTTAGATCTAGATCTTGGTTAATAATAATTTATCATTCGCCATTATCGAGGATAAATCAATATTTTGTTATAAATTGGAGCGTTTTCCATTCATTCTTGACTTTCATCACTTTCATTGTTGCTCTTTGATCATTCTCATTGATGCTACTATTTTATTTTTCTTCTTGAGCTCCCATAGAGTTCAACACATTCTCGGTTTTCTGCACCATTGAGAGAGACACAATTCTGGAACTGAAGCGTTAAGGATAACCAAGAACCCATCCCATTGAGGGGGACTAGTAACTTTTATTTGTTCCCTTCACCAGGGTAATAATATATAAAAAAATTCATTAAATATTGTCTTGTTTGTTGGATGCATGGAGTAATTACTATTTATTTTCACTGTTTAACTGATTTAATTTCATAGATCTATTTTTTTGTAGCATTTTTTATAGCTATCGATTGCAGATCTAAAGAAGTTAAGTAACCATTTCTATAGTTAGGGTTGTTTTTCACACACAACTAAAGTGAGCACTTTTTGTACACTTGCGTTAAGAATTTATGCTAACAACAACCAAAGATGAAATTAAAGGGGCGATGTATGGTTTAAAGGAAGAATTAAAATGATATATGGATGGTTGAAAAGGTGACATGAATAGTTTAAAAGTAGACATGGAAGGGATGACAACGTTGCTGCAAGAAAGGATTTCTGGTGGTGACAAGGTAATCCATGAAAATCACAATGAGGAAAAAAGGAGTATGAATTATTATTTTAGAGACTATAATGTGGGCTTTAAGAACCAACACACTCCAAATACAGATATGAGGAATTCTGATGGCAAGGATTCATTAACATGGATACTACAAATGGAGAAATATTTTAATCTACAGGATGTGCAACCCTCACAAAAGGTACATATTGCATATTTATATTTAGAACACAATCAGTTTGTATGGTATAAATGGATTTTTTCTTGTAAACCACCTATCACCTGGTCAATTTTTACGGAGGAAATTCTAGCATATTATGAACATACAAAGAGAAACATCTTCTTTAGCGCATTGATAACCTCAAACAAAAGGGTTCAATGGAGGAGCACATTGAAGACTTTAAAAATTTGAATATTAGGGTAACCAATATTCCGAAGGAGCATAAGATTGATGTCTTAATAGGGAATTTAAAATATAACATCCAACATGAGGTTCACCTGTGGGAACATGATTCATTGGAGAAGGCATTCAGGGTGGCAATAAAATTTGAAAACAAAATTATGGAAAAAAGGAAGTCTACCCCTCACAACTATAAATATGGAAGTGTTGTTTCTCTTAGTCTTCCACAACCTATAAGGTTGACACTACAATAATTGGAGGAAAAAAGTGAAAAAGGGTTTTGTTACAGTTGTGAAATAAAATACACTAAAGTTCATAAGTGTGCTGAGAAGAAAATATTTTTCATAGATTGTGAAGAGGAGGAAGAAAAGGAACAAGAAACATCAAAAGAGGAGGATACACACCAGGAACCAACCCCAGAGAAATAAGAAATGAATCTGACCATATATTGTAATGCATTAGAAGGAATTACCACTCCTAAAAATATCAAGGTAGAAGGATATATCAAGAAGAAAAAGGTAGTAGTTCTATCGATTCAGATAATACCCATAATTTTGTTGATTGCAATATAGCCAAGGAATTAAATTGCTTCCTATATTTAGCACCAAAGTGTCAAGTTATGGCTGGAAATGGAGGAACTATAAATTTCTCTAGAAAGTGCCATAATATCAAGATAAACATGTTGGAATATTTATTGAATATTCCAATTCTTTCCATTCCTATAGGTGGTGTTGATGTTGTACTAGGAGTCCAATGGTTACAATCTTTGGGGATGATAGATTTTAATTTTCAAGAACTTTTCTTGATTTTTTTTGGGGAAGGAAAGGGAGTTGAATTAAGGGGTATCATATGGAAACCTAGAAATATAATTAGCTCTAATGGCATAACAAATTGAATAAATAACAACGGGCCATCATTGCACAATTATGCTCACTAGAGGTTCACAGGTTTCCAGAAGCTCTGAACATCATCATCTATTTCTTCAAATCTCCAAAAAGTCTTGGAAAATCATTCTGAGATTTTTGAGACTCCTAAAGGCTTCCCACCTATTCATGATCATGATCATGGTATTCATTTTATTCCAGGAAGTGTTCCTCCAAACATCAAACCTTAACGATATACATATGCCTAAAAGAGTGAAATTTAACATATGGTTGCAGAAATGCTAGAGGTGGGGTATAATTCAACCTATTCAAAGTTATTTCTATGCTCCATTAGTATTGGCACACAATAATGATGGATCATAGCGTATGTGTATGGACTATAGGGAACTAAGTAAGCTCATTATTAAAGATACATTTCCCATTCATGTCATTGACGAATTTTTGGATGAATTACATGGAGGAATTTACTTCACCAAGTTGTATCTTCATTCAGGAAATCATCAAATTATAATGAATACTTAAGACATTCCGAAAACAACATTCAAAACTCATGAGGGTCATTATGAATTTTTGGTCATGCCTTTTATCCTTACTAATGCACCTTCCACATTTCAAGGTTTGATGAATTCTTTTTTCAAAATCTTCCTTAGAAAATTTGTGTTCATATTTTTTGATGATATATTAATCTATAGAAAGTCTTGGAAGAATCGTGTTTAACACGTTGACATGGTGCTAAAAATATTAGAGGAGAAAAGATTATATGAAAAATTCTCTAAATATTTCTTTGGAGTACAAGAGGTGGAAGATTTGAGTCATATTGTATCTCATGGGGGTGTTAAGGTAGACCCTAACAAAATCAAAGGAATTAAGAAATGAAAAAACCATACAACCATAAATAATCTTAGAGAATTTATCAAGTTGACAGGGTATTATTGCAAGTTTGTTAAGAAATATGGGAGAAAAATAACACCCCTAAAAAAATTACTAAAGAAAGATGCATTTTCTTGGATTCCAAAAGCAACTAAGGACTTTGAACATCTTAAAGAGGCAATGTGCCAATCACCGGTCATAGCTACGCCGTACTTCAAAAAAACCTCTATTTTGGAATGTTATGCCTGAGGAATGGAATCAGTGTTGTTCTAATTCAAGAAGGAAAACCCATTACTTTTGAAATTCGTCCAATCAAAGGAAAATATTTACACAACCCTATTTATGAAAAGGAAATATTGGCAATACTACATGCACTAAAGCAATGCACACCTTACCTAATGGGAAGACACTTCAAGGTAAAAAAAAATCATGATAATCTTAAATAATATTTGGAACAAATATTATCTTTAGAGGAGTAGAAAAAATGGGTCACAAAGATGTTGGATTATGACTTTGAAATCATCTACAAAAAAGGGAAGCAAAATGTTGTTGCAGATGCACTCTCAATAAAGGATGAGGATGTGGAAGCATTTCTTCGTGCAATTTTTATTATCCAACCTGATTGGATAACTAAAGCAAGGGATGAATGGAAGAATGCAAAAGAGGTGTGGGCTCTCATTCAAAAGTTGTAGAAAGATCCCAGTACATTTGATACATTTAGCTAGAAAAATGATTCATTATGGTACAAAGATCGCTTATATCTTTGTAAGAATTCCCAACTCAAGCAAAAAATTATTTTGGAATTGCACACCTCCCCCTTGGGAGGGCACTCAAGATTTTTAAAAATTTACCACATGATAAGGAAGGATTTTTTTGGAATGACCTTAAATATGATATTAAAAATTTTGTCATAGAATGTTTGGTTTTACAAAAAAATAAATTTTAGATAATTAAGACCACGAGCCTGTTACAACCTTTAGCCATTCCAAGTCAGCGTTGGGAGGAGGTATCAATGGATTTTATCACAGGCTTACCCATGTTTGAATGAAAGAGTGTCATCATGGTGGTAGTTGATAGACTTACCAAGTATGCACACTTTTGTGCATTATCTCATCCTTTTAAAACTAGTAAAATTGATATTGCATTTATGGTAACAATTCACAAGCTATATGGAAACCCAAAGATTATTCTAAGTGACAGAGACCCCATTTTCACTGGAAATTTTTAGACAGAATTATTTTCTTGTCTTGGTACTCAATTAGCTCATAGTTCATCTTATCATCCTTAATCTAATGGAAAAATTGAGATAGTGAACACATGTTCGAAATCATATCTTCGTTGCTTTTTATATGATAAACAAACACAATGGGTCAAGTGGTTACCTCTATATGAATGGTGGTACAACACTTCCTTTCACACTGAAGAAAAAATGACCCCATTTATGGAACTTTATGGATATCATCCACCGTCCATCACATCATCTTTAAGAGAAAATTCTAAGGTTGAAGCAGTGGATGATCACATCGAGCATCAACAACAAGTTCTACAACTATTAAAGGATAACCTCACTCTGATGCAAAATCAAATGAAACAACAGGCAGATCAGCATCATAGTGAAATAAGTTTTGATGTAGGTGACTGGGTATTTTTATGGTTATAACAATACAAAAAAATGTCCCTCAAGAAAGCTAAGAAGGATAATAAATTATCACCCAAGTAATATGGTCATTACAAGGTGTTGCAAAATATTGGTACTATGGCATACAAATTGGAGCTTCTTGTATATTCTTGAGTAAACCCAGTTTTCCATGTTTAATGCTTAAATAAGGTTATCGGTGACAAGCTCCTAGTTCAAAAAATGTTGACAGAACCTGACAAAGAAGGAAAAAACATATTTAAGCCTGAAGAAGTCATGGAAACAAGTACTCAACAACTATGGAATCGATTAATTTCAGAGTATCTCATTAAGTGGAAGAACTTACCTGTTGAATATTCCACATGGGAGGATGAGAATTTTATACAGAAACATCTAGAACTATACAAGCATTGAGGGCAACACGTTTTTGAATGAGAGAGGCATGTTAGGTGCCTATAATACTATTATGTTCCCCTTATTGTTGTTTTTAGTGTAGCCCCTATTGTTATTGTTGTGCCCATGTATCCCACATGTTTTTATTGTTGTGCCCAATAGAAGCCCACTATTGTTATTATTGTGCCCTTACATTATTATTGATATGTAGGCTCTGATTATATTGTGATGCCTTATACCCCTATATATACCATGTAGGTATTATCATTTGTATCATCCAATAATTGTTCAGTTATGTAATGTAAAGGAGGTTTCCCCCTCGAAGAGGATAATTTTTAAGGTTGATCTATATTTTATTCTATTTTGTGAGTTGGTTGCATAACACTCATTATTTTCTAAGATAAGTATCCTAGCCTTCCAAGATGTGAAGTTGATGGCACCATCTAACGTGTTTTTAACTCAGAGACTTGGTGCCATTTTGACAAGAGATCCAAAAACTAATCAAGTTTTTGAACACTTTTCTCTTATGCTGATTTCAATGGCTACTCTTCCAACAATGCACTGATACCATATTGATTTTTCTACAAGGTGCACAATATAATACAATTTTCTAACAGAGAATTACTTCCTAATGATTTAAACACAATATTATTATACCATTTATATCATTGGGAAATTACACTTAAGAAAATATCAACAATTAATGTAATGGAAACAATAAATATCATAGAAAGACATCCATGCACAATCTATACAATATTTTTACCTTGGGAAACTCACCCTTGGGAGAAAACCCAACAACCCTATGATTAGCTCTTGTGATCAACCTTGCAGTCAATGATATATAGTTATGTGGTCAAATATGAGGTCAAAAAACTTATTCAACACTCATTGAAATCTGGAAAACAAAGATATAACTCAATCAACTTCTCCTCCACACATGTGGTTAAGAGAGATATAAAATGATGATATCCAAAACTAATTTTTCTTGCTTAGACTTGATTTCTTTTATGGTATATAAATGAGGCATCACAATTCATATTTATACAATTTGAATAGGGTGAAATACCCCAAGGGACATGTCCGTTCATGAGCTTTGCCAACTTGTCTTCCTAGACTAACATGATGCTACAAAAATCAAATTTTTAAATTTATCATTGATAGTTTTTCTAGTCCGACTTAGGCATGGAAGAATACCTCTCAATGCTACATAATAAATCAACAGGTTTGGGTTCCCGTGAGGTAATATTACCACATGAATATACCATTTAAGAATGTAACTGTTAACATTTGACGAGTTGTCACTTCATCATGGGGTGGAGTGGTTTCATTGTTTCTAAAAGTAGACGACTCCTGTGTCGAATTGAAATTTTTTCATCATATTTGTAGGTTGTCCACATGTCTTTACACATGTAGCTTTGATAATTTCATGCCTTGATGACTGTACACTTGTAAAAATAGACCCTTTTGCAACCATAGTTAATCCACTTATTGAACACATATCACAATAAGTCCACTTATTGCGTGCATGCGTGAACACACACACACACATAGTCATAGACTTGATAATTATTTAAAACGCGCCTTAATTTTAATCCAAACAAGAAAATGAAAATAAATATAACAAGTATTATAGCTTGAGCTCGGAGATCACAAAAGACATTTGATGGATTCAAAATCAAGGAGGTATGAACCAAGGGAAAAACGTAATAGTTTAGTGGAAAAAAGGATGTCAATTTTTTAGCTCATCAACTCCAACAGAATGTGGGATATGATTATTACACTTCCCCCATTTGGGCTATCAAGCCTCATAGTTCACATACCCTTTGAATATTGAGTAGCCTTCAGATAAGGCCATCTTGGAATTCATGTTTGTGGTTGAAATACCATGGAAATACATGGATCACTAATGCTATTTTCTTAATTTGGAACAATTGGAAATTGATGAGAAAAGTGTTAATTCAATATAGGGGGCATTTTCTAGGTTATCCAATGGAATGTTAAATCTTGACTATATTGAGTCTCGGTTTCCTTTTTCAAAACTTGCCACCAAAATTTCCGCTTCAATCCATGACAAAGATGAATTTATCATACATTTCCCAGATCTTTCAAGACTACTCATGCTATTTTTCCTTGAGTTGTTCTTCATAGTGACTTGGTTCTAGTTCATGATTGGAATCATAATAGTCTAGGAATGTGGAAATTTTAAATTATATCATGATAGTCTAGGAACGCATAAATTTGAACTTATATGAAATGGCCTCAACATGGCTGTGCAATATGTTGTTGATAGGGGCCATGAGTTCATGGATTATGAAATGAGTTTCTGGCCTAATACTCGCAACAAGATCTACATGAAAAAGTATTATGCACAAGCCATTGGGTTCACTGCTTTGTATGATATTTTGTTTTATGGTTTTTGTTTCAACATTTTGTATTAGAGCTCAATTTGTTATTGGAGGTTTATATTAGAATTATTTTCTACTAGCATATAGAACAATGTTTTTCCTTGCATTATTAACCATTACTTTTGCTGACATAGAGCCTTAGTTTTGACCTTATTGGGTTGTAACATTATCCCCTCTCACTATCTCATGTTGTAACTTCTTTGTAGTGACTACCCTTCATGCACTGCCCTAATTATCATTCCCTTTGCTAATTTACCGTTCATGCACTGCCATAATTATCATTCCCTTTGCTAATTTCCCATGTTATAATTATTTCTAGGCACAGGAACCCATATTAGCGACGCCATGAAAAAAATTTGAGCCTCATTATTCTCTTTTAATATTTTTCTAGCCATGTCTCGAAGGGGTTCCTATCATTTTTATTGCTTAATGATTGCACAAACGTATTGCTACTAATGTAGTGGTGCTCACTACTATGTTACTGTTGCTTTTATCTTACTTACTACTATTGCAATCACTCTTGAAATGCAACCATTTGCATCAATTTTCCTCGCTTTTATGACCTTTACTTTTAGAGAAAACCACTTTGACTAAACATCACTGGTATATATTTTTTAATTTTTTACATAAATCTCTTCCATACACTTAAAATATAGTAACATGCCACTGAGCCACTGTTTTTTTTCCAATATAAACTCATTTATCTCTTTTCCACACTCTTTTAAAAAAATTCAAATGCATTGTTTATTGATACAAAAGAATGTATCAATA
This sequence comes from Pinus albicaulis, assembly GCA_034641835.2. Classification (NCBI taxonomy): domain Eukaryota; kingdom Viridiplantae; phylum Streptophyta; class Pinopsida; order Pinales; family Pinaceae; genus Pinus; species Pinus albicaulis. The sequence goes on from CM076583.1 coordinate 1,093,805,706, forward strand.
AATTTATTGAAATTACTTAAAATACATTTACATAATATTGATGTTTAAATGGAATATCTCAAAATTCTGAACGAGATGTCAAATAAAGTTTCAAAAAATACATAAAACTTCCCCTAATGAGAAAGTTTGACACTGCAATAGTTGTTCTGATGAAGGAAAAGATATTTCGACATCAATCAAATAGTACAGTGTTCAATTTCAATGGAATAACTACATCTCACATCGTCTTGATAACAGTTTGTTAAATTTCACCCTCAGATTAATGGAACATTATCCAATATCTCCATTTAGTTGAACAAGTAAATTCCAAACAGTTAGCATTTGTGGAATCAAAACAAATCACGAAACCTAAAATTATTAGCATTCCAACTGAACCGGTTTCTCGTATGGTGAGAAAAAGGTCCGTGTAATAAAAAATGTGGGTATTTTTATGCCCATTGTAATATTAGTTTATCTGATGAAAATGGAGCAAACTCAATGTTTATTGTGATAATGAAAGGCATAATCAAACCTAAATTCAATTAATTAAAATAAAACAAAATAAATATATAATAGTAGAATCTATAATTTAGGTAACTCAAATAAATTATATTACAAAATATTAATTTTAATTATTGATTTATAATATTTTTTTTTAAATATTAAAATACCAAATAATTTAATTTAACAATCATATTTTATTAAAAATAAAATTTTATTAATATTATTTTTTTAACATTTATAAGAACATGACACATCTTGTTATGAAATAGAGTGTATTTATTTTTATTCTGAAAATAAATCATATTAGATAGCTCAAAATTTTAATACTTTCAAAATAAATACGATTAATCCCAAAAACATTTTAAAAACAATATAAATAATAAAAATTTGAAATAAAAAATCTATCATTATTCATTAAGCTAACATGAACTTATCGTTATCTACTATGCTAACCTGAATTTAAATTATGATAAAACTTTACTATGTATAATTCCTATCAAATTTATAAAAAAGAGATTGTTTTCTTATAAGAGTTGTTATTTTTTTGTTAAAATAACTGATTAAAATCTTTAGTTCCAAGCAACTTCAAACGATAAAGGATAGGGAAACCAGAAAACATACTCCACGCTATCAACTAAATTCAATTAGTAATTGAATTCCGTTACTCCAAAGTCACACCAGGTATTGATTGGTATTTGAGTTTGTGAAGGAATCCTAGCAAGTAATGATTTATATTTGGGTTCGGAAAGGCTCTTTTGTATGCAGAAAATAAGCTGACAGTCCATTAATTGATTTTTGTTCATGCTTTTTTGATTTTTGAAATATTTTTAAATCTGCTATTCAAGTTGGGGCAAAAAGGAAAAAACAAAAACAAGTTTGATTATTGCAGATTTACAATGTTTTTTTGAAAAACCTCTGGGTGGAGCCAAAGAGCCTAGAATTAGCTCAATTTGGGTGGCCCTATATAGAATTTTTGGAGTGGGGTCGTTGGTATTTTGGAAAAAAACATAGCATAAAGTTCTTGAGTGGTCATGGCTGGGATTAATTCGATCATGGGCAGTATTAAAACCATGGTGAATTATCATATATACAAGCTCTTTGGGATTCAGCAATTTGGAAGCATTGAGAACTCTGAGAGGATGGAAGAGTTTCATGAGGAGGATATATGGGATAGTTGTATTGATGCAGATGCAGAGACCTCTGAGCAGGTTGGCTTTCGGGATAATGGTTGTAATGGTGTTGAAGTATGCAGATTGATGGGAAATGAAGGGCAGTATAACAATATCAGGAGATCAGTAAAGAGTAACAATATGGAATCATGTCATGAAGGGAGTAATAATAGGAGGAGAATAGGGCAACAGTCTTCTGCACCTGTAAATATCCCTGACTGGTCTAAGGTGGTATGGGAGGAGAAGAGGAACCAGAATGGGTGGAGTAGAGTTCATGGAAAACTTGAAGATGATAACAGTGATGATGAAGAAGGTGGGGATTTAGAGATCCCACCTCATGAGGTCATTGCCAGGCAACTTTCCCGGAGCGAAATGGCAGCGTTTTCTCTATATGAAGGCACTGGGAGGACTCTCAGAAGCAGAGATGCAATCTGGACAATTACTGGTTTTATTGAATGAAATTCAATTTGTTTCTAACCAGTGTTCCTGGAAGATGATTATAAGATATTTTTTCCATGATTGAAATTCTAAATTCTTGGGTGTGAAACATCGTTGATCGCTCTCCATATATATATATATATATATATTTTTTTTTAAATTGCATTTTTTTAAATGTGAGATTTTTTTTTTTTAATTATATTTTGGGACAATGGCATTTCAAAATTTTGAAAATTAATATATATATATATAATGATGATGATGTGCTTTTATCATATAAATATATACGTATTTTGTTTTAATTAATAGATAAATTGGTTTTTCAAGATATTTTTTTTGGCTAATTTAAATAAATTCTAGTAAATTTTAAAATTTTTGAATTTAAGCGGTTTAATACAACTCAAATTTATTTATACATTCAAAAATGTATTTTAAAAAATTAAAAAAATCATAATATGAAATTAATTATATATATAATTAAAAAAAATTATAAATAATCTAAGTTCTACTTATAAAATTAATATAAATTATAAATATAAAAATAATATATTTTATAAATATAAAATTGGATTTGATTTTTTTAGATTTAAATAAATAATGATGACATTGTATATTAAATAGTTGTATATATTTATAGATTTAAAAATATGTATTATAATTTTATATGAAAAACTGTAATATCTATATCTATATATATATATAATTAATTAATTTTTTTAAGTTATAAATATAGCTTTGGTTTTGATTTCTTTTAGATTTTTTTTAGATTGAGATAAATATAAATAATATTATATATTAAATGGTTGCTTATATTTATGGATTTATATATATGATTGTTTTTTGAAAAAAATAATTTAATCTAAACAATTTTAGATTTTCATTTTTCTGATTTAATTTTTTATTAAATTTCAAATTTTAAAATTGTAAATTTTAATTATTAAGATGGTATAAATCATAAATTAAATATAGATTAAATCTATAAGATATTTAAAAATTGATTTTAAACAATGTTAAATAATTATTTTGCCAATTATTACATTCCATTTATGTAAAAAAACACCATAAAATATTATCCAACTTAAACCTTTTTTTTTTATTATTGAAAAAGTTTAGCTCTCTTTGAATGAGTGACAATTTCGACACTAAAATAACCATATTAGGATGAATAACTTCCATTTATTGTTGAAAATTCTCAATATGATAGCCAATATTTTATTGATTAAAAATCAACACTTATGGTTTATTTTTGTTATACTAATATTAAATTAATGTACAAGATTTTGTTTCATATTAAATTGTTGTATAAGATTTTGTTTGTGATAAAATGAATCCACTTTTTACTATAAAGGTGTACATATCTACTTTTTGGTTCTGAACATGTGGCAATTTAGGAAAAAACATATGTTCTTAATCATTAAGTTCAACTCACTCAATTATAAAACCAAAATACAATATTTTAGTTATTAATTATATAAACCATTTTATAAGACAAAAATAAAATATTTTAGTTATTAATTATATAAACCATTTTGATTAAAATATACTAAATAGAATTTAAAATTTAACTTTGTTCAAAAAGACTCTCATGAAACTACTTTAGATTATGAAGTTAATGATATCTCATTCCTTTTTAATGCAACAGAGTAGCTTTCTTCATTTTCCTTGTAGTTTTTCCCTTCTCAAGATGGGTAATTATCAACAAAGTTTGCTTTTATCAAGAGAGATAATTATTCTATAGTGATCAATAATAAGTCTATAAATAATTTTTGCATTATTAATACTAAAGCATTAACATCAATGCAATAGCATCTATATTTAAATGGAATGACTCTTAAGAATTATACTTGAAGGAAAAAATAATTTGGAATATGGGTGAATTGGATCCTCTCTCATGTGTTGATGAAATATAACATAAAAGTGAGGAAAATATAAATGGGAAATAAATAATGGAAATTATTTATAAAATGAATGTGTGAAGGGAAATGTAAAAATAGATATAATAAATTGGACACTTTAGACATTGATATTGCAAGGGAAAAGAAAAAGTTGTATTGGCAACTTTAATTAAGGAGAGTGCAAAGAGTGAATTTATAGCCAAATGGGAGAATTAACTTGCATTTTGATCACCAAATTTGTAGAAACCCCAAATTTTCATAAAAGAGAAAGACATAATTTGTGAGATAGGCTAAAAAAAGGTTTTGTTTACCCTAAAGAATAGGGTAGCTAATTTGGACAAGGTTTAGGAAGAAACCATAAAATACATAGGCAAGGAGCTTGATAGTTTAGCTTAGACAAGATGGAATTTGGTAAGAATAATCTTAAAAAGGATAAAAAACCATTGTGTATGAGAGGGAAAAGCTAAGAGGAGAGTATAGAAGAAAAAAAATCTAATGAAAGAAAGGTAATCTAAAAGAGAGAATGATCATACAAAGAAGACCAAAATACAAAAAAACAAGAGCTAGAGAAATAGAAAAAATAAATTTGGTTGAGCACAAATTTGGGAAGAATATTTTATCATGGTTCATGAAGAATTCACAAATAAATCATCCAAGAGACTGTAAGGATTTGAGTAAATCTAAAATTACTTTGTACTAATACCCATGAACGTATGCATTTGATGATTTACAAAAATTTTCTTGATTATTGTTTTTATGCACCATGAGGGGTTTTCATTATAAAGTGGGGTGAAATTTTACATTATATGGTATTAGAGGAGAAAAAAGTGAAAATAAATTGTGTTTGGGCATTATAGCGAAAGAGTGAAAATAGAGAGAAGTAGAGTTGTTAAAGGAGTAGGCATGTTCAATAAAAGGAAATTTGGGTAGAGTTGTAGAAAAAAATAACTCTAACATGGTGATTGGATACATTTTTCGAATGTTTTTTTGGATCATACTTTATATATACATGTTCACTTGTCCTCACACTCCTACTAACATCCTCATACTCAATGTGTTTTTCTTTATGTCATGCTCTTCACATTCACACTTAAGTTATATACTTCAATATCATAACATCACCGTACTCAATATTATTTTCTTTTTATTAAATTTTTAACCTTTTTCAACTAAATTATATAATTCACTATCTAATAAAAACCATACTTCTTTGTATGTATTTCTATTTAGTCTAATTTTCTTTTATTTTATACTAACTTGTGTCATTCTTTATTAAATTGTAATTACTTGTTAAATGATCATACATAAAATTATATTAAATGATTTTACATCAAATTCTTGATACATACATCAAAATTGTAACATTGGTTTATTTTATCCATTCAACTTTATTTCTCACAATTATATCCCAAGCCATCTCCATATCCTACCATTACAATGTAATTTTGTGGCATTTATAATTTCACAATTTTCTCTTCATTCAACTTTCTTTCTTACAACTATATTCCAACTCTTATCTCTATTTTACAATGTAATTTTGTGACATTCATAATTTAGTGGAACTCTAATAATCCCCTCTATACATGTTTTTGCATAATATCAAATTCTCACAATTTTGAATTTTGGCTTATTGCATCCATGAATCGTTATCCTAATTTTGATAAGGCATAAATTTATTTTTTTTTCGGTTCAATTTACATTATGAAAACTTCAAATTATAATTTAGGATTTTAATAATTGAAAAAATAGTATCATAAATTTAGATGGTTTTGAAGAGTAAAAATTATCTCTATTTCTCTTTGCAATTTTAAAGGGATGGTGAAAAATGAAGAGTAAAATAAATGTCGATAATTTAAGAATTTTTTTTTGCTATAAATATGTCTCTTATATGTGAATGATATGTATTGTATTTATGTTTTTTTTTTTTAAGTGTATGCTAATTTTTTGTGGTATATATTAAATTAATTAAGTTTAAAATATAAATATATAAATATGAAAAAAACAATTTTAAATGGTTAAGTTGTTCAAAATTATTAAAGATAAATGTGATTTTATGTTTAGACAAGGGATTTGCATAATTTTATGTTTATAAAAAAATTATTGCATTGGCCAAACTCATAGATCTAACATATCACTGATACCTTACACAATTACAAAATTGCCTCTAGAAATTAAAAACAACAAAAAATTCTAACAAATACAAACATTATATTTACTTTAAAATAAACTAAAATCTTTCTCTCAATTCCTATTCACTACACTTATATCATTCTAAAAGTGTTAGAAGTTGTAAAACACGATAACTAATACCCTTACAATTGCCTATCCAAACAATTTATTACAAAATATTTTCACAAAATTATATATATATATATATATATATATATATATATATATATATATATATATATATATAATTTGAAATATTAAATATATATAATTGAAATTTAAATGAGAAATTATCTATCTTGAAGAGAAAAAGTTATAATTAGATTACGTATTTTCATCTACAATTTATTTTAACCCACAATAAATCTTTTAACATACATCATCCTTCAGGTATATCATTTAATCCTAACTTTCAAATTTAATAATATCTAACTCAAATTACATAAATATTATGTTCACTTTAAAATCATATTGGGAAAAAACATTTTTCACATAAAATATTCTCTAAAAATGTATATTCACTAGCAATTGCACCATATGTTGCAAAAGAAATGCCGTAAGGAAATAGCATAGGAAAAAGTAGCCTAGAAGAAATAACTTGTTGTACAGAAGGAGCCATCATGAAGGAATGAAAGGAAAATTTTGCTTACATGGAAGAAGGTCGTGGAGGTTTCAAAGATATTGATTATAAGAGTTTTGAACCAGAAAATTTTGTTATAGATATTGAAATAAGAAATTGTGGGTGAAAACATATATGTAAGCCAACATAATGAAATAAGTTGTTGTGGAGAAGGAGCCATGGTGAAAGAATGAAAGGCAAATTTTTCTTCCATGGAAGCAGATCATGGAGGTTTCAAAGATATTGAATATAAGAGTTAAATTTTGTTATAGATATTGAAATGGGCAATTTTCATTGAAAACATATATGTAAACCAACATAATCTGTTCACATATAAAAAAAAATTTGTTATAGATATTGAAATAGGAAATTGGGGTGAAAATCTTTTGGTGATTAATAGTCCTGCGTAACAAGCATGAAATCAACATGTAACTCAAATAAGACATTTTAAATACTTTCAAGTACAATATCTATAGCATAGATGTAAATAAAGATAATTTTTATTAACAGAAATAGAGTTTACTCCAATTTCATCTACATATCTGAGTGGCATTTTTAAGATATATATTTGATGATAATAATATTTTTTCTTTGGAAAATAAGACTAAGTTGGAACTAAATGGATATGGTGAATTGCATAGAGATTTAACACATTAGAGCACATTAAGTGAAGGGGCGCTAGTGTTTCGTACCTCCAAATGTAGTATAGTGTGATGCATCAATATAAAAAGCCGTGCACATACTTATAATTTTTAGTGAAAAAATTTAGTCGTTAAGTTGCAAGAAATTGTCTTTGATGATAATTTTCTAGATGATATAGAATCAACTAAAATTGAAGAAATGAGGCCATCAATTCATGAATGAAAAATTCAAGATAAAGTAAATTAGGTGATCAAAAATCTTTTTCAAGGTATGTCTATCATAGCACAAGCTTAACTCTTAAATATATTTTGAAAGCACAAACAACAATTGGACAATGGTCACAATATGGTAATGCTTGGGGGGAATGTGTATCCATATCATAGTATAACTATATATATCCAAATGATATAAAAATATTTCGTAAGAAATGCAACTGCTACATGAATTACTCACAATCCTTAATGATATACTCCAAGTTCTTTCACAATACTAATCAAGTGTCTAAAGAAGCCATCATCACTCAGTAACCATATAGGTAACACCTGGGGGAAATGTGTTATAATTGTAGATACAATAGCTTATACAGAGGATATAAAAATATGTTATAAGTAGTACAATTTCTACATGAACTACTCACCATATAGGTAATGTCTCGGGGAAATGTGTTAGAACTGTATATACAATAGCTTATAGAAAGGATATGAGAATATGTTATAAGCATTGCAACTACTACATGAACTAATCACAGTCCTTAATGATATAATCAAAGTTTTTCCACAATACTAATCAAGTGTCTAAAGAAGCCATCGTCACTTCCAAAATCACATATTTATACATACAAGTTGTAAAAAATGAATTTGTTTCATAAATTTTAATAGAATCACGTGCTCAGATCTAAGATATAGTTCTTAAAATTTGAAGCCTCTTTTTGATTGAAAACATAATAAAATGATAAGATATAGCTTAAGAGAAATGATTTAAAAACTTCTTGTAACAATCGTAACATAATAATTTGACACACAACTTGTATAGAAATAAATATCATCTTGCAACATGTCCAAATAAAACAACTGAAGTAAATACTATCATTTGGTTTTCAATACATTTATGTGATTAAAATAGAGCTAGGAACTTTTGAAGACTAGTTCATTTAAAATTAGAAGCATATTCATTCATGGTTTTCCAAGCTGGTCGTGAATACCTCTCCGGATCACTTGGATTAGCACTATATTTGTTTCACTATTATCTAGCAATATCAAGACAAAATGAGTAAGAAATTTATGAATGGAAACACCTACATAGGTGTCACAAACATCGGTTTTTTTGCAATATCAATTTATTTTGTGAGTTGTTGTGATTTTTTTTCTTGTGGCTAAAACTTAGTTTTGGTTGTCACCTAGTTATCATGATTCAAAAATTTGTTATCACCTCAAATCCTTATAGCATTAGATGTATTTTGTGAGATAATGTGATGTTTTTTTTGTCACAATGATTTAGAAATAAGTTATTATACCACAATATTGAATTTCTCATTGACTGTTTTGTTTATGAACCATTTAAAAAGACCACATGTAAATTTGATTTTACATTGTGATCTCCCCAACATGGGTGGGGGTTTCAAAAATTGGAGAGTAAATTGAGGGGTTATTGTTAGAAATTGTTGCATAAGATAGGAAATTTGGATGCTTTGTAGACAATATGGATGTCATAAAAAATATCAATTTTAATTTTTTTAGTGCCTCTAGCCACCATGCATCTAATATGATCCATTTTGTGTGAGAACTTCAATATCTATTTTGAATTTTTTAGTGTCTTTGGCCACCATGCATCTAATAGGATCCATTTAAACTAAGAAATTCAATAAATCACTGTGTGAATGACAACTTGTGACATCCCTAGACATTTTCTTTTATTATGGATCAGGTTACAAACTAATAACTTGTGAAATCTCTAGCCATTTTCTTTGATTGTGGATCAGGTTATAAACTAGAATATACTCTCTTTAGAAGACTCTACAACATAGATATTGGATGGAGTGAAATGTTATGATAAAACATGTCAAAAAACCATTTAGTGTTGTCTCAAATTACTCTATTGTTAATCACATAGTGTCAATTTTTTAAAACTATAATCTACAGTAAGGATTCAGTGGGTTTTTTCTTTTGTAAGTTTTGTTTGGAATTGAAAAAAAATAATTATAAAAGCTAAAATTATGCAGTGAGAAACATTGTTTAAAATTTCAGAATAAAAACATGAGTAAGTTTAACATCATATAATGTGAAATTAGTTTATGATTATAAAGTAAAAACATGTATGTTTTGAACCCACAATTAGGTAATTAAAGATATGTATATATATTTTTTAACTGAATAAATTTGATATTCATTAACAAAAATAAATAAATTGAAAGAGTATGTATGTAATTACAAACTATTACAATTAAGTAATTAAAAATAAATTTAGTGTTAATTATGAAATGAGAATTCTGAACATTAATCATTATTGCTCAAGATAAATCATGTCCTCTGAAATAATTTCGAAATTTAAAAAAATATCACATATTTTAAAAAAAATCATTATTAATTTAATTTTTTATATATTAAGAAATACTACTCATGAATAATAATGGTTATAAACAATTAAAAATAATTTTATTAAATAATTAGTTCAGATATATATTATTTATGAGAGGGATCAATTAAGATTGATCTAGGTCATCTTAATTATCCCTTTAAATAAACTATATTCCACATGAATACCATGGATCAACACCATAGATTGTTTTTATAGTTTATTATTATTTTATTTATTACCTAAATTCAATTTAACCTATTAAAAGGAAAAGAAACAAATACTATAAAAAAAATCACATATAAAACTATTTACATTTACATATAAAAATATAACAAATTTTTAATAACAACATTTTAACTTAAAAGTCACCAAAACTTAAATTCAATCTAACTTATTAAAAAAATTATTTAAAAAAAAAAAAAAACTAACATTATAAAAATATATATAAAACTATTTATTTGTAAATCTAATGGCCTAAAACATTTCAATCGTCTAACATTTGATTCAATGGCTCAAACATGGACATAGTCGCAGCTAAAGGAGTTGTTTTCAAATAAGAGTGCCTTACGGTATAAATATTGTGTATACAATATTTATACACGGTGAAATTAGGAGAGTTTTATGTATTTTAAAAAGTGTCTTTGATAGGAATTTTAACTATAAAAATATTCTTTAAATCCATTTTAGTAGGACTTGGACAATATTATAATTAATAAAATATAATTTTTTTTTTTTTTTACAGATTTTCATTAATAAAACCAAAATTAAATCAATAGATTAAAGAATTAATAAAATTTGATTAATTAAAATTCATTTATATAATATTATTTTTAAAATACATTATATAATCTTATTTTTAAATTGAATATTACAGAAAGACCATGCCACTTCAGGGGTGCAATAAAATTTCGAAAACATACATATAACTTCTCGCAATAAAAATGTCGACGTTGAAATCGTTGTTTTGACCAAGGAAAAGAGATATGGATATCAATTAAATAACAATACTCAATTTCAACGGAATAACTGCACCTCACAGCGTATCGATAATAGTTTGTTAAATTTCATTCTCAAATTAAAATGGAACATTCCCCAACATCTCCATTCGCTTGAACAAGCAACTCCCAAATTGTTATAATGAATTTTTTATGAGTTTGGTTGATGTAGAATTGATTGAAATTCTAAAATATTTTTCACTATACATCGCATGATTTTAGATTACGCTGAAACTTTGCTAATGTATCAAAATTCCTATAAAATTATTTTCAAATTTACACACAAAAGGAGGTTCTCTTATCTAAAAGTAACGAATAAAAATCTTAGCTCCAAGAAACATCAAACGATAAAGAGTTGGGAAAGGAATACACATACTCCACGCTATCAATCAAATTCAAATAGTAATTGAATTCCGTTACTCAAAAGTCATAACAGGTATTGATTGGCTTTGTGGAGGAATACTACTAAGTATTGGATTCCGGAAGGAACTTTCACAAATGATGTCTCTGGCAGAAATTAGAGAGTTTACAAATTAATTTATTTTGGTGATGTTTGCCTGATTTTCTTATTATTTGATGTAATGAGTGTTAAGTGCATTATTCGAATGACAAGAATTGAAAACTGAAAAAAAGTGGAGCAGAGTATTGCTCTTCTGAATATTATGATTCACTTAAATAAGATTACATTGGAAACATTAGCAATAAATAACTAGATTTAAACTCGTCTAAACTGAATTGAAACTGAATTGGAACACTTGGATGAACTGTTTCAACACTTAACACATGGTTGGAATTAGATTCTCTAACACTCCCCTTAATTACAACTACATAAAAATTTAATTAAGATACTTGCTAGTCTATGTCTCAACGAGACTTACAATTTAAAAAATTGACTTCAACTAGATTCAGTTTTATTATTTTTTGTTGTATTCTTAAAATCTCTGTTTCTTTATTTGCTGGTGTAGGTTTTCTATTGTTCCAGTTGTTGGACCACTAATTTGTATTATTATTATCACTTCTTAATATCCATTTCATCCATTTCTAATGTTCTTTTATCACATTATTTATTAAATAATTCCATTTCATAATTATTTATGCTCTTTTGGATAAATAACACTTGTTCTCCTTTATTTTAATAAATTAATGATTATTATACATTATTTTGCCAATTATGGTTTATTAATGAATTTGTTATAACATCAATCACTATTTTAGCCTCCAAGATCTTTTTCAGATTGCAGATTTGATCTTCAACTGATAATTAAATATTTCAACTCAAAAATTCATTGGAATAACAAGAGACAGTTTTGCGTTGAATGTTTCGGGCAAACAAAAAAGAATTTTGAAAATCCGAAACATGGGTCTTGTGCAGAACGGAACAAATTAGCTTTAATTAGTAGTTTTCCAAAATTTGGTTTCGATTGAGAGAAACGTAGAGTTCTTCAAAGGATAGATTTGCAGATTTTATGTTGTGGTCATTTTCCAAAATTGCTCCAATTGTAATTTTCAAATTCGACTTGTGCCAGCGGAATCATGATGGAAATATCTTTCAGATCTCGTCTTCGTTATTGAGATTTTGTAATCGGTTTATTTCCCTTTGTTGTTTGTATATTTAAAAGGGTACAAATCAGAGAGAAGTGGAGGAGATAAAGCATAGGAAATAATGCAGCTAGGGTTGGCTATGTAGGGAATTGAGATATATAAGAGAACAATTCATTGAATTAATGCATGTTATATTTCTGTCATTCTTGTGAGTTCGTGAATACATCGTAGCCCTGATCAGGGATTTGGGCCCACTGTCCTGATGAGGTGTTGCATTCTTTATGTACATTGTTAATTCTATTTTTTGTTTTGCATATTTTGTAATTGCCGTAACAATAAATGTAATTGTTGGTATCTTTATGTTGTGAATGCATTACAAGCTTTACAATTTATTATGGCATTCTTTTATTGCTGTTACAGTGATTTTTGTTTTGTTTAAATTATCGAATCACAATTGATATCAGAATTGGGCTATTGTATCTGCACATACTGTGCACGTTAGCCTGGAAATAACTAACACACCCAGATTGATAATTAATGTGGGAAATATTTTTAATATTCATTCACACTTGGACACCAACATTTTGGCATCATTATCGGGGAGGCTAACAAATATGCAAGAACACGATTCATATTGATCCAAGGATCAATCTCTCGACCTAGGGAGGGAAATGCTACCCTGCTCTAGGTCTTGAGTGTAGTTGTTTTGTTTTTTTTTTCGATTGATTTCTTAGAAACCGATCTCTCGTCCTAGGGAGGGAAATGCTACCCTGCTATAGGTCTTGAGTGTAATTTTTATGTTTTCCTTTTCGATTGATTTCTTGGGACTCAATCTCTCCAGGAGGGAAATTATATCCTGCTCTAGGTCTTGAGCGTAGTTGTTTTGTTTTTATTTTCGATTGATTTCTTAGAAACCAATCTCTTATCCTAGGGAGGAAAATGCTACCTTGCTCTAGGTCCTGAGCGTTAGTTGCTTTCTTTTTCTTTGATTTTCTTTCTGCTAATTTCTTAGTGCCCAATATCTCATCCTGGGGAGGGAAGTTTCACCTAGTTCCAGGTCTAGATCTTTAAAAAATTTTGATTTTTTTTTCCCTTCCTCTGGTTCTACGAAAAAAGATCTAAACAAAAAAGCAGAAGAACACCTCCAAAACTCACAGGATGAGGTGAGAGAAGAAAGCATCAACACAATCTGGAACTCAGTCCTGGAACTTTAGGATGCGACAAATATGGTAAATCAAGGCTATATTGAAGGTTGGTTTCACTCTGTTGTTTTCTTGCAACATCACTTCACACTTCGGCAACTCTTGACACCATCTTTAACAAGGAAGTTGGTCTCTTGTACCCGTGTATTTATTAACATACATATTTCAATTATGGGTATGTGCATACTTGAAGCCTTATTTCAAAAATGACTTCATTGGAGGTACTCTTATACGTAAGTATATTTTTTTTTTCAAAATAGTGTAGTATAGTGTAGAATATAGAATGAATAAAGATATAAATAAATAAATTTCTTTATATATAAAAAATAGTTGTTTTTGTTGCAATACGCTATGAAAATTAACATTGGTGATCAATATTCAAATTCATTTATGTTTGTCCATGAATTATATTGAAAATAAAATTTCTACAAACACTAATATTTATTTTGATCACCTTCTTGAAAAAATTCATTAATTATCATATCTTATGGCTTGAGGGCTTGATGAAAATTCTAGAAAAAATAGTTGGGACAGTCATGTTTTGAGGGACCAAATGGAAATATTTTCAGTACCTATTTCTATCCTACATAGCCCTCTATTTCTACTTTCTAACCCATTTTGAATCACTTGATTTGGAGTTGAAACGAAAAATTTATGATCAAAACAATGACAGGATGTGTAGTGGGCATCTTAGGAACAGAGCTGGGACAATCCATTTTTGGAGGCCTAAATGACTAGATTTTGGAAACATATTTCTATGATATATTCCCCCATGAATCTATTTTATAACACAATTTGAATCACTTTATTTCGATATCGTATGAGAAAGTTATGACCAAAATATTCACTGTTTATTGTAAATCAACACTCTCGAAACTCTGTTTTTCCGACTGTGCACTAGCGTATTTTACCTATCAATTATTCTTACCTTCAAAACCTATCTCTATTGGATATATATAAATGAAGATAATTTAATCTCCAATTTTAATCAGTTCAATACTTCATCAAATGAAAACGTTATGCTTGAAATATCAATTGTTGGTCTAAGCTGAAAAATCGAGAATGACTCTATTATGCAGGTTTTTCTAAGAAAATTTAACATACCATTACATTGAATTTTTGAAAATTGTTTCTGTTGGAGAAATCTCTCTGAATTCACTTTTATTTAGCTTTGTAATCACTCAAATCGGACAAAAAACAAAGAAGTTATCATTGAAACATTGTTGGTTAGTATGGTTGGACACCACTGTCCCACAGGTAATAAATTAATTTTATTTTGTTATTTTTTTTCCCATGGATTTGTTTGATAGAGTAACTAATTTTTTTTCATATTTCTTGGATTATGAGAGCCCGATCACCTCTCTTCTTCCATGATTTCAATTTTTTTTGCAGGTAGACACTCATTTTTTTACAGGTCCCAGGAGAATGAATGAGGTCAGGATATGAACAACTGATTCTTGAAGAAAATGATAGCGAAATAAAAACATTTTCAAAGACATTTCCTGACATAGAGAAAACAACATGAAAATGTTTCAATATTTAATGGATTTAGAACATGAGAAATGGGAATTGATTTCTATTTGAGGATCCAAGTTATTTGTGTAAAAAAACATTTTCCCATTTATTCACCATTCATAAACAACATTGCTGCAACAAAAATCATAACCATTATAACTTAAGATTTTTATTTATTTATTGGTTTTCAATAAAGAGTCATTTATTTTCTGATTTCTCTTATGTTTTTATGCTTCAGGTATTGTTTACTTCAAAGTCACATTTATTTTGTTTCATTCTCAAAATAAAAAGAGTGAGTTCTTAAGTTTCGTGATGCTGTTACTCCAAATGCTACTGCTCATGTTGCTATTACTTCAGATGCTCCTACTTTGTGATGTTGTTACTATGGATGTTTCTACTCGTGATGTTGTTACTCCTCGAATGCTACTACTCCACGATGCTGCTACTCCGTGATGTGATTACTCTGGATGCTGGTACTCATGATGCTGTTACTCCTTGGATGCTGCTACTCCGTAATGATGTTACTCCTTGGTTGTTGTTATTCCTCGGATGTTGTTACTTCTGATGCTGCTACTTAGGATGCTGTTACTCCTCGGATGCTGCTACTCCATGATGTTGTTACTCCTTAGATGTTGCTATTCCGTAATGTTGTTACTCCTCAGATGTTGTTGCTCCAGATGCTACTACTCAGGATGTTGTTACTCCTCAGATGCTCCTACTCCGCGATGTTGCTACTCCTTAACGCCTTTACTCCTTGGATGCTGCTACTCTGTGATGTTGTTACTCTGGATGCTGCTACTCGTGATGTTGTTACTCCTTAGATGCTGCTACTCCGTAATACTGTTACTCCTCGGATGTTGTTACGCCAGATGCTCCTACTCAGGCTATTGTTACTCCTCGGATGCTGCTACTCCGCGATGTTGTTACTCCACGATGCTGCTACTCCTTAATGTTGTAACTCCTTGGATGATGCTAATCCGTGATGCTGTTACTCCGGATGCTGCTACTCGTGATGCTGTTACTCCTTGGATGCTGCTATGCCGTACTGCTGTGAATGCATCAATGTTGTTACTCCGCCAGTGCTGTGAGTCTGTCACCGATGTTACTCCACCAGTGCTGTGAATTTGTCACTGATGTTACTCCATTGGTGATGTGAATCTGTCAATGTTGTTACTCTTTCGGTGTTGCGAATCCGTCATTGCTGTTACTTCGTTGACGCTATGAATCTGTCACTGTTGTTACTTTGTCGGTGTTGTGAATCTATCACTACTATTACTCTGTCGGTGTTGTGAATCCATCACTACTGTTACTCCATCGGTGATGTGAATCCATCGCTGCTATTACTTCGTTGGGGCTGTGAATCCGTCACTACTCTTACTCCATCGAGAAAGAGTAGTGAATTGGATCTTCTCTCATGTTCTGATGAAATATAACATAAAAGTGAGGAAAATATGAATGGGAAATAAATAATGGAAATTATTTATAAAATGAATGTGTGAAGGGAAATGTAAAAATAGAAATAAAATAAATTGGACATTATAGACATTGATATTGCAAGGGAAAAGAAAAAGTTGTATTGGCAACTTTAATTAAGGAGAGTGCAAAGAGTGAATTTATAGCCAAATGGGAGAATTAACTTCCATTTTGATCACCAACTTTGTAGAAACCCCAAATTTTCATAAAAGAGAAAGACATAATTTGTGAGATAGGCTAGAAAAAGGTTTTGTTTACCGTAAAGAATAGGGTAGCTAATTTGGACAAGGTTTAGGAAGAAACCATAAAATACATAAGCAAGGAGCTTGATAGTTTAGCTTAGACAAGATGGAACTTGGTAAGAATAATCTTAAAAAAGATAAAAAACCATTGTGTATGAGAGGGAAAAGCTAAGAGGAGAGCATAGAAGAAAAAAAATCTAATGAAAGAAAAGTAATCTAAAAGAGAGAATGATCAAACAAAGAAGACCCAAATACAAAAAACAAGAGCTAGAGAAATAGAAAAAATAAATTTGGTTGAGCACAAATTTGGAAGAATATTTTATCATGGTTCATGAAGAATTCACAAATCAATCATCCAAGAGTCTGTAAGGATTTGAGTAAATATAAAATTACTTCATACTAATACCCATGAACGTATGCATTTGATGATTTACAAAAATTTTCTTGATTGTTGTTTTTATGGCACATGAGGTGTTTCCATTATAAAGTGGGGTGACATTTTACATTATATGGTATTAGAGGAGGAAAAAGTGAAAATAAATTGTGTTTTGGCGTTATAGCGAAAGAGTGAAAATAGAGATAAGTAGAGTTGTTAAAGGAGTAGGCATGTTCAATAAAAGGAAATTTGGGTAGAGTTGTAGAAAGAGATAACTCTAACATGGTGATTGGATACATTTTTCAAATGTTTTTTTGGATCATACTTTATATATATACATGTTCACTTGTCCTTACACTCCTACTAACATCCTCATACTCAATGTGTTTTTCTTTATGTCATGCTCTTCACATTCACACTTAAGTTATATACTTCAATATGATAACATCACCGTACTCACTATTATTTTATTTTTATTAAAGATTTCACCTTTTTCAACTAAACTATATAATTCACTATCTAATAAAAATCATACTTCTTTGTATGTACTTCTATTTAGTCTTATTTTCTTTTATTTTATACTAACTTGTGTCATTCTTTATTAAATTGTAATTACTTTCTTTTCTAGTTTTTTTCTTTTCTTTTCTGAATTGGTCTACTTCTATATTGATACAAAATAAAATTATAGAGAGGCAGAGGCCTTATAAATTCCAGCCCATAGTTGCGGCATTCTCACAATACAATGTTGGTCATTGACTAACAAAACTAGGTGGATGCTGACCAAGAGATCTTCAAAAACCATGACCTTGTCGGAATCAGATAAATAGCTTCCTCCTATGACAGGATTGTGAACAGACCTTGACAGATTGATGTTGACAAAACTTACCAGATTGACTGGGTTCTTACAGATGCTTCCCATGACACAATCCAAAACTGAAATTTTGAAATTCCATAGCCATTGCCAAAAAATGAAGTCATAAGCAGTGGTATGCCGCCCACGCAGGGGAAACCGACAGTTTAAAAAAACTGTAAACATATGAACTTGAGAGCTGTAGAGCAGAGTTTGACTGTATAACAGGAGCACCAAATTGGATTAGAACACATCCGTGCCATCGAAAAACAAAAACCAAGGAGCGCAAAACTGATTAAACTTCATGAGAGGTGGGTGAATCTTCCTCGACGATAAGACAAGCATATTTGTATGGATCTTCATCTACAGGAGGAGGGTTATCCTTGCTTATGGGGCTGCCATCAGTTGGAGCACTAGGACCTGCTTGCAGGCCCACATCCTGGGTAGCGATGCCACCGAGTTCTTCACTCTTCCTGTTGTCATTCTGAGGAATGTCGTGTGCGTCATCTGCCTTAGTCTCCAGAGCCACTTCAGGAGAAGCCGTTACCAGACTCGAGGAAATTTCACGAAGTTCAATGGTGACGGTGGCTAAGAGGGAGATATTGTTGAAAGTGCAGGGGAATTGAAGACGAGCATGGTGAGAATGAGCCCAGGCGGAAAGACGAAAGTGCGCGGCAGAATTAGGCTGCCCTCGACCCCTTCCACGGCCCCTCGTGGAGGCAGGAAAGCGAACAGGGGTGAAGTTTGAAGAGTAAGACGAAGAATCAGTGGTGGAGGAGGAGGACCGGCGGTTAACTTGCCCATGGGAGCACCTCTCCTGCAGCACATTCTCTGGCGCAAGCGTGGCATGGTATCAAAAGCAGTGAGAGCGAAACTGTCTGCAGTTTTGTGGAGATAGGGGAGTGCCGAAAGGAATCTTGCTTCAGCTTGCAATGGATGACTAGTTGAAATGGAGGGAGAACGTCTGAGATTGTAGAAGGTGCTATGGGACACGTGAAATCCCGGCATTAGATCAACACAGCAACCTAATGCGCATCGTTTCCCTGTGCTGGTGCGTGAGTGATGCTCAGCGGCAACAAGGGAGCAGCAAGTGCGTAGGGGAGGAACACAAATGAGTTCACGGTGGGACGCCATGGCGGAAGAATGAGCCAGTAGGCGGAGAGGGACGAGCTGCATTAATGTAGCATTGAAGACATGAGCTAGAGAATTTACAATAGGCAGCATGCGAGGTTGGATGGTGGTGGTGATGAGCCATGCACCAACCCAACAAAATGCCATCGTACTGAATGCCTCGTTACCTACCCGCATCCGGGAAAATTGTAATTACTTGTTAAATGATCATACATAAAATTATATTAAATGATTTTACATCAAATTCTTGATACATACATCAAAATTGTAACATTGGTTTATTTTATCCATTCAACTTTATTTCTCACAATTATATCCCAAGCCATCTCCATATCCTACCATTACAATGTAATTTTGTGGCATTTATAATTTCACAATTTTCTCTTCATTCAACTTTATTTCTTACAACTATATTCCAACTCTTAGCTCTATTTTACAATGTAATTTTGTGACATTCATAATTTAGTGGAACTCTAATAATCCCCTCTACACATGTTTTTGCATAATATCAAATTCTCACAATTTTGACTTTTGGCTTATTGCATCCATGAATCATTATCCTAATTTTGATAAGGCATAAATTTAATTTTTTTTTTCGGTTCAATTTACATTATGAAAACTTCAAATTATAATTTACGATTTTAATAATTGAAAAAATAGTATCATAAATTTAGATGGTTTTGAAGAGTAAAAATTATCTATATTTCTCTTTGCAATTTTAAAGGGGTTGTGAAAAATGAAGAGTAAAATAAATGTTGATAATTTAAGAAATTTCTTTTGCTATAAATATGTCTCTTATATGTGAATGATATGCATTGTATTTATGTTTTTTTTTTTTTTTTTTTTTTGAAGTGTATGCTAATTTTTTGTGGTATATATTAAATTAATTAAGTTTAAAATATAAATATATAAATATGAAAAAAACAATTTTAAATGGTTAAGTTGTTCAAAATTATTAAAGATAAATGTGATTTTATGTTTAGACAAGGGATTTGCATAATTTTATGTTTATAAAAAAATTATTGCATTGGCCAAACTCATAGATCTAACATATCACTGATACCTTACACAATTACAAAATTGCCTCTTGAAATTAAAAATAACAAAACATTCTAACAAATACAAACATTACATTTACCTTAAAATAAACTAAAATCTTTCTCTCAATTCCTATTCACTACACTCATATCATTATAAAAGTGTTAGAAGTTGTAAAACACCATAACTAATACCTTTACAATTGCCTAACCAAACAATTTATTACAAAATATTTTCACAAAATTATATATATATATATATATATATATATATATATATATATATATATATATATAATTCGAAATATTAAATATATATAATTGAAATTTAAATGAAAAATTATCTATCTTGAAGAGGAAAAGTTATAATTAGATTATGTATTTTCATCTACAATTTATTTTAACCCACAATAAATCTTTTATCATACATCATCCTTCAGGGATATCATTTAATCTCAACTTTCAAATTTAATAATATCTAACTCAAATTACATAAATATTATGTTCACTTTAAAACCATATTAGGAAAAAACGTTTTTCACATACAATATTCTCTAAATACGTATATTCAATATTGTGTATACAATATTTATACACTGTGAAATTAGGGGAGTTTTATGTATTTTAAGAAGTGTCTTTGATAGGAATTTTCAATATAAAAATATTCTTTAAATCCATTTTAGTAGGACTTAGGCAATATTATAATTAATAAAAGATATATATATTTAACAGATTTTCATTAATAAAACCAAAATTAAATGAATAAATTAGAGAATTAATAAAATTTGATTAATTAAAATTCATTTATATAATATTATTTTTAAAATACATTATATAATATTATTTTTAAATTGAATATTACAGAAAGACCATGCCACTTAAGGGGTGCAACAAAATTTCGAAAACATACATATAACTTCTCGTAATAAAAATGTCGACGTTGAAATCGTTGTTTTGACGAAGGAAAAGAGATATGGATATCAATTAAATAACAATACTCAATTTCAACGGAATAACTGCACCTCACAGCGTATTGATAATAGTTTGTTAAATTTCATTCTCAAATTAAAATGGAACATTCCCCAACATCTTCATTCGCTTGAACAAGCAACTCCCAAATTGTTATAATGATTTTTTTATGAGTTTGGTTGATGTAGAATTGATTGAAATTCTAAAATATTTTTCACTATACATCGCATGAATTTAGATTACGCTGAAACTTTGCTATGTATCAAAATTCCTATAAAATTATTTTCAAATTTACAGAAAAAGAAGGTTCTTTTCTTATCTAAAAGTAACCAATAAAACTCTTACCTCCAAGAAACATCAAACGATAAATAGTTGGGAAAGGAATACACATACTCCACGCTATCAATCAAATTCAAATAGTAATTGAATTCCGGTACTCCAAAGTCATACCAGGTATTGATTGGCTTTGTGGAGGAATACTACTAAGTATTGGATTCGGGAAAGAACTTTCACATAGGATGTATCTTTTGCATATCATGGCAGAAATTTGAGAGTTTACAAATTAATTTATTTTGGTGATGTTTGTTTGATTTTTTTATTATTTGATGTAATGAGTGTTAAGTGGATTATACAAATGACAAGAATTGAAAACTGAAAAGAAGTGGAGTAGAGTATTGTTCTTTTGAAAATCATGATTCACTAAAATAAGATTACATTGGAAACATTAGCAATAAATAACTAGATTTAAACTTGTTTAAAGTGGACTAATTGAAATTGAATTGGGATACTTGGATGAACGGATTCAACACTTAACACGTGGTTGGAATTAGATTCTCCAACACTCCCCCTTAATTACAACCACATAAAATTTAATTAAGATACTTGCTAGTCTATATCTCAGTGAGACTTATAATTTAAAAAATTGATTTAAACTAGATTTAGTTTTCTTCTTCTCTTCTTCCAAATTCTATAGCCTTTAAATTGTTTCAACATTTTCTTGTTGTTGTATTCTTCAAACCTCTGTTTCTTTATTTGGTGGTGGAGATTTTCTATTGTTCCAATTGTTGGACCACTAATTTGTATTATTATTATCACTTCTTAATATCCATTTCATCCATTTCTAATGTTCATTTATCACATTATTTATCATAATTTATTATATAATTCCATTTCATAATTATTTATGCTCTTTTGGATAAATAATAATTGTTCTCCTTTATTTTAATAAATTAATAATTATTATGCATTATTTTGCCAATTATGGTTTATTAATGAATTCATTATAACATCACTCACTATTTTAGCCTCCAAGATCTTTTCCAGATTGCAGATTTGATCTTCAGCTGATAATTAAATATTCCAACTCAGAAATTCGTTGGAATAACAAGAGATAGTTTTGCGTTGAACGTTTCAGGCAAACGAACAAGAATTTTGAAAATCCAAAACATGAATTTTGTGTAGAACGGAACAAATTAGTTTTAATTAATAGTTTTCCAAAATTCGGTTTTGATTGAGAGAAACGCAGGGTTCTCAAAGAATAGATTTGCAGATTTTATGTTGTGGTCATTTTCCAAAATTGCCCCAGTTGTAATTACCAGATTCAATTTGTGCCAGCGGAATCATGACGAAAATATCTTTCAGATCTCATCTTGGTTATTGAGATTTTGTAATTAGTTTATTTCCCTTTATTGTTTGTATATTTAAAAGGGTACAAATCAGAGAGAAGTGGAGGAGATAGCGCATAGGAAATAATGTAGCTAGGGTTGGCTATGCAGGGAATTGAGATATGTAAGAGAACAATTCATTGAATTCATGCAAGTTATATTGCTGTCATTCTTGTGAGTTCGTGAATACATCGCAGCCCTAGTCAGGGAGTTGGGCCCACTCTCCTGATGAGGTACTGCATTCTTTCTGTACATTATTAATTCTATTTTCTGTTTTGCATATTTTTTAATTGTCGTAACAATATATGTAATTGTTGGTATATTTATTGTTGTGAATGCATTGCAAGCTTTACAATTTATTACTGGCATTCTTTTATTATTGTTACAGTGATTTTTGTTTTGTTTAAATTATCGAATCTACAATTGATATCAGAATTGCGCTATTGTATCTGCACATATTGTGCATGTTAGCCTGGAAATAACTAACACACCCAGATTGATAATTAATGTGGGAAAGAGTTTGAATATTCATTCACATTTAGACACTAACATTTTGGCGTCGTTATCGGGGAGGCTAACAAAGATGCAAGAACACGATTCATATTGATCCAAGGATCAATCTCTCGTCCTAGGGAGGGAAATGCTACCCTGCTCTAGGTATTGAGCATAGTTGTTTTGTTTTTTTTATTTATTGATTTCTTAGGAACCAATCTCTCGTCGTAAGGAGGGAAATGCTACCCTGCTCTAGGTCTTGAGCGTAGTTGTTATATTTTCCTTTTCGATTGATTTCTTAGGAACCAATCTCTCCAGGAGAGAAATTCTATCCTGCTCTAGGTCTTTAGTGTAGTTGTTTTGTTTTTATTTTCGATTGATTTCTTAGGAACCAATCTCTCATCCTAGGGAGGGAAATGCTACTTTGCTCTAGGTCCTGAGCGTTAGTTGCTTTATTTTTCTTTGATTTTCTTTCTTCTGATTTCTTAGTGCCCAATATCTCGTCCTGGGGAGGGAAGTTTTACCCTGCTCTAGGTCTTGAGCTTTAATAATTGTTTGAATTTTTTTCCTTCCTCTAGTTCTATGAACAAAGATCTAAACAAAAAAGCAGCGGAACACCTCCAAAACTCATAGGATGAGGTCAAGGAAGAAAGCATAAACACAATCTGGAACCCAGTCATGGAACTTTAGGATGCGAAAAATATGGTAAATCAATGCTATATTGAAATTTGGTTTCACTCTGTTGTTTGCTTGCAACTTCACTTCACACTTCAACAACTCTTGACACCATCCTTAACAGGGAATTTGGTCTCTTATACCCGTGTATTTATTAACATACATATTTCAATTATGGATATGTGCATACTTGAAGCCTTATTTCGAAAATGACTTCATTAGAGGTAATCTTATACGTAAGTATATTTTATTTTTCAAAATAGTGTAGTGTAGTGTAGAATATAGAATGAATAAAGACATAAATAAATAAATCTCTTTATATGTAAAAAATAATTGTTTCTGTTGCAATACGCTGTGAAAATTAACATTGGTAATGAATATTCAAATTCATTTATGTATGTCCATGAATTATATTGAAAATAAAATTTCTACAAATGCTCATATTCATTTTTATCATCTTCTTGGAAAAATTCATTAATTATCATATCTTATGGCTTGCAGGCTTGATGAAAATTCTGGAAAGACAATTGGGACAGTCATGTTTTGAGGGACCAAATGGAAATATTTTCAATACCTGTTTCTATTCTATGTATTCCTTTATTTATACTTTCTAACCCAATTTTAATCACTTTATTTGGTGTTGAAACGAAAAATTTATGATCAAAACAATGATAGGATGTCTAGTAGGCAGCTCAAAAATAGAGTTGGGACAGTCCGCTTTTGGAGGCTTAAATGACTAGATTTTGGAAACATGTTTATATGGTATATTCCTCTATGAAACTAGTTTATAACGAAATGTGAATCACTTTATTTTGATATCGTATGAGAAAGTTATGACCAAAATATTCACTGTTTATCGTAAATCAACACTCTTGAAACTCTGTTTTCCCGACTGTTCACTAGTGTATTTTACCAATAAATTATTCTTGCCTTCAAAATTTGTTTTTATTGGAGATATATAAATGAATATAATTTAATCTCCAATTTTAATCAATTCAATCCTTCATCAAATGAAAACGTTATGCTTGAAATATCAATTGTTGGTCTAAGCTGGAAAATCGAGAATGACTCTATTATGCAGGTTCTAAGAAAATTGAACATACCATTACATGAAATTTTTAAGACCTCTTTCTATTGGAGACATCTCTCTGAATTCACTTTCATTTGGCTTTGTAATCACTCAAATTGGAAAAAAAACAAATAAGTTATCATTGAAACATTGTTGGTTAGTATGGTTGGCCACCACTGTCCCGCAGGTAATAAATTAATTTTACTTTGTTATTTTTTTTCCCATGGATTTGTTTTATAGAGTAACTACTTATTTTTTTCATATTTCTTGGATTATGAGAGCCTGATCACCTCTCTTCTTCCATGATTTCGTGTTTTATTGCAGGTAGACACTCATTTTTTTGTAGGTCCTAGGAGAATAAATGAAGTCAGTTTATGAACAAGTGATTCTTGAAGAAAATGATAGCGAAATAAAAACATTTTCAAAGACATTTCCTCACAAAGAGAAACAACATTAATACTTTTAATTATTTAATGGATTTATAACATGAGCAATGGGAATTGATTTCCATTTGAAGATCCAAGTCATTTCTGAAAAAAACATTTTCCCATTTATTTACCATTCACAAACAACATTGCTACAATAAAAATCATAACCATTGTAACTTAAGATTTTTATTTATTTATTAGTTTTCAATAAAGAGTCATTTATTTTCTGATTTCTCTTATGTTTTTATGCTTCAGGTATTTTTGACTTCAAATTCACATTTATTTTGTTTTGTTCTCAAAATAAAAGGAGTGAGTTCTTAAGTTTCGTGATGTTGTTACTCCAGATGCTACTGCTCGTGATGTTGTTACTTCAGATGCTCCTACTTTGTGACGCTATTAATAAGGATGTTTCTACTCGTAATGTTGTTACTCCTCGAATGTTGCTACTCCACGATGCTGCTACTCCTTGGATGTTGCTACTCCGTGATGTGGTTACTCTGGATGCTGGTACTCGTGATGTTGTTACTTCTTGAATGCTGCTACTCCGTAATGATGTTACTCCTTGGTTGTTGTTATTCCTCAGATGTTGTTACTTCAGATGCTGCTACTAAGGATGTTGTTACTTCTCGGATGTTGCTACTCCATGATGTTGTTACTCTTTGGATGTTGCTATTGGGTAATGTTGTTATTCCTCAGATTTTGTTGCTCCAGATGCTACTACTCAGGATGTTGTTACTCCTCGGATGCTACCATTCTGCGATGTTGTTACTCCTTAACACTTTTACTCCTTAGATACTGCTACTCTGTGATGTTGTTACTCCGGATGCTGCTACTCGTGATGTTGTTACTCCTTGGATGTTGCTACTCCTAAATATTGTTACTCCTTAGTTTTTGTTACTCCTCGGATGTTGTTATGCCGGATGTTGCTACTCAGGTTGTTGTTACTCCTCGAATGATGCTACTCTACGATGTTTTAACTCCGTGATGTTGTTACTCATTGGATGATGCTAATCCGTGATGCTGTTACTCCGGATGCTGCTACTCATGACGCTGTTACTCCTTGGATGTTGCTATGCCGTAATGTTGTGAATCCATCACTGTTGTTACTCCGCTGGTGTTGTGTGTCTGTCACTACTGTTACTCCAACGATGCTGTGAATTCGTTACTGATGTTACTCTGTCGATGATGTGAATCTGTCACTGTTGTTACTTTATCGGTGCCGTGAATCCGTCATTGATATTACTTCGTCGACGCTATGAATCCATCACTGTTGTTACTTCGTCGGTGTTGTGAATCCGTCACTACTGTTACTCCAGCAGTGATGTGAATCCATCACTACTATTACTCTATCGGTGATGTGAATCTGTCACTACTATTACTCCGTCAGGGCTGTGAATCCCTCACTGCTCTTACTCCGTCGATGCTGTGAATCTTTCATTGTTATTACTCTGTCGATGCTATGAATCCATCACTATTGTTACTCCAGAATTTTTTTATAAGTATTGGATGTTCTTACTCTATCGGTGTTATGACTCGGTTACTGTTGTTACTCCGTCAGTGTTGTGACTCCGCCACTGTTGTGACTCTGTCACTACTGTTACTCCTTCAGAAATTTTCGAAGTGTCTGGTATTGTTACTCCTCTGATGATGTTACTCCTCCAGTAATGTTACTCCATGATGATATTTTTCTAAGTACTTAGTGGTGTTACTCCTCCAGTTTTGTTACTCTGCCATGGTAAGTCACTAGGTACGTCCTCGATCGGCTCTGTGGATTTATTTGGTATTTTACTTATGACATGACCAAATATGACTGATGATAAAAATACTTTACTTGGGGGAAGGTCTCGTATTTAGTAATAAGGATGATTATTATGGTAAGTCTTGTCAGGAATGATTCACTCTTAATTCCTCATTATTTTGTAAAGTGACTAATCCTCCTTCATGTCACCTTCCTACCATCATTCTTTTTCCCTTTTCCCTGTTATTACCTAAATCATGGTTGTTGTTACCTCAGTCACAACTATTGTTGTTGGCCAATTTTCACGTTAGATTCAACATGTGTAGGTCTTTCTGATTTGTTTTTCTCTTTGGTGAATGAGAAATACTTTTAATGATTTAGGCCCTCTTTGACATAATGATTGGGTAGTCAATTTATCTTTGTTTATCTGTAAACATAATCTTATTTTTAAGGAATAAATATGCAAAGATGATTTCATCATGCTAGCTTTCAACTTTCCTAATTGGTCAAGTCCTTGATCTTGTAAAATTTATGATGATGACCACAAAATTGTATTTAAACCTTTCTGCCATTATCTAATGAATTGTTCTTGAACCCCAATCTTAGCAATTAAAAATATATTTATCAATAGTCATTTTAAGGTTATTAGTTTTTGAGAAGCAAACTATCAAAGTCGAAAATAGTTACTACACAACTTTTTACGCCATCCCTAGCTCTTAAGCAGCCGACCTGCCACCCCATCTATTAAGTAATATTTATTGATTAACAATAACCATAGTTGAATATTAAACATAAATGGTCAACTAGAGGATAGGAGGTCTCATCAAAAGCTGACCTACCATGATCATAGGTCCTAATAAAGTGACATTACCATTGCTGGTCACCAAGCCACAATAATGGCCTTCAGTCATAAAACTGAAGGACAAGAGGTCTCATCACGAGCCAAATTTTTCACTTTTATTAGCTCCCGTGAATGGCATTGTTATTAACTGGTTACCACTCCAGAACAATGATCTTTAGTTGACATCTAAGTAAATTGAAAGACTTTTGTAACTATGTACTTATTTCTAATAGATGGGACATTGGCATCTCAATGGGTTAAAAAGGCATCTCTGTCAAGGCTATGGATGTCTGTTGGCAGTATGGCTATGGCTATGGTATAGAAGTTAATTTAATACTATAATCTACTTGGTTACCTTGTTTTCTCAAAGCTAATTTCTGATAAATCTGACTATTTCATATACAAGGTTTTCTAGAACTCATGGTTCATGGGGTAATTTAATCAGTTCTTAGATGATGGTGGTTATGGTTTATATATATTATTGAGTTATAAATATTTACTTTACATGTCAGGGATGAAGCTTGTAGAATGTTTGATATTTGAAATTTTGTATCATCTAATCCATCATTCCTTTATTCTTCAAGTATCATATCTTTAACCAAAGATAGTTGGTTTTCCCAATCAGTCACCATTTATTCATAGCTTAACAACACCACTACTATTTTGAGGTGGAATAAAGAGACCTAAGTTTGATTTTGAATCCCAGGTAATTGGATAGACCTTGAGAAGAAAATGTTGAGATAACTGATTCTCATAATTTTTGTGCTCATGACAACCAACGCTTATGGGTATAGGGAATGCATATTTTCCCTTCTTATCCATTATTATTCCATTTCATTCACAATATGTTTATGTCATTTTTATATGTAAGGGGGTAATTGAGGTGATGAATTATTGATTAAGGATACTCATGAGATGTTTTATAGATGATAGGCAAACTAATCAATTTGGTAGAAGGAAACCCTGCTACACTTTTTGATTAATTTTTTCAGTGTGCATGGCTTCCACCTTCCACATCACTTTCAACATCATCTCAACCTACATCAACTTCAAAAAATGTCAATCCATACATGCCATTCCACATTTTTATGGAGGTAAAACTTGAGGTAAAATAGCATAATGTTTTGATTTATTAAAATTTTAGGAGAACATCATGAAAAACCATTGAGCATTATTCACTCATATTTTTAACCATTATTTCCCTTTCTTTACCACTTTCCATTTTTCAGAGATAAAATCTTTCAGTTTGGGGGAGTGTTACTTTCATTATCATGAACATGCCATTAATATTATTTATCATCCATCGATCTCATTATTCATTCTCAAAATATCCATTAGTCCATGTTGTTATACACCAAACAAAGATTTTAGCTATGATTGTAGAAACCACTCTAATTTGTTTTCTAGTGTAGCATGAGGGCATGCTAATTCTCCACTTTGGGGGAAGGGTTGCTATGCATGATGAATGATTTCTCATTTCTTCTTCATTTAAGGTATACTATCCTAAAATTGATTTGTGTATATCCTCAAAACTATCAACTGGATTCTTCTGATTTTTGGACAAAAAATATGTATCATTAAACCCAGAAATTTTCAAGATAAACCAATTTGTTAATTAAAAAAAAACCATACATTATTACCTAAAACCATTTTTCTGATATATTGAAATCTGTTCGTTGCATTGATTTGATATTCGGATTGGAGAAGCATTAATATAGTATAATTTTTCTTACAAGATTTTAGCAAAATCTAGTTTGTAATGAAGTTTGTATTTACTTGTATCATACTTTGTTGAAACTTCATATACATACAGTTGAAAGCATACATGAAAATAATTTTAAAGAAGGATTTGAGGAAGAGGTCTTCTCTTCTATCAATATTATGCGTTGGGGTGAGTATTTTGATTATTTTATTACAACTTGGTTAATACAAAGGCATTGGGGTTCATGGGGACATGCAACATGTTCAATTTGGGGGGAGATGTTGGACCACTAATTTGTATTATTATTATCACTTCTTAATATCCATTTCATCCATTTATAATGTTCTTTTATCACATTATTTATCATAATTTATTATATAATTCTATTTCGTAATTATTTATGCTCTTTTGGATAAATAATAATTGTTCTCCTTTATTTTAATAAATTAATGATTATTATGTTTGATTTTGCCAATGATGGTTTATTAATGAATTACTTATAACATAAATCACTATTTTAGCCTCCAAGACCTCTTCTAGATTGCAGATTTGATCTTCAGTTGATAATTAAATATTCCAACTCAGAAATTCGCTAGAATAACAAGAGACAGTTTTGCATTGAACGTTTCAGGCCAACGAAGAAGAATCCTGAAAATCCGAAAAATGGGTTTTGTGAAGAAAGGACCAAGTTAGTTTTTCAATGATCATTTTTCCAAAATTTAGTCTTGATTGAGAGAAATGCAGGGTTCTTGGAAGGAAAAATTTCCATATTTTCTATTGTGGTCATTTTCCAAAATTGCCGCAATTGTAATTGCCAGATTCGACTTGTGCCAACTGAATCATGATGGAAATATCTTTTAGATCTCATATTGGTTATTGAGATTTTGTAATCATTTTATTTCCCTTTGTTTTTTTTATATTTAAAAGGACACAAATAAGAGAGAAGGGGAGGAGAGAATGTATAGGAGATAACGCAACTAGGGTTGGCTATGCAGGGAATTGGGATATGTAAGAGAGCAATTCATTGACTTAATGCAAGTTATATTTCTATCCTTCTTGTGAGTTCATGAATACATCGCAGCCTTGATCAGGGAGTTGGGTCCACTCTCCTGATCAGGTGCTGCATTCTTTTTATACATTATTAATTATATTTTCTGTTTTGCATATTTTTTAATTGTCGTAATAGTAGATGTAATTGCTGGTATCTTTATTGCTGTGAATACATTGCAATATTTACAATTTATTACTGCCATTATTTTATTGTTGTTACAATGACTTTTTCTTTGCTTACATTATCGAATCCACAATTGATATCAAAATTGTGCTATTGTATCTGCACATACTGTGCACGTTAGCCTTGCAATAACCAACGCACCCGGATTGATAATTAATGTGGGAATTGGTTTGAATATTCATTCACACTTGGACACCAACACCAGTCTCTCTAAGACTGTCCTCGATTTCTTCAATAAATGACTTGTATGTGGGTTGTTGCCAGATATTGTCTTATGTATTGCGCTTTTCATCATCAATATGTTGCAACATAAGATCAAAATAATATTATATCTCTTCAAAACTCCAATACCTAAAATTTTCATTGACATGTTTGTCATGCATGCTGTCTTCAACATTGATATCTACAACTTTTGTGTAGACCTCAACTAGACATGGTGTTGCAAGCCATGTTTCAAGGAACTTTAACTCTTATTCATAATCATTCTATGTACCTGCACATTGAAATCAATGGTAAGTGTAAAAACATCTTCAAGACCACATTGGTTTTGTTCCTTCTACTTTGCAATGCGAGCTTTCGTTTGATGCATTTCCTTCTCTACCTCTTCTTCTGTCTTTGTTTTCTCTTTGTGGGCTTCCTTCTGCTCTCCAATGGAAACTTTATCCTGTTGTGTTTCCTTCTCTGCTTATGCCTCTATCTTTGTTTCTTTCTTCTCTTTGTGAACTTCTTTCTTTGCATCTAACTTTATCTCTGTTTTTGTCTCTGTCTTTATCTCTATATCAATATTTGTCTCTTCTTCACTAACGTGTGTTGCTGCAAACATGTTGTCTTCCATTTACTCAAGTGGTATTATCTCACCAAATAGGATCATGCTAATATGATGTTTTTGTCGTATCATCTACAACCAATCATCATTAGCCAAAAATTCACTATCAAAATTTACATCAACAATATTAGTCCCTAGATTTATCATAGTATTTTTACTCTCATTAGCAAGCTCTATTGCTAGAATTACCAAATCATCAGTAAGCTCCCTTGTTGGATTCACCATATCATCATCAACAATATATATTTCTGGAATGAGCAAGTCATCATCAACAAGCTGTGTTGCTGGAATCAACAAATCATCATCTATAAATTGTGTTGCTAGAATCACCAAGTCGTCATCAACAAGTTGTGTTGCTGGATTCATCAAATTTAAGTTAGCAAGCTCTGTTGCTAGATTAATCAAATATTCATCCATATGTAGCTGTGTACAGTGGGGTTCACAAGCATCTTCATGCTCCTTCTTTGTTGCTTCTGCAATTTCTTCAAATACATCATCCACTTGTGGTTGAGCACAGTGGGATTCAACAAAGTCTTCATCTCATTGTAGATCTGTTGCTTTAGATCCACCTTCTTCTTCAACTTAAATGCTCCCCCTTGCACCAAAACACATTTCAAGGGTATCCCATGCTCCTTGGCTATCTTGGCATCTGAAATCAGAGGGAGAATGCTGTCATGGACATATTATTTTATGAATTTTAATGCAAAGGCCTCTTTTTTCCTCTTTACCTCTAGATCTAAAAAGATCTCAAACATCTCATTTTATCGCTTTAGCCTCTTGTCTTTTCCCATTAGTTGAGTATTGACTCACTACGACTCAATAAGTAATACAAAATGTAGACATTGCAACTAACTGCATTAAAAATGACGATGCTACTTGGTTTTCACAAATTGATGAGTCTACAAATGATCAACAAATACCTTCCAAAAAATTTCAAAAATGATTTACTAAAGCAACAATTTCATGCCCCTCTCTTTTAAAACAAATTATAGGAGCCCTTTTTTTTTAAAATCATTTTTAAACCATACCTTGAAGTGGTGTGGCTCTGTAAGACCGCTTCTGCGCTGGATGTAGCAAAAAGAAGTTGCTACAAGTATTTATCAAATTGACATGGGTATCTGGTTGGAAAGTGTGCTAATCGGCCCTAGTAGCAGTATACAAAGTAGCGCTCATCACCCCTACTATCGGTATACAAAGTAGCACTGATGGACTGATTAACCCGCTTTTTACTTTAAAAAGAGCGCTTATAAAACAAAAATCTTAAATTGAATAAAAACTGCAGTCAACTATTAGGGGCTTCACCTCTGTTGGTTCTTTGTTCTTCTTTTTCCTTTGGATCTCTACACCTAAATAGTATTCCTTTGGATCATGTGTTGACCTCATGCTCATATTTCACTCACGTTGTTGCACAATGTAGCTTCGATCTTCGATTTCTGATGCTCTTAGTGAGCCTTACATAGGGTAAGCTTTGTCGCTTTTAGGCAGGAGGCGTCTTCAAAATTCTGTTGCTCTATCAAAGAGTCTTATGCAGGCCCACCTCTTCTCTCTGCTGCTCCAAATTTTCTCTCATTGCTGTTCTCTCTAGGAGTCTTATGAAAACTAGATCTCATACCATGAAAAAATTTCTCTATCAAAATTTACATCAACAATATTAGTCACTAGATTTACCATAGTATTTTTACTCTCATCAGCAAGCTCTATTTATGGAATCACCAAATCATCATCAGCAAGCTCCGTTGTTGGATTCACTTCACTCAAAGAGAAGAAAAAAACTTCACTCAACTATCAAGGGCTTGACCTCTATTGGTTCTTTGTTCTTCTTTTTCCTTTGGGTTTTTTCACCTCAATATTATTCCTTTGGATCTCGCGTTGACCTTGCGCTCACCTTGTGCTCACATTGTTGAATAATGTAGCTTCGATCTTCAATCTATGATGCTCTCAATGAGTCTTAAATAGGCTAAGATCTATCGCTTTTAGGCAGGAGGCATCTTCAAACTTCTGCTGCTCTCTCAAAGAGTCTTGTGCAGGCTCGCCTCTTCTCTCTGTTGCTCCAACTTTTCTCTCATTGCTGATCTCTCCAGGATTCTTATACAAACTAGCTCTGATACCATGACCAAAATTGAAAACTGAAAAGAAGTGGAGCAGAGGATTTCTCTTCTAAATATTGCAATTCACTTAAATAAGATTACATTGGAAACATCGGCAATAAATGACTGGAGTTAAAATCGTCTAAACTGGACTAATTGAAATTGAACTGAGATGCTTGGATGAACAGTTTCGACACCTAACAGGTGGTTGGAATTATATTCTCCAACATCAAATATAATGATAAATTAGAGAAATTAGTCAATTATTACTATCTACGATGAAAATTGTTATAGATGAATGACTTAATTTAACCCAAGTTAAATCCCAAAAAATAATATCTAATATAGTACATCTAAGATATAATTATTTATTCTTTCAGCAATTTCAGTTAGAAACAACAATAATTAGAATATTACAAATGTGGAATTTTTTTAGATTATTGCAAACGTGGAAATTTTTTGTGAAGAATCTCTAGGTGGAGCCACCTCATGGGATCATTGCCACACAACTTGCCCCGAAAGAAATTGTATCGTTTTCTCTATATGAAGTTATTGGGAGGAAACTCAGAGGCAAAGATGCAATCTAGACAATCACTTTTTTTGTTGAATGAAATTCAATTTGTTTCTCTAAAAG
Source organism: Pinus albicaulis (assembly GCA_034641835.2). Taxonomy (NCBI): domain Eukaryota; kingdom Viridiplantae; phylum Streptophyta; class Pinopsida; order Pinales; family Pinaceae; genus Pinus; species Pinus albicaulis. Next base: position 1,093,840,417 of record CM076583.1, read on the forward strand.
TGATATATTTTTATAATTTAAATATAATATTAATATTAAAAATAAATTAAAAAATAAATCAAGATTATCAAAATTAAACTTTAATCAATATTATTTAACTTTATGTCTGCATGAGAACTCAATTTAGAAGCAACCATATCCACTTCATAAAATTAATATAAGCTTTACATTTGGAAATTTTAAGATGGGATAAAGTATAGATCACAGTTTCTATTATACTACTATATAGAGTTATAATATAAGTTTTATATTTGGAAATTTAAGATGGGATAAAGTATAGATCACAATTTATATTATATTGTTTTTTTTTTTTCTAAATAAGACTATTTCTATTATATGGCACATAAAATAAAATTCAAAACTTTCTTGCTAGAATTGCTATGCTAGCCAATTCCAACGGGTGTGGAGTTCAAAAGCACAAAAAAAGGACTGCCCTAGTTGGGGAAACTAGTCCATATATTGTTGGCCCACTTGGGGAAACCAACATATTCAGGAATTATCCAAAAATTTAAAGTACTGAGTAGGAACAATAAAAACATGAAAAATGAGAAATGAAGCATAGTTGAGGTAGGAAACCTCTCGAAATGGATTATGAAGTGGATATTCATGGTACTAGTCATGAGGAGGAGGATATTCTACTATGAAGCAGCCATAGTCATCAGAGGATTCCTCTTCATTCTTCGACAGTTGCACCGTTGGCTCAGGCATAGTAGCTGAACACATTCCTGCATCCTTCTCCTTTCCATCTGCTGTCAAGCTATTACTCCCTTCACTACTGGAGGAATGCGTGGCTAAACTTGGTAGGCAGGGCTGCTGATTTCCTGGACAAATGAGGGTGAGAAGATGAAATAGTGGATTTTCTGAGACGTTTCCAAGGGCTAGAGCTAGCAGAGCTCGTGGCATCCTAGAAACAAACAGAGAGAGTCGCGAAGATGAGCGCAAGGTCTAGAGCACCAGAGGAATCGAAATTGAGCTGGGAAGCCTTTGAATTGTCCTCATGGAGGGGGATATGGCTATCATCTTGGATGGAAATGGGAGGGAGAGAGGACTGGCCTCTGCCACGACCACATCTACGATGCATTCTATGCCTCCAAGGCATGGCTGAGTAGGTGGGCGATGGAGCAGTGAGGGGAGAAGTAGAGAGGAGGCAGGAAGCCTCAATCAAGAGAGGGGGTGTATTATGGAGGCCGAGGAGCTCAGGACCAAGACAGGTGAAATGAAATGAGAATTCCAAACTGGAAGAGAATAATGCTAAAGTTAAAGTGCTGGGCACCATGAAAAAGTGGGAGGGGTAGCAGGCTGAACGATAGTAAAGGCTTGAAGCAGGTGGATTAATGCCCAGAGTAGGAGAAAAATTGTGGAATTTATGAGCGCTCGGACGAAGGCCATGCACATCCATGTGGCCGCGCCATATGCCTTGCAGAGGAGCCACCACGTCCCTCAGGCTAACAATCACTCGCATCTAGAAAGTTTATATTATATTGTTATATAGAGTTATTATGAAATATTAATAATAAAGTAATCATATATATATATATATTCTGAAGATATATATATATATATATATATATATATATATATATATATATATATATATTCCGAAGATTGTGAATAAAGATGTGAATTTTTTAATTTGGAAGTTTTTAAAGATTGATAATGACATAAAATCGATTTAAAAATATAAAAATAGAATTCAAATTTGTTTAAATAATTTTTTTTCTTTTTATGTTATTAATTTTTTTTTAACAAAGTATAGTCTAAGAATTTTGAAAATCAAAAGAAAAAGACCTCTTAGCAACAAAAAAATATAAATGAAAAACTTAACATCTCATGAATTAAATTATCCCCTACATCTCCTGATTCAAATGAGCCCCGTATGACACATTCTTCAGTGGAATAAAATATTTCAATTATAACTTTGCCAACAGTTTGTGGGCCAAAAAGTAATCATGAATCATAATAGAGAGAAATACATGTCTAACCTAAAATGAATTTTGGCTATTTTATTCTTTCAAGAAAATGAGGAAGCAATATTATCCTCAATTGTGACAAATAATTTTGTAGGATGGATCGATGTTTATGGGAGAAAGGGAAAAAATAAAGACCTATAAATCATCTTGTTTATGATTTTAGGTTCCACAAATATTAAATATTATATATATATATATATATATATTATATTTAATTTGAATTTCTAATACAATCTACTGTTAAACCATTATATTATGATCAATAACCTAATCTCCACTTCATATGTTAGAATTTTTCATTGTAATAAAAAAATTTAATATAAATTTTGTACTAACTAAAAATATACTTGATGTTTGAAAAATATACTTAAAAATATATTGAAAACTATAAAAGACAAGTTTTGTTAAAATCCATGTTTGGTTAAAATTTAACTTTTTATTAATTAAAATTGTAAAAAAAAAAGCCATTTTAAAAATCATTGTTGAATTTATACTATACTAACATGATGATAATCATTTTTGAATTTATATTATACTAATATGATGATATGCACAATTTCATTTGAAAAAAATGATAGTTTACCAATCAAACCCCTTAAAGCAACTATCGCACTCTTGATGAGATATTGTTAGAACTAATAATTTATTATTTTTTTCAAAGTTGTAATATAATATGTGTGATTGTTTATTTTAGGTGGGTAAAAAATAAGCATAAAGAATAATAGTGATAAAAGTCTTCACTAATTTGTTTACGGATTTTTTTTTGATTTGTGATATAAATTTTTTAAAGTTGTGATATAATGTGCGTGATTTTATTTGTTTGTTTATTTTGGTTTTTAAAAGAAGAATAATAATATATAAATATTAAATGATTTTTTTTGAAATTTTTAGAGTTGTGATATTATATGTGATTGTTTATTTGAGGTTAAAAAATAAATTATAAATAATAATTTTTTTGAAAATTTTTAATTTTCATTAATAAAATATTGAAAATTATATGTTGTAGATGTTATTAAGCATATCAAAAAATAAGTGATTGTTGATTCACTTAAAGATCATATTTAAGATGTAGTCATATACTCTCTAATAGTCCAAAAAAAAACTATATAATATTAGTTTACCTATAATTAAATATATACAAGATATAAACCAAAATTAATATTGTTTGGTATACAATCACAAAAACAAATTGCCATAAAAAATATGCCATCATAAAGTTGTCATCTTTGCATGTATAAGGATACTCATATATCTCGAAAAGGAGAAAAAATAAGGCACTAATGAGTTGCATCTGCGTGTAGTGGATCATCAAAAGGACTGTGATAGTTTGATAGTATTCCAAACCAATTTGTTCAGTTATCCGCCAAGGCCCATGTCTCTGTTGCGCACCCTCTCTGGATATTCGATCGGAAATTGAGTTCCTTTCCATGTAAATGTGTTGACGAGAAATATTATCAAAATGTCCTTTTAACATCATAGTCTCATCCAATATTTTTTTGAGTGTGTGCCTGTGACAAATGTTATGTTGGTTGAACCGATCAATAACCACTCTAGAATCACCAAAGACCCATAGTTGTTGACACCCTTTTTCAATTGCTAAGAGAAGAATTAATTTTAAATTGAAGAGTTTTGATAATTTTTTTGAACCAAAGCCGAAACTAGACTTTAATTTGAAGAAATTGTTATTGTTTAAGAAAATAACAACTCCCCCGCCACACCTGCCATTTTGTGTTGAACCATAAAAATACGCACATGGAATTGACTAATCAATAGATTCCGTAGTAATTATACGAGGATTGTTATGTTGATCCTCCTCTAGAAGGAGGTTATAAATCAAAATCACTTGTGCACTAATTAGATCAGGATAGAAGTCAATATCGTGAAAATTTTCTAGTTCCTCCCAATCCAAATACCCCATCATATGAACAATGGAACACTCCAATTTTTTTTTGGATAGGCCTCACTCCATCATTTCTTCCACGCTTCATTAAACTTTTCTCCTTGTCATCTGATAGAAATAGATAGAGCTTGAAAGATAACATTCTAGACTTGTGTAGCTGATGGACAGAAAATAATCAAATAATCTTTCATTTCCTCTACTTATTTACATAAAGCACACCATGATGGACCCTAAAAATACCTATTTTTAAGATTCCCTCCATAGGTATTTTATTTTCCAGCAAACACCATAATAATAATCTTGTTTTCACATGGCTCTTAAACTTCCATATGATATTCCACCACCATAACAAAACCTCAGTCTCTTTTGCAACATAAACATATAAATATCCTTCATTTAGTGTGCAAGTCCCCTTCTTTGAATGTACCAACAAAATTTCATCCTCCCTATCCTGTATCCTGACATGTGAGGTTTAAAGGGCTTTGGTGTAGCTAGCTCATTCATGTTTCCCTTGGGTTGGTAAATTTAAAGGTTGTGATGACAACCAACGTTGACCCCATATGAATGAATTTTCCTAATTTGCCACTTGATTTAATGTTCTCACTCCATGCTTAGCGAGGGATGTCACCAAATTCAGAGGAAATACAAGTTAATCATCACACCCAGAACATGGATCAACCCCTATCCGGACATGCTCACCTAATCATATTCTCCACACAAGTCTTAAGCCAATGATATTGAAAAATTCTAATACAACTTTCCAAATTGTTGAAATATTGGTTATACTCTTATTTCGGATTTGAATCTAGTCTTCCATTGTAAGTGAGTAAATATATTTTCTTGCAACCACCTCTATCCATAGACTCACAATGGTTAATAATATCCATCCCACCTTTCCTGCAAGTTCTTGTGAAAAGCATAATAAATTTTTAAAACCCCGTCCTCCCCGCTTTTTGGGCAAGACTATCTGAACCCATCTAACCCATTCAAAGGTTCTACCTTCTGTAGATCCCTGCCACAAAAGTCCACAACAAATTCTTTGGATAAGGTTCAAAATACCCTTGGGTATTCGGGATAAAGACATCCAGAAAAATAAAATGGATTCTAGAATGGACTTGATGAGAACAAGCCTTCCTTCACATGATAACCTCCTGTGACTCCAAACTTTAAGTATTTTCTCATTTTTTTCCAATAGTAATGTTAGGGTCCTATAATTTTAAGGATCAATTGATGATTATCTATTGATTTTTTCTGCTATTAGAAGATTGTAAATAACTATTTCATTCTGCCAAATTATTTTCAAAAAATCCAAAGATAAATAAAAAGGAAAAAATAAAAAACAAATTAAGGGATAAAAAAAATGATGATATATACATATGCAAAGAAAAGAAAAGAAAAGAAATAATAGAAAAAAAAACCCCTTTGTAGTGAGCTAGAAGAAAATGTCTCTTTTTTATTTGATTTCAAATGCATTGTTTTAAATAAAATTTTAGTTTTTGATAATACGAAAAAATAATTCTGTCATTTTGTTTTAACAAGAGCGTGTAGATCTATGGCACGAATTTGCTCTTACCATAACTACTACGGAGGAGACATTCCCCCTCTGCACTCTCTAAGGTTAATACGAGGGGGAGGGAGATGGTTTCAGCTGAAAGCCCTCCACGGTACTTGGGAGCCTGTGAGGCGTTTCGGGGGGTCCCCTCCCAATACTGCTTATTGCCTCCAACCGCTGAAATTACAACCTCCACTTCCCTCCAACGCTTCGTCCCTCTGCCACTCATCTCTTACCACGTGTCTGCTCCTCCACCATCCATCACTCACCACATAACCGTTACTTCCTTCTACTCCATGTCACTCCCCACCACATCACACAAATCCATTCAACGTTCAAATTTTTCTGCCAAACCCATTTACAAACGTTCCCTGCATTAAATTTTCACGTTGAATTCCCATTAGAAAATAAACCCTGCTACACACCCGTTGAATTCTTTCCATTGACCAACTGATTCAACGATTATAATATTTGTGAAAAACTCAAATATTCCCTTTCACCATGGAATCAATTCTGCGAGATTGAGGAATGAGTTATCATCTGATGTCGATTGTCTACACCAATACTTGTTTATTCCAAACAAAAAACTCTTCATGGGTAACTTGTTGCGACCTTTTCTTTCATGTCAAAATATTTGCTTGTCCTCTGTAATATGCCTAGTTAATTTTCTTTGTTGTGCCTTATTTCAAAAATGTCAAATGAAAAGGGAAAGGGGAATATTATTGATTCTAATCCCATGAACCCCCCAATCCCATATTTTGATAAAATACCCTTGATAGATACCTAGTACAAAATCGCTAAAACCCAGTCAGAATTCAATTTGTATGAACTCCATAATTGGGCCAAATAGAAGTTTATAGAAAAAAGTGATGATCTAAAAATCTGGGATCCCAATCTCCCTCAATTCGTTTCCCCCCAGACTCATTTTTTCCTTGAATTCACTACATGGTGTCGTATTAGGTATTTTCCTAGTCAAAGAGTCGTTATTTCTCATAACAACTAGACCATTTTATCCATTTCCCCTGAAAGAATCTGCCAGGCCTTGCAGATTGAATATCAAGCCTCTCATCATCATTTTTCCGTCAACGTATTTATGGAAATATATAAAAAGTTAGCCTTCCCTCAAAGAACTAAAATCTTTGAGTCTATCCTTCTAGAAAATGTTCAATTACCCCAAACTAATCCCCTATCCAATTTCAATTTTTCCTAAAATAGCCAGGCACGTAGTTTCTATGGTCACCCGACTGCTTGGGTAACATAATGATCAGTGGGTAGATGAAGCAGTTTTAGGTTGTTTATCAACTTTTGTAGTAGGAAATCAACCATAAATTCTTTTCAACTTCAAAAAATTTCTTGCAGACTCAATTCATGATCAATTGGTAAATTTTAAAGTAGGAGGTTCTTTCAAGTATTAGTCAGTTTTAATTTATCTCATGCTATATTATTAGTGAGATGAGTTTCATTACCCTTTATAGAAGACAGACAATGCGGGCCATCCCTGGTCAGTGATTCAATAACTTATTTGGTTACAAATAACCTAGAGGAGTACTCCTATACTAACTTTTTTGATAAATTTTTACATGCATCATTGTGTTTGTTTAGCAGTGACCAGATTCCAAGGATTTCACCAGATATTAAAAAGTTCCTAAATTTTTCAAATAAATCCAAGGTCAGAGACTGGTATTTATACCATAATTACACTGAGATAAGGATATATGGATCAAATTTTCATCCTTACAGACTACCAAATTTTTTCCCAGTCAGATTATTCACACTAGAATACACCAAGAAAATGCTCAACATGGATGAGCTTCATTTTGTGGCATAGAAGAAGAAAGCACAATTCAAACTAAAGTCACATATTAGGCCTGAAATCATCAATACTAGAGCTACATCAAGAGAAGTGGAGGCCATTTTGAGTGTGATGAAGCTCAAAATCAGTTTTTCTTGGTCCTATGATCCCCTCGACATTATTTCAAAGCTCAGATAAGAACAAAAGAATACCCCCTACACACATTACACTATGCCTAAAATTAAACAGTATGAAATCAAGAGGAGAAGACAAAGGGTACTTTGTAGGAAGCTAAATAATAGATCATTAGCCAATAGTATATGTTAACACCAAATCCTGAAGAAAATAAACTAAAAAGGGAAATAAAATCCATGTCCCCTATTGATTCAGAAAATCTAGATCAAGAATTTATTGTTTTCAAGAGGAAGAAAAGGGAATCACTTACTACTCAAAAAACGGATTAACAAGTTAATTTGTAGTTTAAACCTCAAGTGATTACTATTCAATATGGGCCTCCAAAAGAGAGGGAAACTCAACATCTAAGTATTGAGACTCACTAAGAGATTCCAACTACTCCTTCTACTTGAATAGAAGAGATAGTGCAGTCACCTACTACTGAAACAACAATTCTTCCTTCTACTCAAATAGATGAAACCATGAAATCACCTACTATAGGAGCAATAGTTCATTCTTTAGTGTCACCTAGTTCTCAAATTGCAACTCAAAAGAGTATCTTTTCAAGATATAGGGAGATAAAATTGAAGAATGAAGCTTTGAAATCTTCCACCTACTCTGAGTTTTGGAACCATACTACTAAAAATCAACATAGACTACTCTTTGGACGTGATTCAGAGAAAGGACAGTTCCAAATGGCCTTCATGGGACCATTGGTTGTAGCTCCCAGGAGTGTTGAATATTATAAAGCTTCCATTTTCTCAATTGATACCAAGAAGATACATGAAATCGATCAAATCAATTTACACCAGCAGATAGGGGAGATGATATTTTCATCACTTACCACTTCAGCCATGAATGTATCTAGATTACAATCATCTCTAAATAATATCAATTATCAGTTTAAGATCGAAAAAATGTCTTCCTTTTCCAAGGACAACAGAATAAAATCTTTGGAATATTTGATAATGAATGATCAAGAGTTTATAATTTTTTCTCAAAATTGAAAGTGCTCGAAATTGTGCCAAACTTGAGCGACCAGGTATATCTTGTATTTCTGATTTTGGCACCATGAATGGCTTGAAAAACTAATGTCATATGAGGGAAATATTGTGTTCTGATTGATTTCCCAAACAACAAAATTTTCGACAGGTTTGACTGGGATGCCCAATCATTATTGAGGTACACAGTCAGCAAAAGAAGAATATTCCTAAGAATATTTTGTTTTCTTAAGCCAATGAGAAGTTGTGATTTTTTGCGTTGTGATTGAATGGAGGATTGTACGAGTTTGATTTTCGAACCAATGAATGGGTGACACATGGCCAACCTTGAGGCTTCCATGTGACCCCTGTACAGTATATCAAAATTTTATTGAGGTTTGGGGGGTTCGACCTCATGACCTCCAGCATGCGTGCAACGAACTCCACCAACTCTGTTGCATGTTGTGACTTAACTACTATGGAACCGCAACAATATTTAAGTTTTTAAATGTTTGCATATCGAGGGGGGGCCACCGGCTGTCCCAACCCACCGACGGTCCACGTATTGTGTTCACATGTCACAACATTTAAAACTACAACATTAAACTTAAATCTGCTCAAAAAATTTCTGCAACTATCGCATTAACCTGTCACATGACCCCGTAGCCTCCATGGTTAGGACGAAAGTTAGGGAACTCCGCTCTCCACTCCTAATTCCACTCTAAAACTTAATTGTAAAATTTAATTAAACCGTGGGTTTGGGGGTCAGCATGTGGCCAGCCCCTACCCAAAGAAGTTAATTTTATGCTTTAAACTAGCAATTACTGTAGCGTGCCACCAAATTTCAGAGAAATTTCCAAATTTAACTGCATCTAACTGCAGTTCTCCAATTTTACTGGAGGTTTTGTAGGAGTGATTACGAAAAAGGCTAGGAGGGTCAATTTTCAACCAATTTGGGTGAAACAAGAGTTTACCTAGAATAATTGGAGCATTCTGGAGCCATTAGAGTAGAGAAAACAACCATTAGAGGCCTGTAAACACATGTATTTGAAAAATTTTGAGCTTAATGAAAAGATGGACATGCCATTGGGAGCTGGACCAGCAGATGTAGCCCAGGAGGGGTGAACTGCTTCATCAAGCCTGTTGTGTAAATTCTATGTTTGGTTTTAATTCTCTATTATACACTGATTTCAGTGTTATTTTCTCATATTTCATGCTTCTAATTCACTAAATTCACTTATATTTCATGGTTAAATCCTCAATACTTAAGCAAACAAATGGAGATAAGTATGCACATGTTTATGAACTGAAAAGACACTTAGCACATAAAAACTAATATATTCCTTTTAGATCAATCAAGCTTGGGCATGGCCCTAAGGATGTTATAGCAGTAAAAGAACTAATAAAGATTAAAGAGGCAGACATTCATGCATTAAGGAAACAACTAAAACTACCCTCCATGGATCATCCTCAAACTAAGGAGGTTGCTAGTATATAAATGGAGAAAGTAAAGTTATTTACTAGTGGTTGAGGAAAATGCAAAAATATAGAAGATGGGTCAGGCCATGGAAGAAATTTTGAAGGAGAAGGAACATTGGGAAGCATCAAGAAAATATACATCGAGCATAGTTACAGAAGCATAAAATTCAGCAAATACCACAACTTCAGAGCCTACACAAGAAATTACTAGAGCTCTAGATGAAGTAACATTAGCTCAAGATGAAAAGGAAAATTTTTTGGTAGCATTATCTCGGATGGAGGAAAAAAATATCAAAAGTGAAAATGCATACTTGTCAGAAATGAAGAAAAATTATAAACTTATCCAATAGATACAAAAATATGAGGACCAATTCATTATCATTCAAATGTTGGTAGAGGCAAAGAACAATATTTGGAAAAACTTAAATGGAAACATAATAGATGTGTGGCCTTCAATTCAAATCAATTTTGAGCAGGAAGAGTTGGTGCAAAGAGTAAATACAACAATAGAGAATACAAATGTGGATGTGGATCACATACTAGAAGAGGTACAAAATATAATTAAGATGTTAAATTCCAAAACCAGTGATCAATTAGAATATTTTAACATTTCAAATAAAAAAAATAGTCATGGAAATTAAGAGGGTCTTAACTGAAAATAACTTGATGATTCAATTGGAGAAAAAATGTAGAGACCTTCAGTTGCAGGTCAAGAGGTTCAATATAAAATTTGCATTGTTGCAGGAAAAAGGTTTTCCTACTCTGAAGGATCCTAATGGAAAATTGATCCCATTATAAAACTACCAAGAGAAATTTTGCAACATAGGTGAGGATGCCTCCAAGTTTGTAAAGGCTATAGGAGTTATTAGTGGAGAGGCATTCATACAGGGATTACAGTTTGATTTAAATATTTAGTGAAATTCACCACCTTTTTGTAAATAAGCCCACTTTTGAAATTTACACCAAAGTGGATGAAATATTCATAAATATGGTTAACTTTTCCATTCCAATCAAAGAAATATGGGACTGATTGCTAGATTTTATCGAATGAAATGTAACTTGGGCATATAATTTTCAGCATCTAAAGGAATAACATTTGCAGAAAAATAGTTATAGTCATCACCAAATTTCTATATATCCTCGACAACCCAATAGACTACTATATTTTTCCTATCTTTCTCTCTTGTCTCTAAAAGATATGTTCCTTTAACAGATATTATTTTGTAAAAATATTTTTCTTACGATTTTGAGACATAAATGTAAAATAATCTCTATAAATATGTTGTAAAAGCACTTAATAAGGGTTGCAACTTGTATGAAGAAAGGGTATGCATTTTGAGGTAAAGTTGTGCACTGTTTTGAAGTGATCAATTTCATTAATACAGGAAGCTTGTTCCAGGATTCTTGTGTCAAGAAATTGGTGATGTATCTACTCATGTGAAGTTGTTATTTTCCCAGTTTTCCATATGCTTTTCTGTCTCTATTGTTTAAAGAATATAAAGGGTTGAATTTCTTAAATAAACCATGCTCTGGATTATAAACAATATTCATGTTTTCACTATGATTTTAAGTATATAATTAATCCTAGCATGCTCTATATTTAATTTATTCCTAATATTTTCATCTTATTCACTTGACAAATGCTCTAAAAGTTTGAAAAGCTTGCCTACCTTGCCATGTTACTTCTAAGATGTTATTTTTGTATTTGATCATTCTAAGATTTATGAATCCATTTCCCAATGGACTTTCCTTGTAGTTTCAACCAAATATTTGAAAAAACCTACCCCTGAAGCTCATAGTTAGCCTAATATCTTAAGAAAAAAATCTAAATAAAAATGAGAGATCCCTGTCTCAAGCTAGAATGGCTAGATCCCAATTTTACAAGTGGTTTTGTGGTTACCTCTGCAATTTCCTCCCAACCTAGGAAAATTACAGAGTGATAACAAGCCACATTCAATCTTATTTTTTGTAATCATTCGGTTTCAAATGAAATCCCAAATACTTAAGCCTCTCATCCAAATTTATTAACTGAAATGAGAAATGTATGTGAGAAAAATTAATCTCTTCCCCAGGTCATCCACTTATAGATAAGGTGTATTTCTTATGATTTGTCTCCATGATAGTATTTTCTCAAAATAAACTGAGGACGTTTTTGAAAGCTACAATATCCATTCACGAACCATAAATAGATATGAGTAAATCATCCAAAAAAATTAAATGAGTCAGGTTAATATCACCTGCCATTGGAGCACACTTCAATATACCCATTCTCTTTGTCTCATTGACTTGTCTACTTAATATTTCCATGATTAGTAGGAAGAGAAGAAAGGATAAAGGGCACACTTGATGAAGTCCCCTTTTGGCATGAAAAGAATATGTCACTAAACCATTGATTAATACAAAAAAATTTGTAGACAATATACATCACATTATCCAATAAAACTAATGTGAAAACCCAAGTGTGTAAGAAAAATTCTAATATAAATCCAGTTGGCTATGTCGTATGCTTTTGAAAGATAGAATTTGAGAATAGTACCTTTCAATTTTATTTTCTTCAGATCGTGTAAAACTTATTTTACTACCCCAATGACTTCATGGATTTGACGATCCTCTAGAAAGGAAAATTGTTCCTTGGAAATATGTTGTGATAAAATAGGCATGATTCTATTGGCGATGTTTTTTGTAATAATTTTGTATATACGGTTACATAGTGATATAATTCTGTAATCATTACAAGTACTTGGATCATCAGATTTAGGGATGAATGTAATAAATGTTAAATTTAAGGCCTCATACATCCTCCCAGAGGTTCTACATTCTTTTATCACCTTTAATATATATGTCCCTATAATTTCATAGAAATGAAGAAAAAAATCTACTGGTCATCCATCTAGCCCAAAACTATTGTCCTTTTTAAACCATCGCAGGATCGCCTCCAATTCACCAATAGAAACCGAGGCCATTAAATCTCTGTTATTTTCCTCATAAAAAAATATAGGAAATAAAGAAGCTATATGAATAATATTTTTGAAGGAGGTTTCCAAGTCGAGAAAAGGGATTGAAAGTATTGAGAAACCATCCTAGCCAAATCCCTAAAATTTGTGGCCCTATCTCCAACATCAATTTATAGAGAGCAGGTTATAATGATTTCTCTCCTTCCTCTATAATATTGCTAAAAACAAATTGTATTGTCACACCCTGCTTATAACCAAATATCTCTAATTTTAAGCTTCCATATTTCTTCTCTTTCCTCCAAAAACCTTCTTCTGGTCGACTCTAATGAAATAACATGCATTTTTTCTTCAATAGAGTCATAACCCCCTCATTCATGCTACTCTCGATGTTCCAATTTATTCTATCCTTTTCAATGCCTCATCATCTCTTTGCCTTTTTATTTCACCCATTCAATATTTTTTCTTTTTAATCTATTTAAATTTTCCACAAAATGACTTGCAACTGTGTAGTTCTCCTCTAAACTACATGGGCACCAGATCTCCATGACCATGGATATGAAATCCTCCTCTTTCATCCAGGTCAAATTAAAATTGAAAGGGACTTTTGGTTTTTTTAAGTTTCCATCCAACTCCATATAAATAGGATGGTGATCTGGTAACCCTCTCGAACCCACCCATTGTCTAAAGAGGGATATTTTATCCAACAGGGCATCACAAATCAAATTATTTTCCAGTCATCTAGCTATCATGGCATATCCAACTCTCTGGTTCCTCCATGTAGGCTTATATCTATCCATGTCAACATCCACTAATTTGTAAGTTTCGAGAGAATGTGAAAAAAATTTAGGCAGTGAATCAATGTGGGCATGATCTCCCTAGATTTCTAACATGCACTGTGTGAATCACCCCCCAAGATCAAATTTTTTTCCCTCACAAAGGATCACATCAAAAAATTATTTCAGAAATATACTCTCCCCTAACATAGACCGTATACCTTAACCACCTTTATTTCCATACCAAATTCTTCAGCAAATATGTTAGCTGCAATAACCCCTCCATGGACCCAAATATTTTTTTTTTTACAGATCTAAAATTGATCCCCAATGCCAAACCCCCAGATCTCCCACGAGCATCAATTGCATAAAAATACCATACATTAATCATCCCTTACATAATATTTACAACATTGTCACTATTCCCCAATGTCTCTTGTAGAAATATGATATGTAGCTTATCTGACAGAATCAAATACTTCAATGCTAGTTTGTTAGAGGGACTAGTAGAAATTCCTTGTAGATTCAAACTGCTAATTATAATTTACTAAAACAATAGACTTGAATATACTATAATCATCAGCGGAAACAATTAAACGATCACAAAATCATGAAGCATGCAAGATAAATAATTTAATGAAAACATTACACAAAGATTTCCTTCAGAAAGCCACAGCTAAAAACCCTCCTATTTGTATATTGCATTAGTCAGAAAAATATGAGAAGATTAGAATGCTTTTCTCAAGCTTAGGCAACCTCTGCACTATCTCTATCTATCTCAGTTCTTCCTAGACTGACTCAGGCCAACACTTAGCTAATTTCCTAGCCTTCCAAGCTCCTACTTCCTTGTCCTATTCAATGAGGAATTAGGCCACTATTTAATAGGAATATTCCTCCATTGGATTGTACAGTTCCTTTGGGATCTTCCTCTAACTACATGCACCATATGTAAAACCAGGATTATTATACAAATGATAGTACACTTCCCTTGAACTCCAATCTAAACTAGGTAACTCTTAATTCTCACATGCATGAGTTATTTATGGTTGATTTATCAGTTAACTGGTTGATCACAAAGTACACACCCCAATACTTGACCTCCCACTAGTTCCTTGATCAGTTGGAACTAGTTAAACCGACTTTAACTAAGATAAACTGAATTAATTAATTACAACTCAAAATAAACTCATCCAAGGCTCCTAAAAATTAGGAACCACTATACATGACTCAATTTAGACTCTCAACGTGAATTAACTGAACCAACTAAGTCAAAATAAATTAGCTAACTTGTAGTAGTTGTCATGAGATGTGAAATTACATTTTTCATCTAATTTAAATTAAGGTAAAGTTAAATTAGAATATTTATTCGTGCCATTTTCAACATTTCTTATTGCCATTTTCAAAAGGAATATATAACCCTCGATAGTTAAATGAAAACCACTTCATAAGGGACCTGAACCCGATGTAATCCTTGCTCTAGGGACCCCATCTAGAGATAATTATTTGCTAGCAACAATGTCTTGACAGTGGTCTTGACTAGCCCGATTAATAGCTTTTGAAATGTGAGATTGATGATCATGAGGGACCTTGGGAATCCTGGAAGGGGAAAGGGAACTTAAACCATTCGAAGAATCATGTAATCTAATTTGCAAGAGGGTTTTGATAGAGACCTAAGGTTATAACTATCTATATTAATCATATCAAGGGACTCATCATTTGAGATGGAGAAAGAAGGTAAGGGAGCCAAGAAACATACATGAATGGATTCAACTAAACAAGGAACAACCCCCAAAACATAATTGGGCCCCATAACCCCAACACCAGATGGAATCCCAGAGGAAGGGATATCCATAGAGCTCAAAGATTCACATAGACAAGGAGAGGGTGAAGGATGGTAAAAAGTACCTAATAAAGTGGTAGTTTCATATGGTCTAGAAAAAGAGACCTTGATAGTCAGAGCCTCCTATTGTGTCGGCCACGTTTCCAGAGTTTTTCTCACAGACCCGATCCCTCCTTGTTGAGCTAGAGCTTGCCGAGGAGAAATATTTTTATTCACCTAGATTTCTACACCACTAAGAGATTTTCTTTCTCCCCTTACACTTCCATCTCATTTTATACCCTTAATAATCACTGGGAAATATCTCTCTCTATATATATTTCCTACCTCCTGACAATGGCGACATAAAAAGGTACACCCTTGTAATCCAATTTTTGGTGATATAAATAACACTTTTAGTTTAGAACTAGACTGGCCACTAGAGACTCCCTCATGTCTAGATGAACCAGGACCCTATCATATGACATTTTTCCTATATCAAAATATGACCTGTTGTGATCCATATAGTGGCCCATATCATCACCAATTCTATGAATAATATCCTTTAACCATAATTGAAGTGAAAAACTTGGTAATATAAGTCATATTGGCCCTGCACCCAACTATTTTCTTTCGAGATGAAAAAGTGGAGACCAATGCTTCAAAAAAATTGGGTTATGTTCTATGTTCCAATATCTTAAAAGAGCCCAACTCGCATGCTCTTCCTTGCTAAACTTAAAGGAAAACTAACACCTAGAAATTGTACATACTACTAAAATCACATATAGAACCTAACCCCAAACCTCCTGAACCCATTTTTCAGAATTGAGGTGGAGTAATTCCTTCCTCGCACCCTCCAAACCAAAAAATTATTCTAATTTTCTATGATATCATCAAATTTGAGGCCATCCCCAAGTATTAAAGCCTAATCTCTCACCTTCACCTTCGTACATTTTGTCTTCTTTCCCTTTTTCTTCAATACATCACCTTCTATACTTCCTATATGTAGGGCTTTGGAAGATGAGGCCGAAAATTCAATCAATACCCCTCCATTTTTCATTCCAGTACAACATGGTGTATTCATAGGTCCTGCTCCCTAAACAAACCCTAGTAATAAAGAAGGCCCCTCACATTGAATGGATTTTATGGCTCCACTTGAGAGCCCTTCCTCTTTTTGCAAATCATCCACACCACAATTCCCATCGTTGGGTCTGAAAGAGTTTGTCAAGAAACCTAGGATAAGAATGGATACCCAAAGACCTAACTCCTTGTGGGCCCAACCTACTAATCTATTCACCAATATATGATGTGGAATGTTATGGTTTATATAACTATCAAAAAAATTTAGAGCGTTTAATGAAACACTGGCTACACTAATGTTCATGTCGAAAGACATCGACAATCCTTGCACTCCAACCTATGATAATTCCACATCACCTAGATAACATTTTTCTGTATCATTCGTGCTAGAATCCTGAAATGGAGAAAGTTGGGTACCTTCAACAATATTAGGAAGAGTTGAAAAAATCCGCAAATCTAGAGATCTAGGTGTCAATCCCCTATCCATTTATCCATGCTGATGTGGAGACTCCTTCAGACTCCTATATGGAAACAACTTCATATGGTTCCATTGAATAATAAAAAATATCTTCTTGCATCTCAGCAAATTTCCACCATGTCAAAAGAAAATATGGAAAATACACTTAAAGAAATTCACAAGCCCAGAAATAGCTAAAAACCATCAATTAACCTCCAGAAAAACCATGAGGGCTCTAATAACCATGTAATCCACCAACGATAGTGAGAACCCCTAGCCACCACATGCACCAAAAAAACCCATAGAGTATAAAAAGTGGGAACATGGGGAGAAACAATGTGACCTCTGTAGCAGGTAAAAATTCAGAAAATACCCCCACTGAAAAACCCTATCTAAAACCCTGTGGTAATTTTAGTTGTGAAAGTCCCTAAATAATAATAATAATAATAATAATAAAAGTCTTAATTAATTTGTTTATTAAAGTCATAAGATATGTATTATGCTCTTAATAGATAGTATTTGATATGAACTAAATACATCTACTACATAACGCATAGAAGTCTCATATTATCATTAGCTATGATGTACACTTACCAAGATTTTTAAGATGCATAAATTAGAAATTCACAATGGAAAATCTTATGAAAGTATTGTGTTTTATTTAGAAGTTTGAGACATTCAACTTGTTGATATGAAATTGTCTAGTCCTTTTTACTACTAATTTTTTTTTTTTTTTAAATATAGGATAACTTAATAAAATTATGTTATTATTTGATTTTGTTAGACAATATACTAATTTATTAATGTTGCCTATTCTATCATATTTCACAATGATTTAAAAGGAGATATTTTTATGTTTTGACATTTTGGAAAGATTGAAGGTTTGAAAATTTTAATTTAATAAAAGAATTTAATTTGAAAAGGATGCTTGATCTCATATATACTTTTGATGTAGAGTTAAGAAAACTAACAATTATGGGAGGGGTGAATGTCAATTACCTATTTTCCCTTTTATATTTTATAGAATGGAAAAGAAAACAAGAGGGAATAACACTCACCTAACTGTATTAATTTTATATTAAAAATTAGAAATAAATTTTTTTCACTTTTGGTCATGTGATGACAATTATACTATGCTATCGATCGATGCATTATTACCTTCATATCCCTGACTTCTTTATTGTACTCAGTTGCTTAACACAAACTTCACATGCAAACTTTAATTATTCCAACCCTTAGCTCCTGACACCAAGATGCATCAAATTATATAACTAAGCACTCATGACCACACCCTGCCTTGTAATTCTTATATATAAATATCATATCAAGGGTTATATAAGGATATCAAACATTACAAAAAATAGTCCAACCCACTCGATAGGAGGTAGAGTGATGTGGTGCAGGCCCAATGCAATGAAATTTGTTGATGGGAAAGACTCCATTTATTGGATTCATTTACTAACATGTGTGGGGTATGAAGTATCTGATTTTTTTCACAAAATGTACTTACAGGGAGGGTTGATATGATGGTGCCCAATATGATGGTTAGTAAATTTTAGTTGAATGTCCATTTATGTAAAATGATAGAACTCCCTTGAATTTTTGGTTTATTGTTTCTTAATTGGATTTCTTTATACACGATATTTCATATATTTCATGGAAAATATATACATGATATGGATTTATCCCATTAAATATTAAGTTATATATTAGCCCTGGAACTGCGACTAGTTCTCTTGCAACTCAACCACTTCTCTCACACTAAAATTTAAAGATAATGTATCTAGTTTGGTGCTAAATTACTACAATAATTACACAATTGAAATGAACATATATGAATTCAAAATTGACGCATTAAAAGAAATCAGGATGATTACAAAATATGCAGTAATGGATGCACAATAATATTCTTGTTCTTCTCACACCTATTCACTTTGTCTCTCTCTTTAAATCTCACACTTCTGGTCTCCTTTAATTATCCATTTTTTCTCAATTACATAAGAAAATAATTCCGTATCAATCCTAAAAAATAAATCCCAACAATTTCTTAAATTTACAAATATTCCCTATTACATTGCAACCAAATGACACACATCACTTCCTCCTAACTATATATATACCTTATATATATTACAACAAATTAATTTTAAATATTACAAATTAAATGAAAATTAAGGAAATCAACTCCCTTTAGTAAATTTATTTACCAATGAAGGTCAATGTTTGGTTTGACTAGTAGATGCTCTTGCATCAGACTCCCAGAGAAGAAAATATTTGCACATAATATTTTAAATACTTGTGCCATAGTTGCATAATTTTTATTATGGCATCCAAGTGGTATCTTTTTTTGGCTAATTCTTTCACTTAACTAAATATTGAAAATACTCCTTGCCTCTAGTTCTGTTGGCCACTTTTTTGATCCAAAATTTATTCAATCTCTTTCTTAATTGATTTTGGTAGTTTCTTCTTCCTTCCACTGGTTTGATCTTCATCACTAACATGTTAATTTTCTAAAATATTTCTGATTTCCTTGAAGGCATACAAATTCACAACATTGAATATCAAATACATCTTAATGTTTCTTGCGAATTCTAATTCATAAGCATTAAAATGAAACTATCTTAAAATCTTACATGGACCAATATTTTTATGTTTTAATTTGTTGTATGTACATGTAAAAAATATTTCCTTTTATATGTGTCATAAATATGTCACCAATTTCAAATTTCAATTGTATTCTTCTCATATTCTCTCTCTATTTATATTTATTTTTGTTTTCTTGCAATTGTTGTTTGAACCTCTCTTGTAACTCCAATATGCTTGCTGTAAAATATTCACCATTAACACTCCTCAATTCCGGGTTTCCTAAATTCCCTAATTCATAAGTTCATCTTGGATGCATCCCATACAATATTTTAAATTGACTCAGACATGTGCTTCTATTGGGTGAATCATTATATGAAAACTATACCCTGAGCATGTACTTGATCCAATTACTAGGGATTGTCACTTACCCAAACTTAGAATATTCCTTAAGATTATGTTTACCATCTCTGTCTTCCCATCAGTATATGGGTGATAAGATGAATTGAAATTCAATTTAGTGCCTATTTTCTTCCACAAAGTTCTCCAAAATTTACCTACAAATATTGGATCTCTATCATAAACTATACTTCTAGATAATCCATGCAACCTTAAAATTTATTTAAATTTAATAGTTTAGTAATATTGGTTGCATCAATAGTTTTTGTGCAAGATATGAAATGTGCCATTTTTGAAAATAATTCCACACCAACATAGATTGATTAATTACCCCTTTGTGTTCAAAGAAAACCCAACACAAAATCTGTACTTACAAAGGCCCATGGTCTACTTCGAATTGGAAATGGATGATATAAACCTACATTCTAACTCTTACTTTAGTATGCTAACATACTTTACATATTTCAACAAACATTTTCACATCATATTGCATGCTTGGCCAAAAGTAGAAAGAATTTAGTTGAGAAAAATCTTTATCTTGTCCAAAATGAATTGAAAATCCTCGACAATGCTTTTCCTTTATTAAATTTTCTTCAATTAAACATTTCAGTATACAAGTTTACTATCCTAAGAAAATATTACTTTTTGAATCATATAGTTCAATCATTAAGGCCTATTTATGCTAACTAGATTTTCATAAGCTCTATATGCATCTTTAAAAAAAATACGCATAATATTTATTCATGTCCCTTAGGTCATCAAATCCCAAACTATTAACTTCAAATTCATGCTAAATTAAATTAATTCTACTCAATACATCGACTACCTTGTTTGATGTACCACTCATGTGTTTAATAACAAATGAGAAATTTTGTAAAAAATCCACCCATTTAGCATGCCTTTTCATTTAACTTAGGTTGAATACTGATAAAATCCAAAGCATGATTGTTAGTATACAAAATAAATTCCTTGGGCATGAGATAATGTATCCATTTTTTTAATGGCTAAACAATGACATAGAACTCGTGTTTTGTTTCATTCAAATTTTCACTAAAATAGGCAAACGATCTTCTTTCCTAGGTTAAGACAACTCCAATTACATTTCCACTTGCATTTGTATCTACTTGGGAAAATTTATTAAAATATGGTAAGGCTAAAATATGATGTTCGATAATATTTTTCTTCAACAATATGAAATTCCTACTATCTTCTTCTCTTTGATTAAATGGTTGTTCTCTTTCTTCCACACTCTCTACAATAGGAGCATAAATACTACTAAAGTTTTTAATAATTTTTCTATAAAAAAATTCTAAGCCATGAAAGTTTCTTACCTTGAAGACATTCCTTGGAGCATTTATTTGACATTTTCCTAATACATCTTCAAACATATTTTGAAATAACTATTAGCATTATGGCATGTTGGCAATGATGTCAACCTGATGAAGTCTTAATGTTGTAGGTGTTTCATGATGTGGATTCCATTGAATGTTGAGTGTGTCAAAAAATTTGTTGATTGTGTTGCATGTGGTTATAGTCCAAAGTGAATAGTTTTTAGTTTTCCACATGTTAGGAGATAGACACTAATTCCCCATTGAAAATTTGCATAGGCAACCCATATTGGAATTTCATAATCCACATCCACGGACCTATAAGTAAAGAATCCATGTATGAGGAGTTGAGCACATAAAAGAAAAAATAATATGGGATTTTCCCATGGAAATTTCCCAAGGTTTTAGAAGCATTGAAGGTGTTTTTTCTTAGTCACGGTTGATTGTTTGATTGAATCTTCAAAGGCATAATGCACAAGGGCTTCACTCAATGAACCTCTAACATGCTTTCATGACATACCAAACAATCACATTATTTAATTCCCTACCAATACGAACCCAATACACCTTCCCAATTTAAAAAACCCCTACTTTCACTAGATATTGTAGGTATCTATTTTTTCATTAACATTTTGTACACCCATTTATATTTTTTCATTAACTTTGAGCTCCATTTTCTATACATTCCAATATAAAAACCCTTTACCCCCCATTATATGCTCAATATATTATGTCAATTTTTATTCAATATATATCCCCCAATATGAATGCATGTGGTATGGTATTGATCCCCTAGTGAAGCCCTCGCGGAATAATGTTGTGTAACCAGCTCCAAAAATAGAAGAATAGAGATATCAACACCTTAGAAATAAGCCACTTCGAGGGGGCAACTTCCAATACATTACATAAATGAAAAATTCTTGGATGATACAATTTACAAAACCTCCTTTATATATATAAGAGTCCATGGGGCCATAATGTAATCCTAGTGGGCCACAATGTAATCCTAGCCGACCTAAAAATAATAATTTAAGGGCATAATAATAACAAAATGGGGGTTACAAGGGTACAATAATAACAATAATGGGGTTACACTAACAACAATAAGGGACTATACTAGTAATATAGGGACCTAACATGCCCCTCTCCTTCAAAAAAGTGTTGTCCTCAACGCCTGAGTAGCTCTGGGTGCTTCTGTATAAAATTCTCATCCTCCCATGTAGAATCTTCAGTGGGTAAGTTCTTCCACTTGATGAGATACTCTGAAATTGATCGATTCCTTAGTTGTCGAGTTCTTGTTTCCGTGACCGCTTCAGGTTCCAATATGATTTTTCCTTCCTCATCAAGTTCTGGTAATATTGTTTGAACTGGAAGATTTTCACCTATAACCTTCTTTAAGCATGAAACATGGAAAACTGGATGTACTCGCGAAGAAGCAGGAAGCTTCAATTTGTATGCCATAGTACCAATATTTTGCAACACCTTGTAAGGACCATAGTACTTTGGCGATAATTTATTATCCTTCTTAGCTTGCTTGAGGGACATTCTTTTGTATGGTTGTAGCCATAAAAATACCCAATCTCCTACATCAAAACTTCTCTCGTTGCGATGTTGATCTGCCTATTGTTTCATTCGATTTTGTGCCAAATTCATGTTATCCTTTAAGAGTTGGAGAACTTCTTGCTGATGCTCCATGTGATCTTCCACTGCTGGAACCTTTGAGTTTTCCCTTAAAGATGATGTGATGGATGGTGGATGATATCCATAAAGTTCCATAAATGGGGTCATTTTTGCTGCAATATGGAAGGAAGTGTTATACCACCATTCAGCGAGAGGTAACCACTTGACCCATTGTGTTTGTTTATCAAATACAAAACAACAAAGATATCCTTCCAAACATTTATTTACTATCTCAGTTTGACCATCAGATTGAGGATGATAAGATGAGCTATGAGCTAATTGAGTACCCAAACAATAAAATAACTCCGTCCAAAAATTTCCAGTAAAAATGGGATCTCCGTCGCTCACAATGACCCTTGGGCTTCCATGTAGCTTTTGAATTCTGTCCATAAATGTAGTAGCGACTGTATTTGCTTTAAATGGATGAGATAATGCACAAAAGTGTGCATACTTGGTAAGTCTATCAACTACCACCATGATGACACTCTTTCCTTCGGACTTAGGTAAACCTGTGATAAAATCCATTGAAATCTCCTCCCAACGTTGACTTGGAATGGATAAAGGTTGTAGAAGTCTCGGGTCTTAATTGTTTCCACTTTATTCTGCTGGAAAACCAAACATTCCGCCACAAACTTTTGAATATCAGATTTAAGGCCATCCCAAAAAAATTCTTTCTTCACCCTGTGGTAAGTTTTTAAAAATCCTGAGTGTCCTCCTAAAGAAGAAGTGTGCAATTCCAGAAGAATATTTTGTTTTAGTTGGGAATTCTTACAAAGATATAAGCGATATTTGTACCATAAGGAATCATTTTTCCAACTAAATGTATCAGATGTACTAGGATCTTGCTGCAACTTTTGAATGAGTGTCCATACATCTTTTTCCTTCTTCCATTCATCTCTTGCTTTGGTTATCCAATCTGGTTGGATAATAGAAATAGCACAAAGCAATGCTTCCACCTCTTCATTATTTCTTGAGAGTGCATCTGCAACAACATTAAGCTTTCCTTTTTTGTAGATTATTTCAAAGTCATAACCCAACATCTTTGTGACCCATTTTTGCTGCTCTTCTGAAGATAGTCTTTGCTCCAAAAAGTTTTTAAGACTATCATGATCAGTTTTTACCTTGAAATGTCTTCCCATTAGGTAAGTTCGCCATTTCTTTAGTGCATGCAATATTTCTAACATTTCCTTCTCATAAATAGGTTTATGAAAATACTTTCCTTTGATTGGATGACTTTCAAAAGCAACGAGTCTTCCTTCCTTCATTGAAACCGCACCAATTCCATTTCCCAAGGCATCACATTCCACAATAAATGTTTTTGTGAAGTTTGGCGTAGCTAAGACTGGTGCTAGGCACATTGACTATTTAAGATGTTCAAAGGCCTTAGTTGCTTCAGGAGTCCATGAAAATGCATCTTTCTTCAATAATGTTGTTATAGGTGCTGCTATTCTCCCATAATTCTTAACAAAATTGCAATAATACCCTGTTAAGCCAAGAAATCCTCGCAACTGCTTTATGGTTGTGGGGACATTCCATTCCTTAATGGCTTTAATTTTGTTAGGGTCTACTTTAACACCCTCGTGAGATACAATATGACCCAGATATTCCACCTCTTGTACTCCAAAGAAAGATTTGGATTTTTTTGCATATAATTGTTTCTCCTGCAATAGTTTGAGCACCCTGTCAACATGTTCAACATGATCCTTCCAAGACCTGCTGTAGATTAGTATATCATCAAAAAAATACTAGCACAAATTTTCTAAGGAAGGGTTTGAAAATGGAATTCATCAACCCTTGAAATGTAGAAGGTGCATTGGTAAGGCCAAAAGGCATGACCAAAAATTCATAGTGACCCTCATGAGTTCGAAATGCTGTTTTTGGAATATCTTCAGTCTTCATTCTAATTTGATGATATCCTGAACGAAGATCCAACTTGGTAAAATAAATTGCCCCATGTAATTCATCCAATAATTCATCAATCACAGGAATGGGAAATTTGTCTTTAATGGTGAGCTTATTGAGCTCCCTATAATCCGGACACATTCGCCATGATCCATCCTTCTTGTGTACCAAAAATACAGGAGCAGAGAAAGAACTTTGACTAGGTTGAATTATACCCGCCTCTAACATTTCTGCAATCATACGTTCAATTTCGCTCTTTTGAAAGTAAGGATATCTATAAGGCCTGATGTTTGGAGGAACACTTCCTGGAATCAAATGAATAGCATGATCATGATCACGAATAGGTGGGAGTCCTTTGGGAGTTTCAAACACCTTGGAATGATTGTCGAAGACTTGTTGGAGATCTGCAGAAATAGATGATTTTGATGTCGGAACTTCTAGTGAGCATAATTGTGCAATTACGCCTCGTTGTTCTTTCTTTAGAAGCTTTGTCATGACATTAGAGCTTATTATCCTTCCCGGTTTCCCTTCAATACCCCGTAATTCGACTTCCTTTCCTTCTGAAAAAAATTTCAAGAAAAGTTCTTGAAAATTAAAAGCTACCGTCCCCAAAGATTGTAACCATTGTACTCCTAGTACAACATAAACACCTCCCATAGGAATGGAAAGCATTGGAATAGTCAATACATATTCCCCCATGGTTAGCTTGATATTATGGCATTTTCCAGAGCAATTTATAGTTCCTCCATTTGCAACCATCACTTCACATTCTGGTGCTGGGTATAGGAAACAATTTAATTCCTTGGCTACCTTATAATGAATAAAATTATGGGTGCTACCTGAATCAATCAACACTATTACCCTTTTCTTCTTTATATGTCCTTCTATCTTGAGAGTTTGAGGAGTGGTAACTCCTGCCAGTGCATTACACGATATGGTCGGATTCATTTCTTCCTCTTCTAGGGGTGGTTCCTGGTGTATATCCTCTTCTTGTTCATTTTCTTCTTCTTCTTCACAATCTATGTAAAATAATTTCTTCTCAGGACACTTATGACCTTTAGTGTATTTGCTATCACAACTGTAGCAAAGCCCTTTTTCTCTTTTTTCTTCCAATTGGTGTGGTGTCAACCTTGTAGGTTGTGGAAATCTAGGCGTAGCAACACTTCCTTCTTTATACAATTGAGTGGTAGGCTTCCTTGTCGCCATAATTTTACATTCAACTTTTCTTGCCAACCTGAATGCCTTCTCCAATGAATCAGGTTCCAAAACGCGAACTTCATGTTGGATGTTATCCTTTAAAGTGCTTATGAAGAGATCAATACTGTGTTCCTCTGGAATATCAGTTACCCTTATATTCAATTTTTGGAAGTCCTCAATGTGCTGCCCCACTAAACCCTTTTGTTTGAGATTTATCAATTGGCTAAAGAAGGTGTTGCTCTTTGTATCCTCATAATGTGCTATCATTTATTCTGTAAAAATTGACCAAGTGATAACTTTTTTACGGGAGCAAAGCCATCGATACCATATAAATGTATTTTGTTATAAATATAAAGTTGCAATGCGTACCTTTTGTGTGTTTTGCACGTTATGGAGATCAAAATATTGCTCCATCTGTAGTATCCATGTTACAGGATTCTTTCCATCAAACTTCCTCATATCCATTTTTGGAATATGGCGGTTCTTCCTGCCAACATTAGATTTTATGAGATCATGATTAACATTTATTTTGTTCTCATCATGAGGTTCTTTTACTATTTTTTCACCATTAGGAAACATTTCTTGTATCAACTTTGTCAAACTTTCGATGTCTGCTTTGAGATCATTCTTCATGCTTTCCATGTTGTCTTTCATGTCATCCATCGTAGCTTCCATGCCATCCATATTAGCTTCCACGCCATCCATATTAGCTTCCACGCCTTTCTTCAAAACTTCCATTTCATTTTTTGTCGCTCTTTGCGAGAGTGAAATTTGTTGCACTTGCTCTTGTAATTTTGATAGATCATGCTGCAATTCTTCATCTTCATGAGTCATAGTCGACCCTCCTGAAGGCTTAATGGGTGTTGAATTATTTTTATGGGGCATATTTTAGAACCAAATACTGATATCTATTCTACAATATGCCCTTGGAATCAATTCAAATTTATTCTTCAAACAAGACTTATGCAATTCAGAAAAAAAATACACACCTTTTTCTTGCTTTTGAAGAGCTCGATATTGAAATTGGATTATCTCTATGATTGAAGCACTTCAATATCTAAATTTCAGTACCAACGTATCCCTCTGAATTATATTTCGAGTGCCACAGGTCTGATCAGATTTGGATTCTCCAAGACAAAGTTGTTTCCAATCTCCCACAATGACCTAATTATGGACTGGTTCAGTAGAGCGAAATTTTATGACTTGCCACGTGTCCCTGTTTCGTTCTTTGTCTCTGAAATTGATATCCAAGAAACTAAATTCCATGTATTTGTGACCACTTTTTACAGAACTCCAATCTGATGCCCATAGAGAGAGTTATTGAAATTTTCCCACGATCACCTCTTTGAGATGAAATTCAGGAGCCTGAAAAAGCATTACCTTTCACAGATCATATCTCCAAAAATATTCCGAACCAAGCTCTAAAATTTTTTGATGAATTTCCTTCGGATTTCAGCTTCACACCATATGAATTTCAGATTTTGACCCTTCGTAGAAAACAAATTATAGCACAAATTCCATGATGACCTCTTTTGGAGCCTGAAAAAAGACCTAACTTCCACGGATCATATCTCCGCAAATATGGCGAACCAAGCTCTGAAAGTTTTAGACAATATTCCTTAGGATTTCGGCTTCACACCCTAAAAATTTCAGCTTTTGAAACTTCGTAGAAAAAAATTTATAGCGAAAATTCCACGATGACCTGTTTGGAGCAGCGAAACCCTAGAATCCAAAGCTCTGATACCAAATGTTGTGTAACCAGCTCCAAAAATAGAATAATAGAGATATCAACAGCTTAGAAATAAGCCACTTCGAGGGGAAAACCTCCAATACATTACATAAATGAACAATTGTTGGATGATACAATTTACAAAACCTCCTTTCTATATATAGGAGTCCATGGGGCCATAATGTAATCCTAGTGGGCCATAATGTAATCCTAGTGGGCCACAATATAATCCTAGCCGACGTAAAACTAATAATTTAAGGGCATAATAATAAAAAAATGGGGGTTACAAGGGTACACTAATAACAATAATGGGGTTACACTAACAACAATAAGGGACTATACTAGTAATATAGGGACCTAACAAATAATGGTTGTCATTAATGTTTGATTTGGTCATAATAAATAGTTTCATATGGTAGATTCTATTTTATTTGGTTTTGTTGATTTGGTAAATGCCACCATTGAGAATGAATGTTATAGTGAGGAGTTCATGTTTTGAGGATCATATGGGGACATATTTAATGTAACTTGTGATCTAGCTAATGGTGCATTTTTCATAAGATCAAGATTTATTGAGCATTTTATTGTTTAGATTGGACATTTCTAGAATTACTACCAATGAATGAGAGATATGTAAAGTGAAGTTTTGATCTACAATGTGAAACCAAATTTTCATTTGGAAAAGGATTCATTGAGTTGTTATTGTAATTTTTCCATTGAGTTAAGAATGTGTTGAAGAACTTATTTTGAAAAAGCTTGCAACTTTTCCATGGCAACTAATTAGGGCTAGAATCATGCTTATGTGGACCGCGTTTTGAGTACTACTATTACAAAAGTATGGAGTTGCTATATTTGTTGATGTTTGAAGTATGTTTCTTATTTGATGCATTCCTAGGCCACTTACCAAATATGTTGATTGTTGAGATCCAATTAGGATTTCAGTATAATTGTTGCTATTGGATAAGATTTTATGATAGGATGAATGGTTTTTATTGAGTTATGGCTATTGCATTGAGTGAATGATGTTGTATTGATTCATATGTTGTTGTATGGTTGTGGTAGTAAAACATGTGATTGAATTAGAGTTTGTATTAACGCTCTAGCTTGAGAGTACACCTAAGGACATGATATGCTACTATTGAATAATACGATGTTAGTGTTGATATTTGAGTATATGTTGATGATAAAGAGTGATGTTGTGTTTTTCTTCTTGTTCACTTATAGTCCAATGCTAGGGTTTGTGCTGAAAGAATATGGAGCCTTGATAAGGACTATGGTTTTATGTTATTGAGCATCACAATGATAATATATTTCTAATATTGATCATGTTTTTTATTTAAAAGCCCTTGTCGTGGATAAATATGATGAGAATGAACATTATACACACTATTGTTGAGTTTTTTATGTATGCAAAGATGTATTGGTAAGAAAAATCCTGATATGTTTCTGACAATATATGGATGGGATAGCATGATTTTATATGAAAGAGTTGGTGTACTGCTAGAGTTTTATATATGAGCCTTTTATTGGTATATTTCTGATGTATTTTCCATGTATTTTTTATCGTTGTGTCATTAATAGAAGAGCTAATTTTAATTGCATGCATTGGTGGGATTCTATTGGTTAGAGCATATAAGAGTACATTGGTGTTGATATGAATTCCCCCCCAGTAGAGTTGAAAATGAGATTCATTTTTTAATCGAGAGATAGAAAGTGCTGAATATGTGTGGAAGATTGATGGATGAGTATATTATTGGCATTAATATTGCTAACAATGTTTTTTGCAGGAAAGTGTTGACATGTTTGGTCTAACTCATGATGTGTTTCCCTTTGCCATTGCTGTCAAAGGGGAGAGATAAATATAAGATGGTACGGTATTTGCAGGAGGGTTTCCATTAATGCAAAAGGGGGATATTATTGTCATTATGGCATGTTGGCATTTATTTCAACCTAATGTTGTAGCTATTTTATGATGTGGATTTTCATTGAATGTTGAGTGTGTCAGAAGCTATTTTGATGGCATTACAGGTGGATGGAATGGTTCCTGAAGATGTATTTATGTAGTGGTTGTAGATATGGGAAAATAATTTTTAGTTCCCCACAAATTAGCTATTACACATAGTTTATTTATGGTAAATCAAATTTTGCATATTGGGAAACCTAAATTGTGAGTTGGAAAATTGTGTTCACAACCAAAATTTAGTATGGATAAACAATGTATGTTGTCCTGTGCTTGGAGAAATAAAACCTTAGGTTATACGATGGAAATTTCCCATGGCAATTATTCTCAAGGAATTTGAATTGGTCCTCAGTGAATTGGAACATGATTAATGATTTTATTTGGTTCTTAGTGAACTGAAACATGTTTAATGTTTGATTTGGACTAGTGAAAAAATTCGATGTAGTGGATATACTTCGACCCTAATTGATTTGGTTAATTTTTTACTATTAAGTGGAGCGTGGACATGTTGTGTTTAAATGATCTAGTTAATTACTGTTTGTTAATCTGGTTAAAGTCAAGTTTAATGTATTAAATGCATAGATCTAACAAATGAACCTTTAACTGGCTATGTTGTGTTCTTAACATATGTTGGATCACTATGCAATGAGAGTAAAAAATATGTTTGGAAAAGAATAAAGTATTTACCAGTGCATTGAAAGTTCTAGGTGTACTTAGTGCTTGAATTTGTTGTATGAAATTTAAAATGAATGCATTTTTGGGGGATCTGATCTAAGTTGGGTGTAATCACATTATAAGTTGGTGAAATCTAGAAAAATCATTGAATAACTTGGGTGTCATATGTGTATGGAAGGTTTGAATGACAAGAAGTGTGTGGATGAGTATGAAAGTTTAAATTGAAGGCTAATTATCCTCTATTGCAGGTAGTTAATCCTCTGTAGTGGACTAGGACAATGCAAATCTGTATAATGTAGTGAAATTTCACTCTAAAGTCTATCAAACTACATATGGAGTAATGGATCATGTGGAAACCTAGTACATGGATTTAATCTAAGGTCATATGTGAAAGTATTAGAAATCTGTTTTCTTAATGCTTTAGTCAATACAATTTTTTCCCTATGCTAGGTTGAATGTGTGATGAATTGTTTTGAGGCAACATTGGTGGATCAATGCGTGGAGGTTCATGAGTGTGAAATTCTTGTGCATTGATATAATGGGATAAACAATGATTACAATGCAATTTATTAATCATATCAGGCTGAGTAGAGAGTGTTGTGTGTGTGGGGTTGAGATCATAGGTAGAATGCTAACACATTCACATTAATGTTATTAATTATATTGTTGAGTACACATAGTGTTTTATCTATATATTATATTTTTGGAAATGTGTGTTGAGTTTATATGTTGTATTTTTGAAAGAGCCTTGTATATGAAGTTTGTTGGAGGGCACGATATCAAAACATTTTTATGTTGAGATGGGAAAAACATTAAAGGTTTATGACTGTATACTACTAGTGATTACAAGTGATCTTATAAAAGAATTATTTTTTTTTGTTATAGAGTTCAGAGGCTTTATCATATTTTGTTGTTAAAATATTGTATGATACTAGGGTATGGCTGAGTAATTTTTATATCATTTATTTTAAATATATAATGGTGTTGCTGATATTTTTCACTTTGTTGATGAGTTTGTATGAGATTTGAGTTGGTTGTGAGAATTTTATGTTGATGTTGTGTTTAGGCCCAGTGTGAAAATGAACGAAATGGTGTTCCAAAGTTTTTGTGGGGGTTGGGTCCTTCGAAAAGTGGTGGCTTGCTAAAACAAGGAGTTGGGGCATCCTAGTTGGTAGAGGACAAGAAATTGATGTAGAGGTAGTTGGGGATTCCTAGTTAGTAGGATCTAGAAAAATGATGCAATAGATTGAAGAATAAATAGTTATAGAGAGAATCATAGTAGGACAATGGTTTTCCTCCTGGAAGGGTTTCCATATTAAACTCAGTGTCTCATGTGTATGATTTTCACATGAATTATATTTATTTATGTTGTTTTTTGCATGAACCAATGATGAATGTTTAAAGGAGATTAAATTGGAAAATTTTTGTAATAGGCCTCGCTACTCATTCACCCCCTTCCCCCTCTTAGTAGTGATCTCATTACCAACAACCACAAATCTCACATATGTAGATTCCTTGTTCATAAAACTAAATTAATTCAAATTAATTAATAAGTTTTCTCTCTACAAAGCATTCAAGGCTAACTTGAGATGTCTCAAATCTTCCTTCCTTGTTTGAATATATATCAATATGTCATCTAGATTTACTATGAAAAAATTTCCAATATTTTTTTCGAAACCTCATTCATAAGTCTCATGAAAGTGCTAGGGGATTTTGTGATACCAAAAGGAATCATGAACCATTCATACAATCCATGGATTGTTTTTAAAGCTATTTTACATTCATCTCTCTCCTTAATTTTATTTTGATGGTATCTACTCTGCAACTCTATTTTGGAGAAATACTTGGCATCACCCAAATAGTCTATCAAACCATCAATGAGAGGAAGTGGAAATATATACCTTATTGTAATTTTATTAATGGCTTTGTAATCAACACACATTCACCACCCCCCATTTCTGTTTGGGCTGAGCACTATAGGAACAACACATGGACTCAAACTCTCCATAATGAAAAACGTATACAATAATTTTGGCACTTGAATTTTTACTTCTTCATTCTCTTATGGAGTCATCTTGTACATTGATTTATTTGGAAGACTTTCTCCTGGAATCAAGTCTAGATGGTGACTAATGCTCCTAATAGGATGTAAGCTAGTTGGTATATCATCAAAAATAATGTCATCGAGCTTATCTAACATACATTTAAATTTTGCAGGTAAATCGTAGGAATTTGTACTACTAAGTATATATTTTGGCTTACAAATCAAAGAAAAGCGTACCTCTTCCTTCATAGCTTCTTGTAGTAACTCCTTTCTACTCATTAGAAGTAAACTAGAACCATCTTTTTCCTTTAATCACTCATCTTCCAAGGGTAGCGATACATGTCTTTGACCATTATTTTCAACTGTAAAGTGTTTATTATATCATCATATATAAATTTTCTTTCATATTGTCATGGTCTTCCCAACAAAATATGGAAAACATACATGGGAATTATGTCACATAGTACCTCATCCTTATAACTGCCAAATTGAAATTACATCTTGCACTATTCATTTACCAGAATTTGATGTCATTTTTGCAACCATGGTAGTCTCTAAAGTTTAGGGTGTATTATTCTTTTCAATTCTATTTTTTATACCATCCTAGTAGAAACCAAATTATGCCACTATTAATCACAAATTTGAAAAACTTACCCTTTGACTTTCATATAGTTCTAAATAATAATTTTCTCTGGGATGGCTCCTTAGCAAGGAAAATTTTAAGGATGGAAGTTTATCTTAAAGGTTAGAAACCTTAGCAAATCTTAATAGTCCTTAATATGCAAATTGTAAATTTTTTGCTGATATTTTTGTAGAAATATTTATATTTCCAATGATTTTATATTAGTGGATATAATATTTTGATGATTTTTAAGATAAAATAATGGTATGCTATAAAATTTGTACGAATCATTTTAGAAAAAAATGGAAATTGGCGAATATGTTTTTTGGAAAAAGCATGGAAAGTTAGACCACTTGTGAATATTAGACCCTAAATTTTTCCTTTCTCCTTAGCTTCCTTCTCTGGTTTTAATAAAAAAATATTCATTAAAAATGATTATCCTTATTTAGGAGTCTCTTCTATTTCTATTCAATTCACAATCTCTTCCTTTTCCTCTGTGACATGTCACTTCTTTAACTTGTGAGATGGTTCAAGGACATTCCCATGAAATATGTCCCAACTAACCACATTTGTGACATCTAGGTTGATAATATCTACCTCTACATATGACTCTACCTCTAATTAGCCTCCTCTTAATGAATGGCTACTTAATCTTCCACCTTCCTTTCTTGAGGATTACAATCTTCCTTTGCCACTTTCTTGTCCTTTTCTTCTTACAAGATTTCTTCCTCTACTTTTCTGACTATGTTTTCTAGTTGTATTATCTTATACTTTAAAAGCATCTTGATATGCATCTTTCAGTGTACTCATGGAAAATATACTAATTTCATCTTGAATTTCATACCTTGCCCATTGATGTACCTAGAAACAGTTTTAGCATCCTATTAAATATGACCACCTCTAATGTTTAATTTATAAAATTCTTCAGTGTAATCCCTCACTAACATATATTTATGCCTAATATTCTACAATTTCTTTAACTTCTATTTAACTGGTAATATTTAGGCATGAATTTACCTTTGAAATTAGCAACCATGCTACCCCAACTCTTAATCTTGGACTTTCCTTTCCTTTTCTTGTCTACTTGCACTTCATCCCACCATAAGGCTGTATGACCTTTCAACATTTTCATTTCATTTTCACTCTCTTATCCTCATACATGTCTTCATAATCAAAATATTTATTCATGGAATTGATCCAATCCATGATATCCTTAGGATTTACATTACCATCATACAAGTGTACCTTCAAATTTGGTTTGGAACTCACCTTAGAAATCATCTTCATCATATTCTCCTTTGTTGATAATTGACCTTCTTCACTAGAAGATTTTTCTTCTTCTCTTTCATCGACATATCATGTGGCATCTCCTCATATATATGTAGTATCAATGGCCCGCAACGTCACTTGGATATGCCTCATCACTTCTTGCAAAGATGCATTTGGTACGGGTCTTCCTTGAACTTCTCTTGCTTCTATTTGTCTCTTTACCATTTCTTCAAAGATGACATGTCACTAAGATACTAATACAATGATTATTATACTACGCTATCAATTGATTCTATGTTCCTTTTAGATCCTTAGGTTCTTGATCATACTTGGCCACTTAACACCAACTTCACATGTAAACATTATTCTTTCTAACCCGTACCTCTCAGTACCAAGGTGCATCAAGTAATATGACCAAGTGATGAAGGGGCATTAAGCACTGGCCAGCAATGTAGGAGTTTGTCCACCTATTGTGGCTAGGAGGGTTTGAAAACATTCGAATTGTTACAGCTAGGTGTCAACACCTTAGCTGATTGTATTATTTAGATTAATTAGAGTCATAGAAAGTCGAATAGCTCAGTTAGTCTAGCTGTCGTATTTCAGTTAATTGAACCATTGTAACTAGACTGTTGATTTTTCGAAACGGTCCTCACGGAGGAACCGAAGAGCCACATTGTAATATGTATAAATTGTATTCTCTGGATGTAGAAAAGGAGGAGGGAGAAGAAGAGAATTTTGGCAATAAACTCTGTGCTAACAGTTGTTCCAAAAAAAACCACTTCTGTGCTCGGTTGGCCATCAGACTGTCTAAATCCTTATTGGTGGAGAGATTGTTTAGTTGTGGAGCGACTGACTCTGTGCATGTAATTTATTGGATTGAATTATTGTATAATTTCTGCCCAACTCTGTCTATAGCTCTCTCAAATTTGTTAGTACAACTCTGTTGAATCAATTCCCTTCCTCGAGGAGGTCTGTGTGGAGAATCTTGGTTAATTTCGGTGAAATTCCCGTAGAAAGAGATAACTTGGTTTAATGTTAATTGAAGAACGGAACCCTGAGGTAGCAACCCGAGTTACTGGACCACAAAGATAATGTAACCAGAGCATTACCATAGTTAACTACTGTAGCAAAGCCATAAGTAGATTTCCAAGCGCAGATTGCCATTTCGCACCACCTTTTCGACCATAAGTGGTATTCCTGGAGTGGCAGCGATTCCATAGGATTGGTGACACGTGTCCTAAGAGGTATTGGAAGACACTGGTTAAAGTGTGCCATCGCGTGTTATACCTCGACGGAAGACGCCAAGCGAAATTGTTATCGAACGTTGATCTGGAAGCTCGACATCGAATGGTGATTGTGCGTTGAACTTAACTGGAGTTTAATCAAAGCACGCGGAGGATAGTTAGGTATGATATGAGCATTTGATTGGTCAATTTATCATAGAGGTGGGGCCCAGAGTCAAGGGTTATCACAAAGTTAAATATTTATAGAGTGCTGGACTATTAACCTAGAGTCGGGGATATTATTAAATTTCCTAAGGTCATCATAAGCATTTATTTAAAAAGGGCATGGAGTATTAATATAAGTCCGAAACTTTGGTTATAAGGGTGGTGGTGAAATATCAAGTCGAAATATAATATAACATACGAAGGTTGAGAATATATGGTTGTTTGTCAATTTCTCTGAAATTGACAAATAAACCCTTACAAAAGGAGAACGGGGTTCATCAAGAGAAATGGTGACCAAGCTACGAATTTGTTGACCATCCCTCCATTGGGGGTAGGACTACCCAAATTGGTGCTGAACCATCATTTGTGGTATCAGAGCAAGTCTAACGTTGTTTTGCTGACATGGAAATCCGAGTTGGTATAGGTGTTGGTAGAAGAAGACCTGTTGCCAATGCAAAGGTGTTGGGGATGTTGCAGAGGGTCGAAGCCAGAATAGATGCCATGGAACGAAGACAGCCCAAAGATCCTGAAGACATCAGTGAACCTGAGATGAAAGAAGCAGAAGAAAATGTGGAAATTCCTCCTGACATAAGGCTCCTTAGGATTGTTCTGGGGTCTGCAGTTAAGCCCATAATTGAAGTGTCGAGTTATGCAGGGGGACTGAATCCAGAAGAACTAGTAGACTGGATAAATGAAATAAAAAAATTCTTCGATTATAAAGAGATAAGCGAAGATAAAAAGGTCAAGTTTGCAGTGACAAAGCTGAAAGGACATGCTGCACTTTGGTGGGATGGAGTGCAGGCAGAAAGGAGGAGAGTTGGAAAGCAACCTATCAAGAGCTGGACTAGAATGATGGCTAAATTAAAAGGCAAATTCTTACCTAGTGATTACCAGCTAACATTGTATAAAAAAATTCAGAACCTGAGATAGAGGTTGCTGACAGTAAAAGAGAACACAGAGGAATTCTACAGAGTAAGCATAAGAGCTGGGCAATTCCAAGATACACCAGAGAAGACTGCCAGATATGTGAATGGCCTCAAGCTGGAGATCCAAGGATGAGATCGGTCTCTTGTCTCCTAAGACAGTGGAAGAGGCATACCAGATGGCCTTGAAAGCAGAGGAGAAACTCCTGAGAAAACAGTCTGCCAAGAAGAGAGGTACTTTCCGTGGGAAAGGAAGTCAGGGTGGTAGAGGAAAGCCTACACCCAGGAATGGAGCTAACAGTAGCTCACCTCAGAATGCATCTACAAAAGATGATGCAAGGGGCAGAAGGGGTTATTACAGAGGAAGAGGAAGAGGAGACAGAGGCAGAGGCAGAGAGTTGAGGTGTTATAAGTGCCAGGGAATGGGGCATAAGCACTATGAGTGTCCAGAGAATGTGGATGTTGGTCCAAGAAATGTTGTTGTTTCCCAGGATGAAAAGGAGGCAGAAATTGAAGAAGAAGTTCTTCCAGAGAGGGGAGAATCCTTGGTGGTAAATAAGGTCCTATTGAAGCAAGCCAAAGAGGCCACTGAGCCTGTACAAAGGAAGAATTTGTTTAGGAGCATCTGTAAAGTTCAAGGGAAACGCTGCCAGCTGGTCATTGATAGTGGCATCACAGAAAATCTGGTTTCCACTGAGGTAATAGAAAATTTGAAGCTGAAGACAAGGGAGCATCCAACTCCCTACAGGGTGTCCTGGCTGCATAAAGGGCACTAGCTGGTTGTGAAAGAACAGTGTGAAATAGAGCTGCAAATGGGCAAATACAAGGACAAAGTTTTGTGTGATTTAATGCCCATGGATGTGTGTCATATACTGCTGGGTAGACCTTTGCAGTTTGACAGAGTAGCAGTGAAAGATGGCAAGAAGAACACTTACAAGTTCTTCAAATATGGGGTGCATCATACATTGATACCCATGGAAGAAGGAGAGCCATCCAGTAGAGTGATTGATCCAAAGACCTTGTTACTGAGCGGGAAAGAATATATGCAGCAGATAGAAGAAGAAGAGGTAAGCTTTGCTATGGTTTGCAAACACAAAGTAGTTCTTACTTCTACAAAGATTTATGATTTGCCAGTAGAAATCCAAGAAATGTTAGATGATTAATGTGAAATTGTTGTGGATGATTTTCCTGATGAGCTGCCACCTGTGAGGAAGATCAGCCATCAGATAGATTTTATCCCTGGTTCAAATCTTCCAAA
Source organism: Pinus albicaulis (assembly GCA_034641835.2). Classification (NCBI taxonomy): domain Eukaryota; kingdom Viridiplantae; phylum Streptophyta; class Pinopsida; order Pinales; family Pinaceae; genus Pinus; species Pinus albicaulis. The sequence goes on from CM076583.1 coordinate 1,093,878,361, forward strand.
TAGGGCAGCCTATAGAATGAACCCCAAGGAAAATGAGGAAATCAAAAGACAAGTGTAGGAGTTGGTGGACAAAGGACTGATCAGAGAAAGTCTGAGTCCATGTGCAGTACCAGCAATTTTGAGCATAAAGAAAGATGGAGGCTGGAGGATGTGTACTGATTCTAGAGAAATTAATAAGATCACAATAAGTTACATATTTCCTTTGCCCATAATTGAGGATTTAATGGACTGTTTGAGTGGTGCTAGATATTTCTCAAAGATAGATTTGAAGAGTGGATACCATCAGATTAGAATAAGAGAGGGTGATGAGTGGAAAACTGCCTTTAAAACAAATGAAGGACTGTATGAATGGATGGTAATGCCTTTTGGGTTGTCAAATGAACCAAGCACTTCTATGAGACTTATGAATGAAGTATTGAAAGAATTTATTGGGAAATTTGTGATAGTATATTTAGATGATATACTAGTTTTCAGCAGAACTAAAGAAGAACATTTAAGGCATCTTAATCATGTTTTGAAGAAGCTGCACCAGGAGAAACTGCTAATAAATTTGAATAAATGCTCATTCATGAAGGAAGAGTTGGTGTATTTGGGTTTTTTTGTTTCTGCAGAAGGGTTGAAGATGGACCCAGAAAAGGTTAAGGCAATTGTGGAGTGGCCTTCACCCAGGAGTATTTTTGAGGTAAGAAGTTTCCATGGACTTGCTAGTTTTTATAGAAAGTTTATAAGAAAATTCAGTAATATTAATGCACCCATAATTGAAACCATAAAGAAGAGAAAACAACCATTTAAGTGGACTGCTGAAGCAGAAATAAATTTTAAGCTGCTGAAACAAAGGATAACAGAGAAGACTGTTTTGATTCTTCCCGATTTTACTAAACCATTTCAAGTAAAATGTGATGCCAGTGGAGAGGCCATTGAAGCTGTGTTGAGTCAGGATGATAGGCCTGTAGCCTATTTCAGTGAAAAATTGAATGATACTAGAAGGGATTATTCCTCTTATGAGAAGGAATTCTATGTAATTGTTCAGGCATTGAAGAAATGGAGACACTACTTGATGTCCAGGGAATTTGTGTTATATTCTGACAATCATGCTTTGCAGTACATTGTACAATAGCCCAAGTTGAAACATAAGCATGCTAAATGGGTTGAGTATCTCCAAGGTTTTAATTTTGTTTTGAAACATATAAGTGGCCAAGCCACCAAAGTAGTTGATGCTTTGAGTAGGAGACACTTGCTTGTTCAAGAAAATAATTTTGACGTTGTAGGATTTGATTTTCTCAAGGAATTGTATAAAAAAGATCCTGATTTTAAAGATGCATTTGAGGGATGCAGTTACCCTGTTTTAGCACACAGAAGCCAGTGGCTGGATTATTTTCTGCAGGAAGACTTGTTATTTAGAAACAACCAACTGTGTGTACCAACATGTTCCATGAGAGAAAATTTGATCAAATAGAAGCATAGTGGTGGACTTGCTGGACACTTTGGTACTGATAAGACTTATGAGCAGCTGAGTCACTTTTACTTCTGGCCCAAGATGAGAGCAGAAGTAGACAATTTTTTGAAGAATTGCAAAATCTGTTAGTATGCTAAGGGAAGGAGCCAAAATGCAGGATTGTACACTCCCTTGCCTATTCCAGACAGGCCTTGGGACATGGTGAGTATGGATTTTGTTCTAGGATTACCCAAGACTCAGAGAGGGAATGATGCAGTCTTTGTTGTGGTGGACAGATTCTCCAAAATGGAACATTTTATTCCATGTTATAAAAATAGTGATGCCACCCATGTTGCTAACTTGTTTTTCAAAGAAGTTGTTAGATTGCATGGGTTACCCAGGAGCATTGTTTCAGACAGAGACACCAGATTTGTGGGGCACTTTTGGAGGACACTGTGGAAGAAACTTGGCACCAAACTAAGTTTCAGCTCAGCTTATCATCCCCAGACTGATGGACAGACTGAGGTAGTGAATAGAGGTCTGGGAAATTTATTGAGAAGTCTTGCAGGAGAGCATCCCGAGAAGTGGGACCATATCTTGACCCAGGAAGAATATGCATATAATGATTCACCAAACAGGAGTACAGGACAGAGTCCATTTCATATTGTTTATGGAATGCATCCCAGAGGAATATCAGAATTAAGAAATCTAGGAAGAGCAGAGCTAAGGAGTGCAGATGGTGAGGAGTTTGCTTCAGAGATTCAGGCCATACATGAACAAGTGAAACAACAACTACAAGGCAGCATCATCAAATACAAAAGCAGAGCAGACTTGAGCAGAAATGAAGTTCATTTTGAAGTAGGAGATCAGGTTTTGGCACACTTAAGAAAGGAGAGGTTCCCAAAGAAGCAGTATAATAAACTGAAGTTGAAAAAGATTGGGCCATGCAAGATACTTAGGAAGTTTTCTGCAAATGCTTATGAGATTGAATTACCTCCTGATGTTGGAATATCTCCCATTTTTAATGTTGCAGATTTGTACAAGGATGAAGATGATGGTGCTGAAGCAAGATCAGCAGACAAGGAACAGATTGAGTGGAAAGAGCATCTACCTCTAGCGCAGCCATTGCAACCGGAGAAGGTATTGGACAAGAGAGTGTTCAGAAGGACCAGAGGACAAGAGTACTTTCAGTACTTGATCAAGTGGAGGGACAAGCCAGAGGAAGATGCTACTTGGATGACTGAAGAAATGTTGCAGAAGATAGGCAGGTCAGTGGAAGAGCTCATGGACAGGAGCCCATGAAGAATTTTTCCCTCAGGAGTTTGATGCAGGGGCATTAAGCACTGGCCAGCAATGTAGGAGGTTGTCCACCTGTTGTGGCTAGGAGGGTTTGAAAACATTCGAATTGTTACAGCTAGGTGTCAACACCTTAGCTGATTGTATTATTTAGACTAATTAGAGTCATAGAAAGTCGAATAGCTCAGTTAGTCTAGTTGTCGTATTTCAGTTAATTGAATCATTGTAATTAGCCTGTTGATTTTCCAAAACGATCCTCACTGAGGAACCGAAGAGCCACATTGTAATATATATAAATTGTATTCTCCGGATGTAGAACCGGAGGAGGGAGAAGAAGAGAATTTTGGAAATAAAACTCTGTGCTAACAATTGTTTAAAAAAAAAAAACACTTTCTGTGCTCAGTTGGCCATCGGACTGTCTAAATCCTTATTGGTGGAGAGATTGTTTAGTTGTGGAGTGACTGACTCTGTGCATGTAATTTATTGGATTGAATTATTGTATAATTTCTGCCCAACTCTGTCTATAGCTCTCTCGAATTTGTTATTACAACTCTGTTGAATCAATTCCCTTTCTCGAGGAGGTCTGTGTGGAGAATCTTGGTTAATTTCGGTGAAATTCCCGTAGAAAGAGATAACTTGGTTTACTGTTAATTGAAGACCGGAACCCTGAGGTAGCAACCCAAGTTACTGGACCACAAAGATAACGTAACCGGAGCATTACCATAGTTAAATACTGTAGCGAAGCCCCAAGTGGATTTCCAAGAGCAGATTGCCATTTCACACCACCTTTTTGACCATAAGTGGTATTCCTGGAGCGGCAATGATTCCATAGGATTGGTGACACGTGTCCTAAGTGGTATTGGAAGACACTGGTTAAAGTGCGCCATCGCGTGTTATACCTCGACGGAAGACGCCGAGCGAAATTGTTATCGAACGTTGATCTGGAAGCTCGACATCGAACGGTGATTGCGCGTTGAACTTAACCGGATTTTAATCAAAGCACGCGGAGGATAGTTAGGTATGATATGAGCATTTGATTGGCCAATTTATCATAGAGGTGGGGCCCAGAGTCACGGGTTATCACAAATTTAAATATTTATAAAGTGCTGGACTATTAACCTAGAGTCGGGGATATTATTAAATTGCCTAAGGTCATCATAAGCGTTTATTTAAAAAGGGCATGGAGTATTAATATAAGTCCGAAACTTTGGTTATAAGGCTGGTGGTGAAATATCAAGTCGAAATATAATATAACATACGAAGGTTGAGAATATATGGTTGTTTGTCAATTTCTCTGAAATTGACAAATAAACCCTTACAAAAGGAGAATGGGGTTCATCAAGAGAAATGGTGACCAAGCTACGAATTTGTTGACCATCCCTCCATTGGGGGTAGGACTACCCAAGTTGGTGCTGAACCATCACCAAGAACTCGTGACCATGTGATACCCTGTAATGCTTATATCAAAATATTGGATCAAGGGTTATGTTAGGATACCGAACATGGAGTGTATTTGGATATTGAACGTGGAGTGTCGTGGAGTGTATCAAGATATCAGTAATTACAACAAATAGTAAAACCCACCCAATAGATGATAGAGTGATATGGTGTGGGCTTGATACATTGATTTTTATATATGGGAATGACTCCATTGGTCAGAATTGTTAACTGACGGGTGCAAGGCATTGGGTATTGTAATTTTTGAATAGAAATTACTTGCAAGGGAGGAAAATATGATGATATCCAATATGATGGTTGGAAAGTGTCAATTGAACATCTGTTTCTATCAATTGATAGAACTCCCTTAGATTGTTGAGCTATTACTTATTAATTGGATTTCTCTCATACAAAATATTTCCTCTCTTACAGGGAAAACCTCTACATCAAAGGGATTGATCCCGTTAAACCTCGAATCGGATCTCATACTTATAACCACAAATGGTTCTCCTACAATTCAACCACTTCTCATGCAATGAAATGTACAGGAAAATGATTTGGTTCAAATTAAATTAATACAACTATTACATAATTAAAATGAACATCGAGGAATTCAACATTGATGCATTAAATAAATGAGGGATGATTACAAAATATGAATTAGTGGATGCACAATAATCCTCTTGGTCTTGTCAGAATTCTTCACTTTCTCTGTCTCTTGTTCTCACATTTCGTCTCTCTCTTAACTATCCAATTTTTCTCTAATGCATAAGAAAATAATTTCATATCAACCCTAAAAATTCAATCCCAACAATTTCCTAAATTTACAAAATTTCCCTATTTTATAGCAACTAAACGACACTCATCACAACCTACGAACTATATAATACATTATAGATATTACAATTTAGGAAATTTAAATATTATAAATTAAATGAAAACTAAGGAAACCAACTTCCCTTAGTAAATTTATTAACCTATGAAGGTCAATAAATGAATGAAGGTTTTTAATTCAAATAAGCTACTAATCATGGGGGGATGAGGCTCGAATGAGAATGTGGGAATGTGAATTTTAGATACAAAAAATACGTAATAACAATGGGAAGTCTAAGGGAATGGGTCAACATAATGATGAGGAAGAAGATTGATGCATTATTTTAGATGCAAATGATCATACTCTCCTCATGGAGGACGAAGTGTTAATTTTACACTGCTCTATGTTGTTTAAATTACTTTAGCCCAATTCAATTCTTCAATTAGTAATATTTTAGTAGAAATTAATTATTTTCATCAATCAATAATAATTGAAGATAAAACAGTAATGCAATGATAATAAGAGACAATCAACAGATCAATAAGAGACACCAGATTTGGTTAATGACCAGGGAAAAACCCCACAAGGGGGAAAACCCTTTGTAATTCTTCTTCTATTATATTTTCATAAAATGTTCATTAGAGAGTATAGTGAGCCAATAAAAAAATATCCATAAAAAAATCCACCAAAAAAATATTCATAAATATGACCCCAATAGCAATATTGATCAGAGTAAAATTTCCCAATCTGTGGTCAAATCTGGTCACTCTAGTCACCTGTAAAAATGAAACACTAATTTTGAACCACACGAAGGGAGAGTTATGCATGCGGCTAAGATGATACAACCACACAGATGAGCCTATGTGCTTATGGTTATAACTTAAAATTCCTTAATACAAACTTGAGGTTGGAAACCAAAAACACTAATCACACATGCGAGCTTCGGAGCCTACAATTTCAGACTTGTACGAACCAAATTCCAGAAACTCACTTCAGACCTATGCGAACTAATCCAAAGAAGAGAGAAGAAGAAGATGCTTGATGATGATGTCCAAATAAGCATCATGTTACTTCTATTTATATGCTTCCAAGGATTTCCAATTTTAGCTTAGGTTCAACCTCATCAAACGTGGCACTGTGCCATTCAATTCATAAATAAACTTTCCCTTGTCCAAATCTAGTGCTTCAAAGGTAAAAATTGGTCCTCTAGGAAAGAGGAATATAGTCCCCTGTTTGGAATTTTTCAATGAGCTGCCAAATTAAAAACCCCTTTCAGCTAGGGATAATTTTCAACTGCATCATGTAATCATCATAGGTATCATGTCATCAAATCATGTCCCACATTTTCTCAAATCTATATGATAAAACATTCTCAAATATAAAGAAGAAGAATCATACTGGAGATTCAACTACCACCCTCTTAGAACAATGAGGAAGGTCCTATGGGATATTCTCACCTCATGTCATCAAAAAATAAGCGAGATACAACTTATCAATCAAGTATCACAACCATCCCATTATGAAATCAATAGGAAAGATACAACTTGTGTTGGGAAAAATACTGAGAGGGGGGGGGGGGGGGGTGAATCAGTATTTACTGCATAATCAAATCTTTTTACTTTTTCATTCCTTAAAACCCATACGCTACTTGCCTTCAGTAAACTAGCGTATATACGCGGATCCCCTTTATGAAACTCGCGTATACTCAGAGATCTAGATATGTCATTAAATCTTCACTTGAACCATTCCATCATTTATTCATCAGATTTTCAATAAGTAGTAAACATGTGCAGTAAGAACAGAATAAACCATCACACAAAGCATCACACATGAACACCAGGATTTTTAGGTGGAAACCCAAGTCGGGAGAAAACCACCGCTGCAGTTGCTCAGCCTTCAATATTTTATTATAGAGAAAACATGTTACAACATATGTTCTGGCGCAGACTTGACCAGCACGCAGGCACCCACCTGCGCTCGTTTACCAGCCTCTCCTGGAAGGGAGCTCCAACCCCCTGACTCGTTTACCAGCCTCTCCTGGAAGGGAGCTACGACCCCCCGATCTCGTTTACCAGCCTCAACTAGAAGGGAGCTAAAATCCCCCTGACTGAAGGCTACAACCTTCAGCACCACCTTGGACCACGTGTCATCAATTTTCACACTGGATCCAACAACATCAATAGAACAACACTTGCAGGCCACGTTTCATCATATTTCCAGTGGACCCTTTCCAAACTTTTAAGCACAAACATGTCACCAAAGATACTTAACAACCTGGATCAGGATAGCGAAACACGACAGAACGGATCGGATATTTCGTGCCCTTTGCTTGACCGACCTAGTTCCATACGCGCTTTTATTTCAGCGATGTAGCTGTATACGCTCGTCCACAAACTAGCGTATGCCTGGGTGTCTCTTTTGTGCGCCTCGTACTTTTCTCTTTGCGAGGCCGCGTATCAGCCTTTCCTCCATGACAGTAGCGTATATATCTTCAATCATTACAGAGCAGCATACTTCATCAGATCATATATTCAGTTCAGATCTACCCTTTTGCTTCAGACAGATGTTCGCCTAGATGCTCGCCTCATCACAGATCTAAGCCTTCCATAATCAGATCTAGCAAATACAAGAGAAATTCAGATCTAGAACCCCTTCTTCATTATTGGTGCATCATACATTCAGATTTATCATTCAAGTGTAACCCTTTTCATTCAGATATACTTCAGAGAGAAGTATTCATTCAAGCTCAGACATCTTGCACCCATGCTCATATTCTGCACAATGAATTTGTTCTCCTTATATAGGTTTATCCTTTTTCAATACCATGAGCCCCTTTTTCAATACCATGGGCCAAAACAATACCATGAGCCCAAAACTACCTGGACGGGGTCAATTAGGCGGAACATTACCCAATACCATGGGTCAATACCATGGTGGTTACCCTTGGTTTTGCGCTTTTTGAGCGCTTTAGCCCATACGCGACTTGGCACGTTCTTTTCGGCGTGCATACGCGACTTCCCCTAGTCCAATCCGCGTATACCTAGAGACATACTCTTTTTCATCATAGAATCTAGCACATGCTGAAATCCTTTCTTCATTGCCTTCTGTACTCACTGTAGATACATCAGATTTCCTTCATCAAGAACATATTCTATCAATCACAACTTCATCAAGTAAGTTGTCATCATCTTTATCAGATGGGTTGCCTTTCAAGGACAACACTCAGCATCAAACATTATATCACATCAGATTTACATCATTTACTAAGTCCATCAAGTCAAGCATAACTTCATCAGGTGGATTGCCATCAAGGACAACACATGTCAATAGTCGCATGTCTTCATCTTCATTCAGTGGGTTGCCATCAAGGACAACACTCTGCATCATATTTCCAACAACTTGCTATACATAAGAGGTAAGGACAACTTCCATCCTATTTCCTACTAATCTTCCCAGCAATGAATCTCATGATTCATGTGGTATAACACCTACATCATAATCAATCTTGGGTGATATAATTGAATTACCAAAGGTAAGGATCACACACCCCCGAGCCTCCTCAACCCATTGGCCTGACAGGAAGGGAAAATCCCCACAAGCCCAACTTGTGGGAATGATTCCAATTGTGGTATACTTTGCTATACCAACTTAGGGGGAGATACCCGACTTGTCAAAATGGAAAAGGATCACACACACCCTATGGGTGAGAATATGGGAGATACCCAACCTAATGTAAAAGTAAGGATCAGACACCCCTATTTTCTAGATTTACCTCGCCCCCAGGGGCGCTTGATTCTCCATTACCTGCTTGGGGAGCTCAACCAAGGGGGAAGAGCTATGCTCATTGTTAGTTATAAACGATGCCCCCTTATTAGGAGGGGTTATATCGATTAGTCAAAGCTACTCTTTGAAGTCCAAGAACTACCATTTCGGAAAATTCTTGGTAAGAATATCTACAATCTTATCATTTGTAAATATGTGATGGAGTCTAACGAATCCTCTCTGCACTGTGTCTCAAATGTAATGATATCAGATCTCTATTTTCTTGGAATTGTCATGAAACATGAGATTTTATGCCAATAATATCCCACTCTTATTGTCATAATATCAATTTAGTTTCTACAACATGCTTAAATGAATCTCCAAAGAGATTTCTCAACCAAAATGCTTCACAAATAACCATGCTAGTGGCAATATATTCTTCCTTGATGGTACTCAATGCTACAAACTTCTATTTCCTTCTCATCCAAGATATCATGGTAGATTCAAGGCTAGAAAAACATATAGAAGTGATTTTCCTGCCAATAACATTTCATACCTAATCAATATCACTATATCCATGTATTCAAACATCTCTGGTAGAATACCTCAGACCAAGGGTTATCGTCCCATGAAAATAGCTCAAAATGTGTTTGGGAGCCACCCAATGTGCATGTAGAGGCTTGTTCATAAATTGAATCAATGTGTTCACTACATATCATGTAGAGATTATCAAAAGGAATTCAATTGACCTTGTAATGTACTAAAACAAAATAACAAATCCTTCTACAAATTGCAGAAACCAATTTTAATGACACATCAAATAAAAAGTAAGAGAAAGAAATTATCAATTTCCCAAGACAATATGTATCTAGGGAGGGAAAATTCTCAAAGCCTTGATATCTGTATGTTGCATAAATTAAAGATCACGAAAGAATAAAATTTTATTTCTCTTCTTGAGAAACCTCTGCACTCTACTGACTGTCTCACTCTGATCTAGGAAAAATCAGTCAAATAAACCAAATATAAGCCTCTGTCTACCAAAATTTCTTACACATTATTGGAGGACTTATGGCGCTATTAATAACAAAATTCCCAAGAATTTATTGTGCAATTAATTCAAGGCAACCCGATGACCTCATGCATGACCTGTGCAATTTTTTAATTATACAATTGATAGTTATCTTCCATTTAACCCCACTCTCAACTGGGCCTTCCTTAGAACTGACATGAAAAAAGTATTTATAGTAAATTATTAGTTAAATTATTGATCACTACTTGTCAATTAAATCAAATTTAATTCACTAAACCTATCACTAGCTTATCTCTCAGTTAGAACTAGTTAAACAGATTTTAACTCAAATAATTGAGTTAAGTAATTACAACTAACAAATAATTATAACTGGACCCCCTAGAACTTAGGAAGAACTCCACATACCTATATTTTTACCTTCATCTTGAATTAAATGAGCTAATTAATTCTTCATGACTCAGTTAAAACTTACAAGCCGTTATGAGATGGAATTACAATTTTTCTTCTAATTTAATTAAGGGGACATTAAATCAGAAGTCCCCTTGGGGTGCCATTTCAACATAGAATATGTTCGGGTGAGTTTTCACTAATAACATCAGAGCCTTAATAATCCATCTGTACTAATATGGATTTTCCAAATCATGTCCTACAACTTCTCCACATAGCATCTTGAAATTCATTTCCATCGATGTGGCTGACTTGCATTTTTTCATTCTAAATCTCTCCAACATCTTCACAAGATAATTTCCTTATAAAAGGAATATTTCACCAAGACTTTGGCACACCTCAAGGCCTAGGAAGTAGTGCATGAGTCCAAGGTACATTATCTTGAATTCAAAGGCTAGTGTTGGGCGCAAACCAAATTGGCTTAGATTTTGGAAAAGACTCCACATTTTGTGGGGCAGAGCGTGAAGTGGAGCATTTTAAATATAATACACTGTGTCATAGGATCTTTGGGGCGGGTCGAAACCCTTTCCTTTTGTAAAGTGCAAAATTTTTCAAATGATTTTGGGTTATAGTTTCTTATTTTTTGGAGCCCATGGTATTTGGACCATGGTATTGTAATAATGTCACCCTACGATGTAATAATATATAAAGGATTGAAATGTTATGTTTAGTCACAAGAATGGAGATAGAGAGTATGAGTAGATTGTTGTAATATGTATTTTGTAGTGAAAGGAAGGCTCTATAGCTGATTTCATAGAGGCATGGGAAGATTCTACAACTTAGTGTACAGACAACCTACAGCTTAGTGTGCAGGCCAAGACTAGTTGTATTTAGAGATTCATCATAATAAAGAAACAATTTTCTCGATGATATTTTGGTGTTCGTGTGTGATTAATGTGTATATTTTCTTATTATTTTTTGTTTCATTTTACTTCAACAGAGTAATGGTTTATGGGTTTATATGGCATGTTTTTGTGATTAATTGAATTTGGCGAAGTGATTTATAAGTTGCAAGCATAAGACAATATAATAAGACCACCTCTCCTAGTCCCTCAAGGCTGCAAAAACATGGTTCTACATCCACCTATAGTCACTTCAGGTGAGACTATGATATTCTTGCAAGTCGTTGCCAAAATGGCCAATAATCAGGGGTTTTGTTGGTGTGCAGTATAGATCGAACCTGGGTCTACCCAAATCAAGCCAACAAATGGTTTCATTGCTAGGAAAAGGATATGTTTGAGGGATATGTGTATGTGGCACCCGTAGAAGAAGGAAATTCAATACTGAATAGGCCTGAAAGAGCGAGAATTCATAGATCAAGAAAAAATAAATCCTTGTTTGACATCCAAAGCATTGTTATAGAAGTATGTTTTTACAGATCAATATGAGATTTTCATCGCTTCTTTCCCTATTGAGCTATATGAGTGGATATGAAGGCTGATAGAAAGGAAATTTTTTTTTAAGGGTGGAAAACCTATGATGTGGAATTCTGAATTGATAAAATGACTTAAGAGCACTTACAATCAGATTTCAAGGGTTTTTTATATCTAGATTGATAACATCTCGTAGATTCATTATTGAGTTCATATTAGACTCGACAGTTTCCCATAGTCAAGCAGAATGATGATTCTTCAAAGGACTACGAGTTAAGTATTTAAAATCTCTGAAACTTTGGATTAAGATGCTTCTATGTGAAAAGGGAGGTTTTTAGATGTAATCAGATTGCTAGTTTACTTAGGTTTGGAAGAAAATAAAATAAATTTGAGTAAGAGATCGACGCAATGCGAAGTGGAAATAGATATAGAGTAGATACTAGAAAGAGATCTCAAGGAAAAGATCCAAAGACCTTTGTAGAGACTTATTATATTCCTCTTTTGAGTGAGTCTGAAAGTGAAAGAGAAGAAAGCCACCCTAATAAACCCCAGGTAACTTTGCAGTTTTCACCCTTCCATCCTGAAATTTCACAGAAGCCAGAATATAGTAATAGTCAAGGCGTTTGTGGTTTTCCCGCTACCCCTACCCCTCCTACCCCCCATCCCCCTCCCCCTCCCCCCTAAAAAGAAGTATGGTTGATGATATTAAGCTATCTATTTTTAGAGGAACTAGATTTGAATATCTGGAGCAGGTTTCGTTTTTATGTGAAGCTCTATGGACTACGAAGCATATCAATGATGAAAATATAAATAAGGCGTGACTCGTTATGATGCTGCGAGACATAGCACTAGCATGGTATATGAAGTATTCAATTAATTAGAACAGAACAATTGTAGATATTAAAACAACATTGGTAGGAGATTTTAAGAAGTCGAAGTCGAAGTCGCAGTGCATCACTAAGTTGAATGAAATTAAATAGAAACCTAATAAGTCTATTTGGGATTTATATAAGAGATTTAAGATGCTATTGGATTAGGTAAGATTTGACATAGCTCCTCAACAACATCAAGGATGGTTCATAGCTGTGTTAATACTGCATAACAGATTTCCATTGATGTAACAAAATATAGGAAGTCAATTTGAAGCTCTAGATATTGTGACGAAAATGGAAGCTTCGCCTATAGGAGATAGTAATTCACGAATCCAACAGATTCTAAATCAACTGGAAAACCTAAGCCTACATATACAAGACATCAGGGAAAATTTTAGGGGCTAATATTCGCAGGTGGGCTAATTTTCCATGCTTTTTCCAAAAACAATATTCACTAATTTCCATTTTTTCTAAAAATGATTTGCCCAAATTTTATAGTATAAATTGTTTTCAACTTAAAATTTGCCAAAATTCATATAGAGATCGTATAAAATTATTAGAAATTTGAATATTTTTACGAAAATATTGTTAAACATTTTATAGATTGCGTATGATGGACTACGAGATTCAACAAGGTTTCTAAACTTCAAGATAAATTTTCATCCTTAAAATTTTCCCTGCAAGACATGACGAAAAGAAAGGAATTTAGAGAAGAAGTGTGGTGTACGAAGTGTAGATCGAAGGGCCATTATAAATAACAGTGCCCTATCTTCAGGGATTACATGGATGGTGCAACACCCAATCCCTTAAATTCAAGATCTATCTTATGGTGCGAAATATTTAAGGCTAAAGGTCAACATTGTTTATAATATTGTTACTTATTAGAGAAATATGTACAGACTATGAGGAATATATATTGCAATTTTTTTAAAACTGTAGGACATGATGAGAATAATTGTCAGGCTTACGATTTAATGATGGAGCGTAGTGTTTATGCTTATAGAATGTAACAAGAATAGCATGGACATGAGGATAATGGACAATGCGGTGGTCAAGGAGGTTATCGAGGAAAAGGTTGAGGTGGTGGAGTTGGTCGAGGACGTGGACATCTCATTTGCTATAACTGTGACCAACCAGGATATTTTGCAAGAGACTGCCAGAAGCCCATAATGACATGTAAGTATTGTAAATATTTTTACCATGTAATTGAATAATTTCCTGTACTTATGGAGAAGATTCAAGAAAAAATGAACCAACATTCGATAGAGAGTATTCAAATGACGACTGCTAAAAGTAGGAATAATGAACCTCGAGTTAGTTTTTTCTAGAAGTGGAGCTGCGACCGATAGTGATAAGGAATATGAAAAGAAGGAATCTAAAGGTGCATGGGTTAGAGAGAATCCTGATAAATCTCCTATTTTTTATATTCATAAATAAAATGAAATATTTATTGAAGAAAAGTGAAGTTTTATGAATGCTAGAGTTTCAACCTCTAGTGCATAACCAAATCCCATCAGAGGAGTAACTACGATGATTCATCGTCTTATATGTGAAATATAGCTCTGACCAAGGATCAAGATCCAAGGTGAGACCAAGATGCAACAAATCAAGTAAGTATTTTAAATTCTTTTATGGAGACTTGTATGAAAATTTTAAGGGATCAATAGGATGTAGAAGGGCTTCAGAAGTTAATATATTCCTGTGCATCCAAAGAAGCACTGCGAAGTGAGATGCGCGTAGTCAATAATTTGTATCGACAAAAGAGAACATGAAAGGAATTGAGGCTTAGTGCATAGATAGGAGAGTATGAGATGGATCAAGTTATTCTAGATTTGGGATCTGATGCTAATGTCTTGATGAAGCAAACATGGGAATTGATGTGTAAGTGAAAGCTACAGTGGTCACATATTCAGTTAAGGATGGAAAATCAACAAAATATGTTTCCTATAGGAAGACTACCATGTGTCACAGTGGATATTGAAGGAGTTCGCACTAATGATAAGTTTGAAGTAATAAAAATTATCGATGATAGTAACCCTTATCCTGTATTTCTTGGACTTGATTGGGAATTCGATAATATGGCCATAATTAATCTGAATAAGAGAAAAATAATATTTTAAGGAAACAATATGAGAGTAATTATTCCCTTGGATCCATTAGAAGGAGTAAGATACAAAAAACTGGTCAAAAAAGAATACTGCACAACTAATATAGACAATATCTATCAAATGACAGTGAAGGAACAAGATTGGGTTAACCCTACTGCAAAAGGAACATTGAGTTGGAAGAATGATAGTTATTGTACCTAAAACTTAGAAGAAGAGTTGGAAAACTAGTAGAATAGGTTGCATGAAGTATCCACAAGGTGTTTAAGAATTACCAAATCAGTTCACTATATGACAGCTGAGGCATGTAGCCAACCTTCTTATGATGGCTTAGGTGATGTAAATACTTTTCTTAATGATTATGAAGAAAAATTTCCAAAAAATCAAAGGTTTTTAGCCTTGGATATAGCCCTAAAATCTACCCTTGCTAGATGGTGGAATGCACACAAGAATAATATAGGAGGCAGGCAGGAATGTCAAAGACTGATTTGGATAAGGTTTGGACATAATAAAATAGAAATGGAGATAAATATTATGGTCAAACTAGTCCTAGGAAGCATATCCAGCTATGCACTTCAGCATGGAAGTATATTCCACAAAAAGAATGGGTACATGGATTTATTCATACTTTGGAGACAATCCCTAATAACTGGTACCTAGAAACAGAGCTTCGACATGGTACCAATAATTTGGCAGACATGGTTGATGGCTTCATATCAACATTCGACTTTGGAGATGATTGTTGATACATATATTTGGCCCTTCATACAGTCAAGAAAAATATCTTTGAGAATTTCACCTCACTGACATGGAAGCAACATGATTAGGCTACGCAAATAGAAAATGAACTGAAATTCTATAAAATTATTGCATATGGAGAAGAAGATCCTCTTAATATCGATATAGAAGATTCAAAGGATACCACAAAGTGAATGGACCTAATATAGAGATACCATACATAAAAAAGACACTCAAGACCAAGAAGGTGAACATAGGATCAAATAAGGAACCCAAGTTTGCAATAATAGGATATTACTGGGATGAATAGATAGTCAATAAAGCTATAGAGTTACTTCATGAATATCAAGAACTGTTTCCCACCAAGTTTCAGAGATGAACGGTATAATAGGAGATCTAGGGGTCATGAAGATTCCCGTGAAGCTTGATTCAAAGCTAGTCAAACAAATACCTTACAAATTGAATCCGAAGTATAAGGAGAAATTGGAAGTAAAGCTAGATAATATGATAACAATAGGAATTATTGAACCTGTCACAAAAGTCATAATGGGTGAGTCCTATAGTGGTGCAAGAAAATAAGACTCAAGGAGAAATCAAGATATGTGTTGATCTAAGAAAGTTGAATGATGCATGTTTTCATGCTTACCCCTTTTACAGATGAAGTACTAGAAATTGTAGGAGGACAAGAATCTTACTCATTTACAATTGGATTATGAGGTTATCGTCATATTAGGATTGCACCTGAAGATCGACATAAGACCACATTTGCAACAGAATGGGGCTCATATCAATACACTGTAATTACTTTTGGATTGAAAAATTCCCTTGCTATATTTTCTAGGGCAGTAGTCAGAGATTTTAAGGAGTACATCCACAAGTTTTTGGAGGTATACTTTCATGATTGGAAAATATTTGGATTGTCACGAAAACATGTGGGAAGTTTAAGAATTATTATCGACACATGTAGACAATATCAGATCTCTTTGAACCTAAAGAGGTGCATATTTTGCGTACCTTTTGGCATATTGTTGGGACATATTGTTTGTAAGCAAGGATTAATGGTGGACCGTGCTAATATTTATATCATTGTGAACTTGCCTCCACATAAGATAGTAATACAACTTCACACTACGTTGGGACATACTGGGTATTACAAAAATTTCATAAAGGGGTATACATACATCACTGCACTTGTGGAGAAATTGTTGAAGAAGGATGTCATTTTCAGTGGAATGAAGAATGTCCAAAGAGCCTCAACATATTGAAATAAAAAATGGTAGTTGCACCTATATTAGTGTTCCCTGATTGGAACAAGGAATTTCATCTCCATGTGGATGCCTCTTTTATAACTTTGGGAGTGGTATTGGCACAGCCTGGTGAAGGAGAAATTGATCTTCCTATAGCTTTTGCAAGTAGAAATTTGTCTAAAGCCGAAAATAATTACGCCACTATAGAAAGGGAAGGACTGACCATGATGTATGCTTTGTAAAAGTTTAGACATTATTTTCTGGGGTCAGAATTTAAGATGTTTACTGATCATTCTTCACTTAAGTATTTGGATAATAAGCATATTTTAGGAGGAAATATTTGTAGATAGTTGTTTTTATTCCAAGAGTATGAATTTGAGATCATTGTTAAAATAAGGAGGATGAATGCAGGAGCTGACCATCTGTCAATATTGGAAATAGGGGAAGAACTAACCATCATAGAGGATAATATCCCTAATGCACAATTATTTTCAATCAGAGCGGAAGATGACCATTTTTCATAAATCATTCAATTTTTTACCACAAGAATGGCCCATTCAGAGTATACTACATAGAAAAATAAAGAATTGATGGTTAAGGAAGCTAAATTTTCATTAATATAAGGAAAGTCATATAAGATGGGACCATATGAAATACTGCACATATATTTTCTTGAACATGAAAGACAAATGATCCCAGCAGAGGATCAAAAAGGCGTAGTTGGTGGACACTATGTAGGAAAATATATTGCACATAATATTTTGAGAGCATGATTGTGGTGGCCTACACTACATAAAGATGAAAAGGAGTGTTGCAGAGCATGTGATACATGTCAAAGAACATGAAAAACTTCTAGAAGAGATGTGATGACATTGGTACCACAAGTTACATTGAAGGTTTTTGATAAGTGGGCCATCGATTTTGTTGGACCAATAAAACCACCTTGAAAGAGGACTGGTGTGAGGTACATAATTAAAATGAATGATTACTTGAAAAGATGGGACAAAGCACAACAGGTAAGGGATTGTTGCACAGAAAGTGCAATGAAGTTTATTTTTGAGTACATATTGTCTATATTTGGATGTCCGAATATTTTGATGAGTTACCAAGCTTCACACTTCCTGAATAAGACAATTGAAGCATTGATTGAGGAGTTCCAAGCCTATCATTAGAAGAGTACCCATTATCACCCTTAGGCCAATGGAAAAGTGGAATAATTTAATAATATTTTGGCGAATGCACTCACTAAGGTATTGAATGTGAATGGAGATGATTAGGACCTTATAACTCCAATAGTGTTGTGGGCTTATAGGACCACATGTAAGAATTTGACAAATCAGACACCCTTAAGGTTAGTTTGTGGGAAATAATATGTGATGCCCCTAGATTACATTGTGCCTAGCTTGAAGATTGAAACTTTTATGGATATGGAAGACCCTGATATAATGGAGGAAATAATGTTAATGTTTCTTGCTTTAGAGGAAGATAGATTTATAGAAGGATTCCATCAACAGGTGCAGAAAGTAAGAGAAAAGGCTTGGCATGGTAGACATATTAAGCAGAAAAAGTTCCAGGTAGGAGACCTTGTTCTCCTTTATGACAGTAAGTTTGTAAAATTTTGAGGAAAATTCAAGATGCATTGGTTGGGCCCATACATTATCAAGCATATCAATAATGGAGGCACAGTTAAATTAGAAAAGTTAAATGAAGAATTGATTTAAGGAAGAGTAAATGGTAGTAGGATGAAGTTGTACAGGGACAAACCTACCCCCACAACTTCGTTGTGAAGAAGAAAGGAGAAAATTCTTAGTGCCACCTGCAGTTGAAAGTGGGAACTGGAATATAAACTACGTTTTAGAAAGAGCTGTGACGTAGGATTCCTTGAATAAATAAGGTTGCTCGATATAGTATGGGATTATGTTGAAGTTCGCAAGAAGGATTTCTTTGCTAGAATATGAGATATGTCGAAGTTTGCCGGAAAATATGACTGCTAAAATAAAAAGTTTCCGTTGAAAGGCGTGGAAAGATTCATTTATGAGGATATATTGGGAGGATCTAGCAACATATATGCAATTAATGAACACAATATGAAAATGATTTGAGCTAATGATGATGTTATAAGTTCTAAATTCCTATAAAAAGTTGCTTCCCACCAAGATTTGGCACTTCGTTGTCCTAAGAGCTTGAAAATTTCTAAGTGCAGAGAAATTGCAGAATTTGCGTTGTTGTATGAATACTGAATATTTTACTTGAATATTCAAAGAGAAATTTTTAGCAGGAATCGTGGAAGAAGTCGTAGGTGATACACCTATAGCACTAGTTGAGAATCCTGTAATAGCATCACCACAAACTAAAAACTAGAGATCTCCACCAAATAAGCTGACCAAAGAACAGAGAATGAAAAATAAATAGGACAAGAAACCTGTTGATCCTTAGCAATAACCTAAACAAGTTAGAGATAGTGAGGAAGAAGTGGAGCAAGGGAAAATGGAAACGGATGACATAACGTTTCCATCACCTCTCCCACCATACATTCCACCTAGAAATTCGGGTGCAAAACTGATAAGATATTCGAAGGATACGAAGTATGGCACCTTCACACCCCTATTTCCAAAGTCAGTACAATTTTATAGAGAAATCCTTCGGAAAATTCCACAACTGAAGTTTGCGGAATTCAATTTTAATGACAGGAAGAAATACCCATAGTTCACACCAAGCATATATATAAAGCAAGTACACTACCCTAACAGTGGTGTGATGAGGTTATATCCACAATAGTGGGTGGTTGGACTAGTGAAGTCAAGGTTATTGAACATGTTGAACATGCCACACTTTGGCAGAATTCTAGGGAACACAGCTTGTGTAAGAAAATTGCTTGTGTTGGTATATGATGGATTCCTATGAATGGGAAAAAGGATTCCTATCAACGAAATGTTGATACAGATAATCAAAAGACTATTGTATCAAGGATGGAACCTAGGAAAATATTTTTTTAGGAAATAATGGGATAAAAGAATAGGTCAAAACATGAAGAATAAGTTCGGACTAATAAAAGGGAAGTAAGGTTATCATATTAACTCACTCAAGGACCAGGGAGTTCGCTTCACATCACACATCTTAGCCGGAAATATTCTGAGAAATGTTTAGGCTAATGAAGTCCCTGCAACAGTATTTTTATTAGTTGTGTAATGTGCCAATGGGGTTTAGTACAACTGAGTCGCATACCTTTAGAAATAATTTTTGGACGACTGTTGCGACGTTCAGGACAAAGGTACCACATTTCATTATGCATAGTTAATTTTGATAATAACGATGTTGGCATGGAGAGAGTCGGAGGATTCACAATTTTGATCTGTAGATTCAGATGTTTGTGAACTTGCGTTGTATGCATCATTGTGGTATTCCAATCAACCATCGTGATCACAAAAAAACATTATATTTTTTGTGTTATAAATTATGGAGTTACACATGTTGGTGAACCAACACCCTTGCCCATCACCAATCCTACACCAAAAATATCAATATCTTGCAAATTTCAAGGCTAACTTCTACATAATTATATACAGGCTCGCAAAGACACAAGAAAGACATGGAATCCTTTCCATATTTGGTAACATAAGATTATCTCTTTTCAAAAGTACAACAGTGACTTGAAAAATGGATGACTGCATCAGAGACATAGGCAGAAGATAGTCTGAAAAAGGAGGAAACATCACAACATAGAGAGAACATCGGAAAGATAAGGATATGGATGACGAAGAGGTAAAAAAAGAGGAGAAACATGACAAGGGTCACCAGGATCCTCTTGGATGAGATGAGCATAAAAAAGAGTCTAAGAATACTGAGATATAACCCTCTGTCACAAAGAAGAGGAAGGTAGATTCCGAAGCTGCCAAGAAACCCAAAAACAAGAAGAAAGCGTACAAGATGAAGGATATAACATTGTTGGTCCTCACTGATGGGGACTTGGATCAGATTGGAGATATGATACAGGAAGATATGGCAGAGTTATGGAATAAGTTAGAGGATCGTTGTGGTGCACTTCTAACAGGTGTCGAAGAGCACATCGTAGAACTAAATATATTTCCACATACAACCATACATCGAGTAAAATAAAAGGAAAGGCTTTGGGAAGAAACATTAGTAGAGCCCACACTTGGGGCACAGATAGAGCAGATACCTTTCGGAGCCCTAGAGTTTGACTCCGTCAAGGTACAACAGTAGGGAAAAGGATGAAAATATGTGAACGTGAACATTGCAGCACTGCTGTTGGCTTCCGATTTTTGCTTCTTTTACCCTACACATTTTCATCAGTTATCACCTTTTCTCATCCTCTTATCATCATATTCAGTTCATTTTGCACATCAAGGTAACTAAATCATGTCTTTTAATTATTTTAGTGTTTTAATCAAAATTAAGCATTAAAATTAAATTATGACATAACTAGAAAAGCCTGTAATAGCTCATTTTAAGTAATGGTTGCATGACACTTGGGCTCGAACCAAATGCACAACTAGAAACTATGGGGACCAAGGATGGGTGAATACCTATTGGTTTGAACCAGAAAAACTATATTAGGGTTGGTCAGCACTAGTCAAACCAGACTAGATGTTCAGAAATATCACTTGATTTGAGCATGAAATATGGGCAAAATATGATTTTAAGGAATTTTCCCATATTTTAGAGACAAGAATACTGAATTCGACTTGTAGGCCTTATCTAAAGAAATAATGAATGTATTTGAGTACTTTTATTAAATTAGTTACCAAAGACTTGTATAAATATGTGATATTTAGAGGAGGAAAACATCTCTTTTAACTATGTGAATTTGGAGAATTTTTGCAAATTAGTGAAAGTAGTTGGTTCAGATTTATTTTTCTTCTATTATGATTGATGGATAATGCTTGATCTGGTTTACAAATTATTCTAAGCTGATATTTATCTCAGGTGCGCAGTGGAAGGGTGGAGGGCCCCCATTTTCGAGCCTGTGCACTAGTTTCTCCTTGTTTGGTATCATTTTGATTTGTTGTACTTTTCATTCCAATTTTCTGTACCTTCATTTCAATTTTCTGTATCTTCATTTCATTTTTCTGTAATTTCTTTCAGTATTCAATTTCTGGCTAAGTTCTTATTGACATGTTTGATAATAGGATATTATGAATTGACCTCTCATAACAGAGATTGGTATCTCTTTCACTGTCAATAGGCTAGATTTATCCAAGGTTGCTCATATTATTTATGTTTTGATTAAGTTATTATTGATATGTTTTTTTAAGAGATATTACGAATTGACTCCTTTTAAGAGGACTTGTTATTTCTTTCACAATCAATAATTGGACGTGTCAAAAATTGTTCATTTCATGTTTTATTAGTTTGCTGCTATTTGATTCATTAAGTAAAATTGATAATCTGGGAGTGTTAATATTGCCACTAAAGGCTTTTTGAATCCTTCTCCTGTAAGGGAGAATTAAGCTCGCTTGGCAAAAATACTCAAGGATTCCGACTAGTATATGTTGGAGTGCTTCTAAGATTACAAAAACTAGTTTGATAAAAGAATTGATGATATGATTTAAACCCATAAATTAGAACAAAATTTGGCACCTTTTCTGGGGAAGCACATTTAGAGGGTATAAGTGTAGTTAAATTCATTTTCATTTTCCATTAAAAAAAAACAAAAACAAAAACAACAACAAATTTGAGTTTATCATTTAGTTATGTTTCTTTATGCCTAGAGAAGGAGATGAAAAAGGTATATTTTCCAAACAAAACCCCCCAAGGACTCAACCATCCATGGGAGAAGGACCATTAGGACTAATTACACCAGTTGCTGGAAAACCAAGTTTAGAAGAATTGGAAGAAAAAATAAAATTTCGAGACAAATATTAACTCTTGTTGAAATACAAACTATGTTAGAATATGAAGCAAAAAGGAAAGAAACAAAAACATAAACATCTTCCATAGGAAAATAAAGAGATAAAAGAAAACCAACACTTTGACAAGTAGATCAACCAATCCTTGAACAAATAGAAAAAGCTTAAGAAACAAAAATTCAACTTCTTACCAAGATATTTAAAAAAACTTAGAAAGAAATTACGGAGGAAGGACAAGGATCTAATGTTCCAATATTAACTCCAGAACAAAGGATATAGTATGAAAGGCATTAAATAGAATCATAAAGAAAAAGAGAGGAATAAATGAGAATATAAGAAGAAAGAAAAAGAGAAGAATATTCCAAAAGATAATATGAGAATACAAGATGACATGATGAAGAAATAAACAATGATCAATAAGCTACCTTTGGATTCCCAATTCTAGATACTAGAGCAATTCTTGGAGAGGAGGTAAAAATGAAGAATATTCGACCTTCTGTTTTTCCATGTTTTTATGGAATGTCTTTTGAAGATATTGATTCTTTCATGTTTGAATTTGATATTTTATGTCATACTTATGGTTATAAAAATGATATGCATAAGCTTCATCTTTTTCCTGCTACTCTTAAAGCAGCTGCATTAAAATGGTTTATCGTATTAGGAGAACACACTATTGCTTCTTGGGAAGACATGAGGAAATTTTTTCTTAAGAAGTATCAAGCCTATTGTAGGCCTAGAGATTCGAAGGAAGATAATTTTAGGATTGTGGTAGTTTATTCGGTGCATGGGATGACGAAATACACTATGCTTAGTAGGGAGGTTGCTTACCTACAAGAAAGTCACAGGTCAAAGTGGTTTGTCAAATGTTAGTGGAACCAGTTCAAAATGTAATAAGCTAAGTTAAATGGAAACATAACATGCTACATAAACAACAAAATGAAAAAAAAAAAAAAACATGCACAATAAACACGCTCAATATAAAAAACACACTAATAACTCAACAATGGAGAGATTTCTCCCATTATTAGGTGTTGGTAGTAGTAGAATATATAATGCTAAATCTCTTGTAGTGGATCGTTTGAGCTACGGAGCTCCAATATCCAAGACAACGGGGTTTCTTCTGCTCAAGTTTTCAGCAAGTCTCTCTTCCCTCTCAAAGGATGGTAGATCGATGGACACGTGGTGAACTCTTCTCTCTTGGATTGAGGTGTTGGGTGGCCAGCAACTGAATTCTTCATATCCTCTTGTTCTCCGACAACACAAGTTGTCTTACTGATGAGGAATTTGGCTAGCATAACAATGTGTTTTCCATTTCTCTTCCCATGGCTGGATTTTATAGACAATTTTCAAATTTTCCCTCCCTCTCTTGGTCCAATATGGATGGTGACACAAGAGTGGGGGTATTATTCCTTTTTGCATTGCAATGGACCCTCAAGGTGTCTCAAAGGCGACTATCCTTGGTTAGCTTGAGTGATAATAT
Organism: Pinus albicaulis; assembly: GCA_034641835.2. Taxonomy (NCBI): domain Eukaryota; kingdom Viridiplantae; phylum Streptophyta; class Pinopsida; order Pinales; family Pinaceae; genus Pinus; species Pinus albicaulis. The sequence goes on from CM076583.1 coordinate 1,093,902,267, forward strand.
TTTTCTCCAAGTGTGCCAAGTGGTCCCGGATAGTGACATTTCGCATTCTTGAATACCGTGTGGCTATTTGAGGGATAGCCAGTCTCTTCGCAGCTCTCAAAGAAAAAGACACAATGCGTGCTTAGGGCTAGTGCTTCTTGTGCGCGGTCCAAAAATTTCCCTGCTGACCTTAGGAAAATTTAAATTTTTAGCTCCTCTAATGTATTTCTTCCCTGTAAATCTTTATTTGTACCTTCTGCTTGAAATTTTCTAATGTCTTATGCCTATATGATTTTCTAGTGTTAACATTTTCCTTGTACTATGTGAGGTATAGGAAGAATTGTATAGTAGAAATAAATTATAGTTTCTTTTTCTATGTAGTCCTTTTAAAAGAGAGAGAGAGAGAGAGCAACTTTCTTGAGAATTGAGGTTGGAGACCCCTTGTCGTGAATAAAAAATACATCATGCTATGTTGGAAACCTGTAAGAGATAGAATGAATAAAAAATTCTACGAGGTGGGAATGTCCCATGATCATGATGTTTTGACTAGTTAAGCTTATCTGATAGATAGAGGTTCTATTTATGTCATTTTTTGGTAGTGGCCTACTCCTGGTTTATGACAATGGTTGTTGATGCCCTCACGGGCATTTTTTATTTTAAATAAGGTTAAATATAGTTACCACATGCATAATCTTGGTATGGCATGTTTTTTTATAACAAATTCTCATTGTATGCATGGGTATTTGACTGTTGGGGACCTTATCATGTAAGCATTGTCGAAAGAGATGCTTATCAATTCACAGGTCTTCAATGAATTCTGACAGAGTGCAATGGTTATGAGGTATGATACCATCTTGACATGAAAGTTTATCTTGAAGTCAAATATCAAGAGGATCGATGACATCCATGGGAAATGATGACTCCCATAGTGCCATTCGGGGATTCCCCTATTGAGGTCAGGAGTCCTCCAAGGTACTACCTCCTTCTTGGAAAATGTTTGTTATGGTCAACAAGAAGCAAGCATCAATTGACCAATATGGTACTGATGCAAGGAACCAAGGTTTTTGATGTAGAAGGGCATGGTGTGATAGGTTAATGATGATAAATGGCTATAACTGATGATGGTAGTTAAGTGGCTTGATGTTAAAGTTGTAAATGTGAGTGGCAGAAGTCATAACAATTTCTGGTGAGGAAATCCCTGAAGCCGGTAGGACATCCAGGGTGGGTGTATGGTTATTATGAGTGTCATGGTGTGGTGTGGTAAAATATGTGCAAGTCTGAGCAAGGGTGTCTAGGGACTGCTGCCAGGTGAGGAATGTGAATGGGTGGGTGGGATCGCTCTCCTAAAAAAAATTGTTGTTACACTTGCCAAAATAATATAGAATGGGTTTGGATTTTACTAGCACGGAGACGAGTGCCCCTATAAACATGAAAATAATCTATCACTATGGTGTGAGGAAGGTGTTTTGCTGAGGATGGGGCCCCCCTTGGTTGGTCTTGGTGCAGGTCTATTTTGGGAAATAACTCCCTAGAGGTCGTTGGGTCAAAAACCTCCACAGATCAGGGCATGCTATTCAAGAAGGACTCACACAACCAAACTTGTATGCTAAAAACTAGATAACATCGATTGCAGAACTCACCCATAAATCCTACGTTTGATGTAGATCCCACAGGGTCCAAACCCCCAGAAACCCTTCTTCCTCTTCAACCTGGAAATCAAGAAGAGACATGCATGAAAATCTATTTGTATAGCATATATCTTTCCTAAATGTTAGTGTAATCCATGTGAAACATAGTATAAATAATAATAAATTCTTAGTTAACAATCTTTTCACATATGCAAGCAGATATTAACACGTGAATTCAGGAACAAGATGGTTCTTCTTCATTACGAACAACATGTATAATGATAGAAAGGTGGAGAGATCACCTGAATCCTTCCACGATCTTCGAACAGACCGTTGTCCGGATCCATCCCGCCCTTGCCTCACTAGGATTCTTTCAAGACTTGTGCACATGAGATGACGTATAAGCTGATGAACATCTCCAGGAAATAAGGGTTTCCTGTAAAAATCTGGGAAGTGCAGGAGGCACAGGAAACCAGACTTGAATAGGGCTCCAATAGAGTATAATGTCTATAATTTTCTCTCTCCCTTAGGCCATGCATATGAGGGGCTTTTATACTCCCTCAAAGTAGTTTCAATCTGTTGGAAACAGTTGGCCACGGGCTGGGGTGGTTGAATTACAGGAATAACCATCAACCCAGCCTCGAAAATAGGGATTTTTTATGTATTTTTTAATGATTTTAATGGCATACGCGGAAAAGTATCTCTGGACTTGCGTATACATGTGGAAAATTCATGGCATACCCGCATATGGGATTTTAAACACTGTTTTTTATGAACTTTTATTCAATTCTGTGGGAATGCGTGCCCAAGGCCAAAGAGACAATCATGAACCACATGATGGTGAAAAATGATGCTATAATAGATGCCCCCTAATATATGAGGTCATAAGGGGTACATGATGGCCGAAATGTATTATGTGCATAGAAAGAACTTCGCAAGGACAAGAGAGGACTTCACCAGATTTTAGCCTGCCAAAAACCAATGAAAGAAAATAGAGAGTCAGCTCATGTCTGAGGTGAGCATACCCATGCTCAGTCAAAAATATATCCATATATCCAGAATGTATACAATTATAGCTAAACTTAAAGTACACAATGAATCATCTGAGCACGACCTGGAAGTACAAGTCGGAATCAATGTCCAAATATCACATATATCAAACTGATCAATAATACTGAAAATGGATGTCTGATCACAAAAATAACTGAATCTCCAGGTACCAAATCATAAGGAGTGGAAAACATGGTACAATCACGCAACTTGGGAGCCAACATATAGGATGCTGCTATACTGACACTGCAACATATAAAGGTCAACGACATCACTGGCATAAACTGAATGGACTATCAAAAATGAACCAAAAAATGTTGATGCAACCCGAGGTCTTCACCGATCTCAATGGCACAATTCTACACAATGGGAATAAATGAGCTGAAGTCGACCATGTGAGAAATCATTTGATTACCGATCAATAATGTATACCATTAACAAATGCGAGACAACCCATCGATAATGAAAATGAGTGTCAAGGTGCCCCAATACAATCTAACAAGTGCGAATGAATGAGTTGAAGTTGAACACTTGGAAGAATATACCAATCAGGAGGCAATAATGAATCCCCACTGTTGATAGCAAAGAGTCTTCCATTGATGACTTCAAACCCTAAGGTACTGACAAAAGACTCTAGAACTTATTCCCAGAGCAATGAGTCGGAGTTGATGGGAAAAGATCTGCTAGAAGGAAGGCATTAAGGCATCCCACATCAGTCCAACGCGAGTGTAATTCGCAGGCTAAGATTTGGAAGGAATCAGATGAATCAGAGTGACAGAACCAAACCGAAGTACGTTTCCGACATGCACAAAATGAAGCTAGCGCACGGAAGAAACCCTCTGAACCAACCAATAATGAAAGCTGACACAGAGGCGAGATATCCACCGATAGGGTCAAATGGAAACCAAGGTACTGCATGAATCCCAGGTGTGATAATCTATGCTGGCATCAAACACAAGGAAAACCACTCAGTCAAAGACCCATAATGATGATCAAATGCTAAGCACAAGGTCACCTATCAATAATAGAAATAGGGCCAGGTTGCGGCTCTAGGTTTACTCTCAGAGCAATGTGTCGTAGTCGATGAGAGACAAACCCGCCAACAAGAAGTCAATGGAGACCTTCTCAAACCAGCACGAGCAGAAGACCAAAAAATTTGATGTGATAGAACAAGATACTGACAAGACTGGGAAGGTCGACTGAATAATGAGTCAAGAGACACCGCGGAATGGCTGAATTTGGTTAAACTTCCATTGAACAAATGCACGACTCGTGATGACCATGGCAGTATAAAATGACACTGTATAAGTCTTTTATGCAGGAGGCAAAAACAAACTCTCCATATGATTGGAAGAGATAACCAACCGAGGGAGGACTGACCAGTGAAACAAGGAAAAAGCTGAACCTAGGTCAAAACTAAAACCATCCCAAATGAAGGAAATATATAACTGTATGTGCTTTGTTCAAGCGTGAAAAATTGATACTGTACTGCCATCAAACTACGAAGTACCATCCCGTTCTCACTCTTTTTGTTATATTTGATTTTTTTGTCTTTTTCATATAATATGCTTGAAAAATAATAAAAGAATGCTATGGTACAATGGATAGAATGAGTATCAAGAAACAGATGCACTAGTTCCTGGGATAGGAACAATCCTATGCTCAATGCAAGGTGGAGGAAAATGGTAAGCGATACTCAAAGGAATGTTCCATCCATGGGAAAAAGGGTGTCAAGTCATGATAGAAAAGTGCATGCAATGGTTAACTTGTACAGACAGTCAAGGTCAAAAGATGGCTTAAACATCAATTCTAAATGAAGCCGGCTAAAGGCCAGGATAAACAAGTAGCCAATATGCAATGCAGTAATACAACTCAACGACACCAGGGAGCCTCTAGGGTAATAGCCAGAAAAATGATAGTGAAGAAGAAGAAGAATGAAGCTTCAACACATAAGTCATGGCAGGACTAAAGAGGACTTCCGAGCCTACATAAAACGCAGCATGGGAAACAAGTGCTAGTGTGGAACTAACTAGGAAGCCCATGTAAAGGAAGGCTCTACCACCAAGTCATGATTAAATAATCAACGAGTGAAATGGGTGAAATACTCATGACCTGATGGGATCGACCCTATGGAAAGTGATCATAATGGAGGCTAGTATGAAAAATGCAACGAAAAGTGGATTTCCTAACCTATATGCCAGTGAAGATCATATACCTGCCATGACAGGTCAGCAGTCATGGATCAAAAACCGGAAAAATCTCAACTTCATCAAAATGTACTTGAAAATATACCAATCTAGGCAGTTACAAGCATCCGGGTTATGCAGCTTAAGATAGATTGAAAAAATAAGCATAACAATTTTTAGCAAAAATTTTCAAATTCTGGGCATAAATACACATGTTACCTCATATTTGGTTCATTGTTACTTGCTGATTTGGGAAAAAAGAGCTCTGGAGAAAAACCCTCTTTCATCAAAACAGGGGCAATCAGTGATCAAACTTTGCTGAATCAGTTAGGTAAGCTCTTAATCCATCATTATTATCAATTTTTTCCATTAATAGAGTTAAAATTCAGAAATTTCACTGTAGAAATATTTGTTTTAATTTAGGGCACTGCGCATACGCAGGTTTGTATGGACCAAGCCGCATATATACGCGACTGTGTACAGGGTAAGTCGCGTATGCGCAACTCGAAATGTAAAAAAGCATTTCTAATGGACAAATGAATGAATTTTTTCAGGATGACTATCACCTGGAGGGAACGTGAGCATAGTGTAATCAATAATGAAGTAATGCAAGATCAATTATCGCTCAATATCCTCCGAAATTGTGGATTGCTCAAATTTTTCAAAATGCTAAATATGAAGAGTAATGTCCGGTTACTTGAAATGCTAGTAAATTGTTGGGAACTAGAGGAAGATTGCTTCATGATAGATCAAATGCCCATACACATAGAGGTAGAAGACATCTACTTCATTAGTAGACTCTCACAAAGGGGAGACCTAGTATATTTTCACAGCAAGCCTTTGGGAGGGCTTACTATGGATGACTATGTCCATGTCTATTGTGTAGAGGGGTCCAAGAAAGTAGGGACTCAGATTGCTATAAAATATTTGAGAGATATACACATGAAGATTCTCCTATTCACCATTGGTAGGGTAGCAGGATCTACTTCCTTGCATCAGGCATCCAGTACTCAGATGAGCATAGCCGTGGAATGCCTAGCTCACCTGTATGATTGGTGTACAGCTCTACTAATGAACATGAAGCAACAACTGACTTCCATCCGGAAAGCAAAAACAAAACATTTTGGATATGGAACCATCTTGATGACATTCTTCTTTGAGAAGATTCTTGGGCTTCGACCCAAGGTGATCTCTTCAAGCAACAGCCCAAGAGACCCAAGAATTTCCTGATGGGTAGATCTGATGAAGAGACTGGGGGGAAGTGAAGTTCCCCGAACCACCTGGGATGACGAGTTATTCCAATGGTGGGGAGCACAAATCATCGCCGTGGAGGACTACCCCTATGCTGGGATGGATTTCCGTGGTGATCCAGACCTCGTCCTTCCACCTGGAACGGCATGGGGCACAATTGGTAAGATTGCAATTGTTTAATTATATGATTTTTTTGGATTTTAATATATGTGAAAAAAAATTTGAAAACAAAACATGTTTTTGATTGGATTCAAAATGACTTACAATATTATGATGATCATGATATAGATATTGGACCAGTCCGTCCTAAGGGCTGCCCACGGCATAAGCGCCGCAGAGGTGAGGCAGATACTGTAGACCCAGACAGGACCCTCCATGCTGTACAAAGGAACTTGGAGGGTTTAACTCGCCAAGTGCCTATGGCTGCAGTGGAAGATCTACCTGAGGCCATCCAGAGATGGGTAGTGGGAGTACCGCGTGACTGGGTGCGGTTATTATGCTATGTCGCTACTGTGATCGTGTTGTATAGGAACACGAATTTTGGGCAGGGACCATAGGAGTAGATAGATATGATTACCGGATGACTGTATATTTTTTGATACTGAACATGATCAAGCATAAGCCCTAATTTTGTATGACTTATGGATCCAAATTTTGTATAGTTTTTTGAACACTCTGATGAGATATATATATACAGCGATTTATGATGTGATGTGAAAAATGTATAAAAATGCATGATGTTTTTGATGATTAAATTTAATGTATGGAATGATTAATATGCCAATCAATTGCTTGATTAGCTAATGAGTCTGCCATCCAATTGTTTGCTCGAGGAATATGAATCAATGTTAAAAATTGAAATTATCTTTGTAACAAACGTACCCTCAAAAACAACTGGAGTAAAAATGGATCTTGAACCCGATAAGTATTGTTCAACTGCGACACCACCAGCTGGGAGTCCAAGAAAACTACCAACGAATCAACACCCAAAGATATTGCCTCCGAGAGTAGATAAATAATTGCAGTGTAATCTGCTATATTATTGGGAGCAAGACCAATGCAGACTCCTCTTGATACTAATAGCTGACCGGATGGATGATGAAGTACCCAAGCCATGGAAGCCATGTTCCGGGTGTGTCTACTAGCACCATCGGTGAAACCATAATGACTCATGACATTCGACACAACCTGCCAAAGCAGATCAAAAACATCACCATCACATCAAATACTTAAAAAATAGACATGTACAAAAATAAAAACTACTATATACAAAAGCAAAATGCCAGGCCGAAGCCTAGGCATAATACCTTTTCAAATAGAGCCCATTTCTGGGCTCCGACAACTCATTTCCTTCAAAATCAACCAAGGCATATGCTCCTTTTTTAAGGACATTTTTAACGATGAAGGGTCCATACCACATAGACTTAAACTTTCCTGTGCCCAGGGCATCCTTCTCTTGGGCATAGACCAAAACGAGGTCACCTTCCGAGAAAACCCTAGGTTTGACTGCCTTATTGTACTGAAATTTGACTCATTTCTTATGCGCCTCATTCATCATGGCGGCATCGCGACGCTGCTCTCCAAGATGTTCCAAATGAAGGAGACATTCTTCAAGACTAGAAGTGTCAGGAAGAAGCTCAAAAACTAACTTAAGAGAAGGAATCTCACATTCAATAGGAAATATGGATTCCAGCCCGTAAACTAGTTGAAACGGAGTAAATCCAGTTGCAATTTTTACTGACGTCCTGTATGCCCAAAATGCAGGATACAACATGATATGCCAGTTGGATCGAGATTTATTAATTGTCCTTTGAATAATGGTCTTCAAGGATTTGTTCACGACTTCCACTTTCCCATTGGCCTGAGGATAATACGGAGATGAGTGCTCCTACCGGAAACCTAATTTTAGAGCCAACTCAACCATCATGCTATTCTGAAAATGACTGCCATGATCAGTGACAATCTCTCTAGGAATACCAAAATGAGCAATAGCCTGGTTGAAAAGAAAAATATCTGTTGTCTCACCATCATTCCCAAAAGTAAGCATAGCCTTAACCCACTTCGTAAAGTAGTCTACTGCTACAATAATGTACTTGTGACCTTTAGCCGAGGGCGGGTTACAAGTAGTATAATCAATACCCCACTTTGTAAAGGGACCGATAGTAATGAATGGAAAAATCAGATCTGGATGAGCGTGCATTTTTCGAGTATAGACTTGACATGGATGACACTTTTTGACTGACTCCATACAATCTTTGAAAATTGAAGGCCAAAAGTATCCAGCACACAAGATTTTTTGGGCTGTAGCAAGCCCAGATAAATGACCACCACAAGCTCCACTGTGGCAATCATTCAGTACAGCCTCAGCTTCTTCGAGAGTTAAGAAACATCTCAGGATTGAATCAACCCCTCGACGGTATAAAGCATCACCAATAATCAAGTAATTTTTAGCCAAGTGACGCAACTTACAGTGCTCATCTTTCGAAAGAGTAGAGGGAAACTTTGCAGTCTTAAGATACACAATGATATCTCCATACCAAGGATCCTGTGGAGAGATGAGAAACAAATGTTCATCCAGGAAGGATTCATCATAGACTTTCTCTTCTCCACAAGGAAAGTCAGAGATTAATTCTGCGAAAACTAAAGATTTCATGGACTTGGCAAACATAAACTCAAGATCAAATTCCTACAAAATCACAATCCATCTATTGTATTTTTCCCCAATCACTCGCCTACTGAGAACAAACTGAAATGGATTGGCTGCTACCAAAACATAAGTTTTTCATAGAAGAATATAATGTCCGAGTCATTGTATAGCATGAACAACTGCTAAAGCTAGCTTCTCTATCGGAGTATACTAGAGTTCAGGTCCTACCAAGCCTCGACTAAGATAGTGTATAACATGCTCTGCCAGAGCATCGTCCTCCTGAACTAGAACCATACCAATGGTAGATTTTGCTGCTGCAAGATACAAAAGGAAATCCCTGCTATAATCAGGTGGACTCAATATAGGAGCAGAGGTCAATGCTTTTTTCAAAGCATCAAATGAGCGCTGAGTGAAGTCATCCCAAAATAATGGAACTCCCTTCTTCAACAATCTCATAAATCCTTTGGTAATTTCAGCATAGTTTACGATAAATCTCTGAAGAAAATTAGCTTTTCCTTGTAGACTTTGAAGTTGACGAATAGACAACGGGGGAGGCAACCGAAGTATTGCCTCAACCTTGAAGGGATCTACCCTAATCCCTTCTGACGACACAATGAAACCCAATAACCAACCGGATGTAACCACGAAAACACACTTGTTCGGATTCAACCTAATCTTGTAGAAACGACATCGTTCGAATACTTGATGGAGGTGAGCAGGATGATCAATTCTCTTTCGAGAACGAGCAGCTAAATCATCCAAATATGCCTCGATAATATGTTTGATGTTGTGGAAGGCGTATGAAATGGCCCGCTGAAACGTAGCCCCAACATTTTTAAGACCAAAAGGCATCTTCTTGTAAGAAAAAGTACCCCAGGGACAAATAAAGGCAGTCTTATGCTGATCTTCAGGATGGATAGTAATCTGATTATATCCGGAGAAACCGTCCATGAAGGAAAAAATCTCATTACTGGAACACTCATCGATAATCTAATCTATAAATAGTGTGGGGTAATTATCTTTCGGACATGCTTTATTAAGGTCTCTGAAATCAATGCAAACTCGAATTTTTACTTATTTTTTATCCACGGGAATAGGATTCGAAACCCATTCTGTCAAAGGAACAGGGAAAATAAATCCTGGCTTGAGCAACTTCTCCACCTCGGCTTTGATAGCTGCAGCCTTCCTATGATTGACTGGACGAATTCTTTGCCTCACAGGCTTAGAATTTTCGTAAGTCTTGATCTTATGCTGGACAATAGATGGATCTATACCAGGAATTTCCTCATAAGACCAAGAGAATACATCCCTAAAATCTTTAAAGAGATCGGTGTAAATCTGAATCTGTTCAGGGGAACATTTAGCTCCGATGAAGACATTCTCTATAACATTGGGATCCCCGGAAATGTTCACTGGGATAGTTGGAGAAATCACAGCCATGTTCCCTTCAGCATATACCTGTGTTGGTACTAAAGGGATTAGGACTGGGTGAACAGGACCAGGAGACAAAGGACTTGGAAAACTTGATTCAACTTCACTCAAATCAGGTTAAAAGTAAGACTGATGATGCAAATCATCCCACGGTCTATCTATACCAGTCATAGCTTCCAGGATGGCCTCTTAAGATGGAAGAGTGGTATCAAGGAAATCCTGGGTGGAAGAAGAACTAAGTGTCCAAGCCGAAGCCACATCGCCATCCAACTCTTCCAGAGAAAGAGGAGCTGGAATGGACTCTGCAGAGTTACCAATAGATTGATAAGCAATCTCAGCTGCAGACATCGGAAATGCCATTCCACCCACTTGACCTTCCGCTAATGTGGAGGTAGGGGCAGGAAAGGTCCAAGGATCCGAAAAATAATGAGTTCTGAAGAAATCTATTTGAATAGGAGCCCTAGAGGATGAAATTGAATTTATATGAACGGTAGGAGGTGGAATATCAAAAGCACCCATCAAAGAAGAATACATTCCAACCCCTCAATTCTCAACAGGCGGCTTGGCATTATCCAACTTTGCAATAGTTGAGTCAGTAGATGCATTTGGGTCTATAGGAGAATAGTCCAGTTGATCCACTATAATAATTCTCCCTTCGTGAGGGAAACAAATAACCCGAAATAATGAGGATGCAATTGCATCCATCTCATAAATCCAGTTTCGCCCCAACAAAAGGTTGTAGTCCAAGCTTGCATCAACTATCTCAACCTCTGTTAGGTGCCTATATTACTAGTATAGCCCCTTATTGTTATTAGTGTAAACCCCTTATTGTTATTATTGTACCCTTGTAACCCCCATTTTGTTATTATTGTGCCCTTAAATTATTATTGTTAGGTCGGCTAGGATTACATTGTGGCCCACTAGGATTACATTATGGCCCCATGGACTCATATATATAGAAAGGAGGTTTTGTAAATTGTATCATCCAAGAATTGTTCATTCATGTAATGTATTGGAGGTTGCCCCCTCGAAGTGGCTTATTTATAAGGCGTTGATATCTCATTTCTTCTATTTTTGGAGCTGGTTTCACAACATTTGGTATTAGAGCTTTGGATTCTAGGGTTTCGCTGCTCCAAACAGGTCATTGTGGCATTTTCGCTATAAATTTGTTTCTACGACGTTTCAAAAGCGGAAATTTTTAGGGTGCGAAGCTGACATCCTGAGGAAGATTGTCTAAAAATTTCAGAGCTTGGTTCCAAATATTTGTGGAGATATGATCTGTGGAAGTT